>SJYT01069401.1:0-19282 GCA_006410635.1 Cephalophus harveyi | reverse complement strand
CTCTCAGAATTTTTTCATTATTCATTTTTTCTATAGATCCTATATATTTTGGTTGAGGATATTTCTAGACAAATTAGGCATTTTTTTGCTGTTACTAGAGCAAAAATCAACTTAATTTGTTTTTCTGTTTTGTGTTTTAATTAACTATTGCCAGTGAATTGAAAAAGTATGTGAAGACATACTTGGTCTTTTAAAAATATATATATGTTTAGTGCAAAACAAATAGTAAAAGCAGTAGGCTTAATTCAGGGGAAGAATCAATATAGGTTGTCAGAGGAGACTAAAGTTATAAGGAAGAAGAGGGATTTTAAAATTGGACAAAAAAGATGAGGATGTGTCTGGCACTACAGGGTAGTGTATTCAGGCATAGTGAGCAAAGCACTAACTTTTTTTAGTGTTGGAGATAAAGTTAGAGGTCCTAAGATTATGGAAAACTTTGGATGCTGGCTAAGGGCTATAATTCAGACAGCACTGTATTTACACAGGGACAGACAATCACATGAACAAAATGTGTATTCTTGAGAAGAAGGTAGCAGGCCTAAAATGCCCTTTTGAAATGTAATCTCTAGGTGATGTTTAGGGTTGGTGTGGTATTAGTCTGCGCAGGCTACTGTAACAAACTGTCACAGACTACATGGCTTCAATAATAGAAAGTTCTGTTTTTCACTCTTCTGGAGGCTGGAAGATCAAGATCTGGAGGCTGGCTTATGCGCTTCCTGGTGAGGGCTCTCTTCCTGGTCTGCAGATGGTGGCCTGTGTGCTTTATTCTCACATGGCACTTTTATGTGCACACTGGGCTGAGAGGGCATGCCTTGATCTCTCTTCTCCTTATAAAGGACAACAGTCTGATCTGATTAGGGCCTCACCCTTATGACCTCATAGAGCTTCAGCGTATGAATTCTGGGGGGACACCATCATTCAATCCACAGCTTTGGTTTGCAGAGAAGAGAGCCTGGAAGAATGCTGGCTAGATCAGCAACAGGGTGGAGATGGGGATGTGAGAGGCGTTTTCAAGGGGGATATGGGAAAAAGGAACGTATATTATGTCCTTCATGGATGTTTTTTTTTCAGCCTATCATAGCATCTGTTTGTGCTCATACTGTCCACGTCAGAGTATAAAGTTTTAGAGAATGGTCCTATAAAGCCAATTTTATAGTTCACAGGAGAGTACCTTCTACTTGTAGGTACTTACTACTTGAAAATGGCGAATAGCTCTTGTGGCATCAGTAAGTTAGAACTGTTTTCAAAAAATGAAAGAAACTGTGAAAGAACAAGCAGCTATGAATCTGGTTTGACTGGGTTTTACTTTATTTGTGAAAAGATAATATTGATGTTCTGGTCACTTTAAAAGTTACAGAAGCTTTTGAATAGAGTCATGGGGACAGTTTTTGATATGGGTAGGAACATTTTTTTTTTATGAAATTGGGAGTCATTCTTAAGTCCTCTTATAATCCGAGGGTCAGAAAATTTTTTCTATAAAGGGACACATAATAAATATTTTAGCTTTCTAGATCATGAGGTTTCTGCCAGCAGTTATTCTGCCAGTGTAGTACAAAAATAGCCATAGACAATATGTGAAATGATGAGGATGTCTGTGTTCCAATAAAACTTTATTTACAAAAATAGGCTGCAGGCTGGATTTGGCTCATGGACTAAAATTGCTGACTGCTGGTCTAATCTATGCTGCAGAGTATTTAATAAATGTAGTCATTTGGGGGATCAGTATGTTACAGTAGAATAACATGTGGTTACCATGATCTGAAAGATAGGAGTTCTACAGTTTTTTTAAAGGCCAGAAGTAACTTGGTCCATGTATTTTCAACATTTTAAGAGCTTTCTTCTAATATATTATTAGGTGTTTGGTGCCTTGAAGGTGCATATTAGGGATGATACTTGAAAAAATGTCCAACTGTCATTTTAATTACCCTTCTTTTTGACATCAGTTAATTAAGGGTAGCCAAGTGGACTGACTTAAATTCACTTTCTTTCTATTCATCTCAAATGCTAGTTTCTCTGTGACACTTTCTGCAGTCTTTCAGTTGAAAAGAATGCCTCCACTCTTGGCATTATGTTTTGTTTCATCCCTATTTATGATACGACAAGGAGCACTGTAGCATAGAAGTTAAGAGCATGGGTTATAAACCCAAACTCTGTGAACTTGTATGGACTCCGTGTGTTACTTACACCTCTATAGGTTTCACTTTCCTCAGCTAATAAATGGAGATGATAATAGCTCCCATCTCAGAGTTTTTTATGAGGATAACATGAATTAATACACACAAGTATTAATTCATTATCATTGGAGTCTCTTGTAGGGCTTCCCTGGTGACTCAGATGGTAAAAGAATCTGCCTGCAGTGTGGGAGACCTGGGTTTGATCCCTGGGTTGGGAAGATTCCCTGGAGGAGGGCATGACAACTCACTCCAGTATTCTTGCCTGGAGTATCCCAATGGACAGAGGAGCCTGGCAGGCTACAGTCCATGGGGTAGCAAAGAGTTGGACATGACTGAGTGACTAAGCACAGCACAGTCTCTTGTAAGCTTTTTGAGAGCAGGGACAGTGCTATATTTTGCTCTTCCTTGACTATAAAGCAAAAGTTTTCATGGAGCATACTAGTATTCAACATATAGTAGCTAATGTTGTTACTCTTACTGTCATCACGTGATCTAAGCAGTCAGGAACTTTTTGTTAAGTTACATTGTTTTCATTCCTCTGTTTATTCTTTGGAAAAGTATCAGCCTGCAGGAAGTCCAGAGGGTAGAGAGAAACAAGGTGAACAAAGGAATGTTGAAAGGAATCTTGCAAATTAGCTAAATAACCCATAAACACCTGCCAAAACTAATTCATGAATCTTTGAGGAAGCAACAGTATCAACCTGAGCCAACTCAAGGTCTTCATGAGTTGATATATTTTGGGGGGATTGCTGCTTTTAATTCCTCTTAGTCTAGTGTAGTGGGCAGGGTAATAGCTATTGATGCTATTATTATTTATGCTGCTGCTAAGTCGTTTCAGTCGTGTTCGACTCTGTGTGACCCCATAGATGGCAGCCCACCAGGCTCCCCCGTCCATGGGATTTTCCAGCAAGAGTACTGGAGTGGGTTGCCATTGCCTTCTCCAATTATTTATGCTAACTCAAGTCAAATTTTATGAGAACAAAAATTTATTTAATAATCTGAATATCTACCAACCCCCTTTCCTACCCCCATAGAGCTGGTATCCCTGCTCCTGACACATCCTCCTTTACTGTCCCTGGGACTTGGTTTTTGTTTGTTTGTTTTTTAATTGGAGGATAATTATTTTACAGTGTTGTGTTAGTTCTGCCAAACAACCAAGTGAATCAGCCATATGTGTACATATATCCTCTCCCTCTTGGACCTGCCCCCTCCTCCCCCCCATGCCACACATCCAGGCCATCACAGACTTAATAACCTTAGTTCTGGGCGGGACTTCCACTGAATGCACCATGGTCCTTTCTTCCTGAAGTTCTTTAGTGTTGTCCTTTTTTTCTCCTTCTTGTGTTCAGACTAATTTAGTTTATGCCCTATTTGTGCTCAGTTTTACTCTTTATCTCCGCATTGTTTTCTCAAACATCACCTAATATGGACATCTTTGTCTATCGAGGCTTAAAGCTTACCCACAGTGTTTTGTTTAGCCTCGAGTATCAGCAATTTTTTTCTTTGTCATTGGACCACTTCCTTATTAGAAAATCTTCCTCAAGTTATTCCTGGAAGTTTTTTAACAGCTTAACTAGTAGAAGAATCCAGAGCCTCTAAAAATCCGGTTGGTGAAGAATCTTAGAAAGTCTATAGTAGACTTAACCTTAGTACTGATTTTTCTTAAAATATGTACCTAATCCCCAGGATTATCATTCACTGGTTTTGTACAAATCTTCCTCCTCTGAGCGCTCAACTTAGCAGTGAGCTTTGAATAAACAGTGAGGTTCTGGGGCTCAGTTTATTTTCTTGTCAAGATCTTTAATAGCTCTTCTTTTTGTGTGTGTGAGTGCAGTTGACTATTATGATAAAATCTATCTAATTAGCTATAATATTTGACAGTGTACTTTTTAGCAGTGCCATTCATTCAACTCAACAGAGCAGTCATTTCAATCATGGAAACCACAACAGCCATTCAAATGAGAAAATACTGCCAGAGCTGGATTTCATCTTAATGGGGCTTGATAAAGAATATAAAACTTCAGGGTTTCTATTAGCCAATATATTTCATTAATATTGTGACTGAGACTGTCAGTATCCATTCTCAGAGGCACAGTGTTTAGAACTCATCCTGAATAGCTAAGACAAAAGGGAAAACAGGATTTATATATGTTATTTTTTATCTAGCAACATGTCAATTTATCTTTCATAGTCCTAAAACACATATCACACACAGCCTCATAAATGTCATTGACCTTTTTTCTTTTGTTTTTCAGATAGGCAATTATAGCTCTTGCTTAATTTCTGGAAAATTCTGAGTAATTACTTTACTTCTCTGAATCTTATTTTCTCATTCTTTGCAAAGTAGGAATAATAGCATCGATTTATCAGTCAGCTCTCATTGTGTAACAGGCAGCCACAGTATTTCCAAGGTTTACAACAGTACACATTTATTCTGGCTTACTTGTCAACAGGTCAGCTGAGATGAAGCTGATCTAGACTGGGCTCAGCTGGGCTTCCCTCCAGGCTCCATGTTGGGTCCAGGTCTGCTCCACACATATGTCCTTCACTCTTCCAAGTCCAGCTTCCTGGGACATTTTCTTTTCAGAGCAGTGGGAAAAGCCTAATTGTGCAAGCATGTTTCAAACTTTTGGTTTTGTCATGTCTGTTACTATCTCAGTGACCACAGAAAGTCACAAGCTCGACATCAACACATGTTGATATTGAGGAATTGAGATGTGAGGAATTGCTCTTTCTATGATGTGGGAAAGAGTAGGGAGTGAATCCTTTACGAACAATAATTTAATCTACTTTACTACCTCACATTGATGATTGGAGGAGTCTATGCAGTTATGTATGTATATGACAGCTCTTTGTTAAGTATAAGGCACTGTGTAACTATGACTTTTATAAATTCTCCATTGTTATAAATTAGAATAAGATTTCATTTGATATTGACCTGCTATCCATTCCATAACCTTCTACCAAAAAAAGCCATATACAACACTTGTTAGCCTCTGTTGACTTTGAGTACTGAGATATCATTGCACATTATTATAGTGGGAGGCTAAAAATCAGGAATATCTATTACAGTTTAGGATGTTTAAACTACTTTTTGGCTTACCGTAAGACTTTCAATTCAAGGAGGAAGCAAGCCAAGGAAAGAGGATTACGCTTGAACAGTCTTCATGATAAAATAGTAGTAATTAGTTTGAGCAAAATCCCATAATAGTTTTTTTTGCACTTTGCAGGAAACCAAACGGCAGACAGATAAAACAAATTACTTTACTCAGGGTAATTAGCAAGCGATTATAAGGTTCTGCCTATGTTCTCCCAAGAGTACAAAGATCATGCCCTGTTTTTGTCAAAGAACTTTATGTTGCTTAATACCTAATCCATCTCAACTCACCTGCAAAATCTGACAGCAACCTTATCACTAACACTAAACTGCTCAGAGTACCTGGGAGACAAGAGCAATGCTAATTGAATGATGAGAGGGAGAAGGGAAGAAAAAGCACAGTGTTTTTCCTTTATTTTCCTCGAAGCTTGTTCGCCACCTTTGTTAGTCTCCGGTTCACATTTCTCTTTATGTAGGTACCACACAATTGCCAAGAATGAAGTTCTACGTGTTTATATACCAAGGTCTAGGCTTGTGAATGAAAATATTATTGTTTCTTTAAGTCTAGAATGTTTCATTTGAGAAAAATAACATCACCAAAAGAGAGAATTATCCTCTAGATAGAGGTCCTAGAAAATTCAAATTAATTCCTAATCAAAGCTGACTCCGGAAAACAGTTCACATAATGTTTTGATTGAAGGACACTAAGACCTTCAGGATAAGGTTGCGGCCAACCAACAAAACTAAGGGCGTATCTCTATACTGAATGTGGGGAAAGAAAACAGCAATGCTGGGTTCTGTTTGGACAAAGAGGCTATATGAACTACCCACTTTAAATGTGGCAAACCTCTAGGAAGGTGTTATTTATTGACTGATTGATAGGATTCACAAATCTCTAATCACATCTTCACTGCAAAGGAAAATATACAAAAAATATACAAAAAATATACAAAAAGCAATGTAGAGTTCTATATTTTGATGGGATTAAACATTCTCTGTTTTAAATGTATAAAATTCAGCAAAGAGAATAGTTTGTGTCTTGACTACATTTTATAGTTTTCGGTTATAAAGCTTCTTTTTCAGCAGAGTGATTTTTTTTTTTTAAGTTGGTCAAATCTTCCTAAGTGTTCATCATGTTTTCACTTTTACAGGCAGTCATAGTTTAGAACTATCTTGTAACTTATTTTTCTATATTTGCAGATACAAAGTTTCCATCACAACCTGATTCTCAAATGCTCTTTGTTATAGGGACACTGAGTAGTTATTTAATAAAAATCAGAAGGGTTGGATTCCCAACATGTGGGAGCCATTTGAGAAAGAAGAAATGCCTGATAGGACTGTTGAGCACTGACATTTCATGGAGTGAGTATGTCCCTGCCAGGTAGACAGTTTTGCTTAGGGATTAAGACCTGAGTTCACCATCACCATCTGGCCCTTGGATTTCACCTTTTTTCTTTCTGCTTTTCATTCATTTGCCTTTATCTTCCAGGCTTTGTTATTTTCTCATGTCTCTTTTCCACATAGTTAACTCTTTCTTAGCAGAATTTATTTTCCTTCTCATTGTTTTTATTTTGGAGTAGCTTTATTATCTTCTTCAATTCCTTTCCTCAGTTTTGTCAAATCACTTCATCTCCTGTTACTTTATTATTTGAAATATTTTCCCAATAGTCCTTGTCCCTTTACTTTGAGATTATAAAGATGCTTATCTGAACTTTTCTTCAATTTCTTGGAAATAGTGCATCTGAAGTACATCTTTCATATCTTTTGCTTGCTGTGCTAATTTCCCTGTGATTTTAGTGTCTATGTATACTGGTCCTGTTGAATTATTTATTTCTTTATTATCTGTGAGTGAGGTATGATTGCCAAATCTAGCAAATAAAAACACAAGACAGCCAGTTAAAGTTGCATTTGAAATAGACAATGAATATGTTTTTATTATTACAAGTATATGCCATGCACTGTTTTGGACATCCTTAAACAAGAATATTATTTTAGTATTCTTCTAAAGGATGCTTTTTCACTGTATCCACATGTGTCTCCTGCTTTGAAAGCACATCTCCTCTGAGAGAGAGCTCAGAAACTGTGTAAGAGATCAATATGGACCAAAGTGGAGCCTCTGAGCTCCTAAGTCTTCTATTTTACTGTTTGGTATTGATTCACCTTTGTTTATAAGAGTTTTGCTGCAGAACCAACTGATGTTCTTCTTTTTCTTCTGGTCTCACTTCTTTTGATTTGGACTTTGGGGGCAGAGAAGAATAGAGTGGAATTGCGTGCTCCCTTCATCAACCCGCCTCCCATGAAATTTTGTGACTCAGAACTGGACCCTCCAGTTCTTTCATAGCCTACATATATCCACAGTCTTCATTAGTTCAAGTATAGGAGTCTCAGTGTAGCCTCTCAAGATTCCATAACTTTGAGGGTCTTTTCACAGTGCTCAAGAACAGGAGAAGAGAGTGTTGGCTTTTAGCATCCTTCTTCATTGAAGCCCATGATTCAGTGACTTTTGACAGACAGTGTTTATGAACTTCGGGTTGGGGTTCTTTGCTCTTTCCTAGGTTCGTGTAGATGGATATTTTCCCATTTATTCTGTTTGAGGATTTTCAAAAGGAGGTATAGAGTAAACTTGCTTTCACTATACCCTCTTTTAGCTGAGGTTTTGGGGATGGCTTCTTAAGGTGGATTTTGCTATCTCCAGTCATGATTGTCACATCAAATCTTTATTGGGCATTTACCACATGACAGTCACTGAATTAAACAGTTTATGTGGGTTTATACAGCCTCCCCCCACTCCCCATTATTGTGCCCATTGGTATATAGATGAGGAAACAAAAGCTTGGTGAATTTAGCTGACTTCTTTAAAATTGTACAGCTATTCAGGGTTTAGTTTCAACACGGTTTGAGTCTGGTTTCAGAATCCACTCATATCTACTACACGACTCTACCTTCAGTACCAGGTCAGGGCTTTTACTCAAGAGGAAGACTTTTTAGGTTCCAAAATAAGCAATATTCTGGCAATCAGTTGGTTAAAATATAACAAGAACAGAGATAAGGGTACTTTAATCAGATAATGTAGTTATAGATTTGGTCAAGTGGAAACATCATCTGGACATGGAAACATGGCCTGGACAAGGCAATGGGGAGCCAGGAGGAGCTGTGTACTTGACTGCCTTTCATGTGGGTCCTGTCCTTCACTCAAAGGCGCAGGTTTCTGAGGTCTCTGAAAAATCTGTCTGCATCCGTTGGCTGTGTTCTCTTTGATGAAAAGTATTTTTCACAAGCTATGGTGTGCCAGAAGCTGCAGCCTTGTGGGATCCAGCTGAGGACTCCTGAAGAGACTTAGAGTTCATCCAGCAACCTTGTGGAACTGACTCCGGTATTGTATGAACTCTGTCTTATTACGAAATCATCATGAATATTGGTGATCTCTGCATACCATGGAAGGACATGTTGGAATCAAGACCATTTAGGAAAAAAATCAGATGGTTCGTGACCTACTTTGTCTGTACTTCACTGGGGAAAGGTCAAAAACTCTGTCCTGTGCCAATTTTGCACTCATCCTTTCTGCAAGCCCTTTCTAAAGAGATTAGGTTCTTACTATTTTATTACTGCAATAAAATGTATGCCCAGGATTCTGGAATGAAAGAGCTGCTGCTACAGAAGCTGTAATAGAAGAAGCTGTAACTTAAGCATAGGCTTGAAAAATTGCCATAAATGCATTCTTTTATAGGGAAAATACCTTCCAGTTCCCCACAGTAGAATATGCACAAACAGATGTGAAATGCCATGGAAGCTGCCTTCTTTCAAGAGTGACCCACGTGATATTTTTGTATAAAAGCCACTCTGTGAATAACTGTTGTAACATAAAGTAGGGCATCATTAATTGTGGTTAATGTTTCTTTGAAGATATAACTAGTAGTTAACCAGTTAATATTAGGTAAATACAGTGCTTCTTCAATAAGTGTCATTTTTGAGCCTTGCTTTCGGACATCAAAACTTTTTTTTTTGAGAAGTTAAATCATAATTTTTTTTTTGAAGTATAGTTGCTTTACAATGTTGTGTTAGTTTCTGCTATACAGCAAAATGGACCAGCTATACATACACAAACATCCTCTCTTTTTCTGATTTCCTTCCCATTTAGGTCACCACAGAGCACTGAGTCAAGTTCCCTGTGCTATAAAACCTTTTAAAATCCTGTCCTTATGCTTCTCTTTTGCATCTCTTCTGTCTCTCTGACTCATTCATTTCTCCCTTTCCTGAGAACTGGTGTGATGGGAGAGGCGCATTCATTTTGAGGGTCATTTTTTCCCACAGATTACAAACTTTTTTATAATTATAATTATTCCGATGCACAGATGCAGGCGCTGGAGTTACTTCAGGGGAAAAGAAGGTCACAATCAAGGTTACCCTTGTGAGTTTCCATAGTAGATCAGGGAAATTTTCCTGATGTGATTAACTGACATCTTCTAACAGACATTGCTTTGGCAAGCAAGAGAAACTTGATTCACATTTTAATATGGCTGAGTTGTCTTCAAAAGCTTCTCTGAAGTAAATGATAGACAGAAGAGTTTTTACAAAGTATGGGAAACATTCTCTTAGTTGATGTGAAAGGAACTGTGAAACAGTGTACAAAAGGCAATGTTATGTTTTAATATAGTTCTTAATATAATAATATTGGTGCTAAAGCAAATTGGGGAACCATAGATTTGAGACATTTAAATCCTTTAGTACCCTGTTAAATCATTTTATGGGAGGAACACCAAAATTATGCATTTATATTGCTAAGAATTTGAGGAAGATCTTTTTATTTTATTCTATTTTTTGGCCATACCATGTGGCATGTGGGATGTTAGTTCCCTGACCAAGGATCAAACCCGTGCCCCCTGTGGGGGAAGTACAGTGTCTTCAGCACTGGACCACCAGGGAAGCCCCTGCGGGAGATATTTTTACCTTGCCTTTCCCACCATCTCCATCCTCCTAAGCAACATTTCTCACTTGAATGACCTTTTATTCAGCTTATCTAGTGCTGTCATGGACATTACCTATGTTATTCCTAATGGCAATTTTAGCCACCATCGGAAACCAGAAACTCAGAGCTTCTGGACAGTGCACAAGGATAGACTAAAAGCTGAGGGTGTGTTGGCTCAGAGCCTCAGCACCAAATGCTGCTCTTGTTACGATGATCAGCACCGGCAAGTAGCACATGGGTCTTTAGCTCATGCTGCTACTTGCCAATCTAAAGTCTGGTGTATCTGGGGTTTCTAGATTATGTAAAAGATGTTAACCGTCCATTCACATTGCAGAGATGTCTGATGTGATGACAGTGCAGAAAAGCCTTTGATCAGAGGCTATCTTTAAAAAAAAAAAAAAAACAGTGTAAGCCTCAGGAAGGATTATTTTGTGTCTGTCTGTTCTTTTGGGTAATGTAGTAGCTCACTACTGAAGGCCCTCCTCAGTGTGTCCATGTCAGGTGCTGCAGCTACTCTGTTCATCATCACCAGGCCACCTTGATTCCTGTGGGTGCAATTCACCCATATGTTGCCTGATCCAGAGTGGATGGTTTATGCCAGTATTTTAATAGACCATAACTTTACCTCTCCACTGGAGGTGTTTGAGATCATATGAACCAGTTACCCCTTCAGTTAATTGTCCTCTCACATTCTGTTATAGAAGTAAAAAATATGTGTGTGTATGTAATACTTTTTGTCCTTTTGCCAAAGTCACTCTCCCAGCAGAGATACTTTACCCCTTCTTTTCTTACCCACCCCAGCTTTATTTTTTATTTATTTATTTTTTTGGCCACACGGTGAGGCATACGGAACTTCCCCAACCAGGGATCAAACCTGCGCCCCCTTCAGTAGAAGCATGGAATCTTAACCCCTGGATCACTAGGGAAGCCCACCCCCCAAGCTTTATTGAGATATGTTGATATATAACATTGTGTAAGTTATAGATTACAACATGATTTGATATATGTATATATTGAATGAAATCATTACCACAGTAAAGTTAGTTAACACATCCACTGCTTTACATAATTAGCAATTTTTTTCATGTGGTGAAAATGTTTAAGATCTACTGTCTTTTTCCACTGTCCAAATATTCTCTTGTCTTGCCACTCCATTTGAAGTTCCATCATTAGGTGAAAATCTCCTCAGGTCCATCTTTAGTTTGTCATTTCTCTTAATCCCAGTAACATTTCATGGAGATGTCATAGTTTCATATTTGATTTCGTCATTTTCTTGAGTAATTTGATTCTATCACTATCTTAACGTATTATCTTTTTCTTTCCTACCACATGGGAAATCCATCAAAAACAAGCACGTGAACTTTGAAGGGCTCACGAGAAATTCCATGGAAGCTTAAGGAGGGTCATTTTAGAAGAGTTTAATGAAGGACGATTTACAACTGTGTGAAGGTAGAAGGAAACTGTGATGCAGTATCCTTAGTGTTAGAAACAGCATTCTCTCCCCTAGGCCCCAGAGGGTGAGTGAGGAGAGTGGTCCCCACAACCCAGAGGCAGAGAGAGCAATGTGGAGAGGGCCACATGACAAGAGCCGTGCTGTGCACAGACACAGACAGCCTTCAGGAAACAAACACTTATCTCAGCTCTTGCCATTTCACTGCTTGCTGATACTTCTTAATGGCCAAACCCATCCAGAAGCCAGGAGATGAGTGAAGCTATCGATGTGGTTCATGTGTATCATCTTTCCAGGGCACAGAGAAAAATGCAGAATGTTGGAGAGTGCATCTGGAAAGGTGACAAGCAGTGATCACAAGTGATGATGAGTGCAAGCATCATACCATTGAGTCCACTTCTTGGCATCTCTCAGGTTCCTAACACATTGTGTTAGGAATTTAGAAAACCAAAATGGCAGGACCATAACCACCAAATATTGCACATCATTGCCCTAGTCACTCACCAGAGAGGATCTTCATGGATTTTTCCATGCAGATCCTACTGAATAGTACTCTGATTATTCATCAAAATTTTTGGTTACAGCTAACCAAATATAGAACTATCATTAGAAACATCATCATTCAAGAATGCGAGGAATAGGACTTTTGAGGACGTAGCAGGCTTGATAAGTGGCTGGCACGTGGCAAGATCTGACTAGGATGATTCACTATTTCATCTGAAACCAGTTTTACAGCTTTTTGCATTTCAATTACTCCTTTGGAAAGGCATCCTATGGTTTAGAAATTTTGCTTGTCTCTAGAAAAATGTTGTAGTTTTATTTTCATATTCCTTGTCTTTTAAATTTCAGTTAGTGCTACTAACCTTCCTTCCCCCACAGAAAGATTCCTTCCAGCACTCTAGCTCTTCACCTAGTTGTGACAAAGTATATATCAGGGCATATCTAAGGTAGCAAAGCCAAGAAAATGTTTTTAGTGAAGGTTCAAATGGAATTGATTTGAATTAAAGTCTGTTGACATATATAATAGTAAAGAAAACAATTTTCTGTTGGTAAAAAGCTTTGGGATTGAAAGGTACTACAACACTGTGGATCAGTGTCAGAAAGATATTTGAGCAAATGCTGTTGAACACCAAAGTCACTTGAAGTGTCAATTGCTTTGAGAGAATATAAAGAAAACCTGATGATTTCATCCTGTGGTTAAGTAAAAAAAAAAAAAAAAAAAAAGCTCTGCTAGAGATAAGGAAGGAAGAAAAGAGGTTGCATGTCCTAAGATATGTATATCCTTTGACCTTAGGATGCTAAAGCTTATTAAAAAAATTCCCCAGGTTACCAAAGCTAGAGATGGTATTGAATTCAAAGTTGAGTGATGCACTGTAAATGTTCTTCACTTGCTCATAGACACTTAAGTGTTATTTATACTCTGGATTATTTTAATTTAATATATGAACTTGATATTTCTTGGCAGGGAGTTGTCAAACATGAGTGAATTATCCCAAGATAGTAGAAGGAGAAATGATAATTGACAAGGTAGGCTGATTTAAATATTTATTGATTTCATTTCAACAAATAATGATTATTTTGATATTACCTGCAGTCAACTGATACATGAATGAGAAGAGAGAGGAGCGTCCCAGGTTTTCTTAATAACCTGGGTTGCCATTTCTTTTCTCAAGCAAGTTCTGTCCTCAATCAGGTCCTTGTAACTGGTTTTAGATCTCTATCTTCTAAGAACTTAGGTGTCCCATAGGAAATAGACATGTAAATAAGAATTGATTTTAAGCTTCAAATGTTTACCCTGTTTCTGAGTAAAAGAGTGCTTGCCCTTCAACTTTCAGTCTATTCAGAATCTGTATCTGCAGTAAGTATTTATCAAGTGTTTACTATGTACCACTTTATGAGCACCAGGAATAGAGGGTGAACATTGCTGAGAAGTTTCTTACCCTCAGAGAGCATGCGCCTGAATGTCAGAAACTAGGTTATAAACAAATAGATGCATGAGATTCTTTCATTGTAATAAAAGAAGCAGCATATTGATATTTAAGTGTAATGAAGAAAACAGTAAGGTAGTGTGTTAGAGAGCATGTGTTTGAGCTCTTTTATTATTTATTATTATTATTAATTACTTATTTTAACTGTTCCGGATCTTAGTTGCAGCATTCTGGACCTTTAGTCTTCCTTGCGGCGTGTAGGATCTTTAGTTAGGGCATGCAGACTCTTAGTTGTGGCATGTGGAATCTAGTTCCCTAACCAGGGGTCAAACCTGGGCCCCCTGCATTGGGAGTGCAGAGTCCTGGGCCCTGGACTACCAGGGAAGTCCCTGAGCTGTTTTAAATTGAGTGATCTTAGAGGCCCTTTCTGAAGGGAATATTTAAGCTGAGGCTTGAATGGCGAGTAAGAGGCAGGTATGAATAGTTGAGATGACAGAATGTTCTAGCTGAACTGAAAAGCATGTGCAAAAGCCCTGAGGCGGGAGCACAGTTTATGTTCAAGGTAAGCAAGGGATGGTCAAATGCAGTTAGAGAAAAGCCTAAAATGATATTTAATTTGACATTTAAAAAATTATAAACTCATGCTATTAAATGGTCTCAGTGTGCTTGTATATTGAAAGTTCACTAATAAAAATTCTAATCTGATTAGGACTTTTGAAATGTTAAACACATTTCAAATAACTAGGGAGAAAATTTAATTTTCACAAATTAGATAAGAAACTTAGCAACAAATCAAGCAACTTCTATATACTGAACACCTACTAGGTGCTGTGTGTATTGTGTATAGTCTCTATGAGAAAAATGTAGTCACATAAGATAGAACTTTTATCTTCAAGATGATCTGAAATACTGAGAAGAGGTATAAGCCCATAAAAAGATAACTGACACAGTGTCACACCAAGTCTAAATGAGTCACGAGTGATCATGAGGAAGGCAAGGTAGCTGACAAACCACCATGCTCAGAGTGGCTTCTGGAAGGAAATGAACTTGGAATTTGAGGGGAGAACTAAGTGACCAGAGGCTGGTGGGGTTTGTGGTAATGAGCAGGAGTTTTGGGGAGCAGTCACACATCAAATACTTGTTATGGTTTTTCTTCCTCTTCCTTCTTCATACCATGATACTGAATAGAGTTCTCATAACTTGATTTTGTTTTTGCCACAATCAAAATACATACCTAAATCATTAAGAAGTACTGTGAGACTTTCCTTACAGGAATGATCTTGCTATGTTATTGAGAACAAGGCTTCCTATCCCTCCAGAAAGCATCTTTGTGAAGAAAACGCTGGTCCCCAAGGTATTAATTTTTCATTTTCATGATGCTTCACTATTGCAAACAGAAGAAACAAATATAACTTCCTTCAGTACTGAGAAATAAGAGAATTGTAATATAATAATGCACATTGTTGATATCAACCCCATTTCTTCTACAGTGAAGGAGATGACTTGGGGTCACTAGGCCCTATGTATACAGCTACGTTTTACAGCATCTCTTAAAAAGTGTTCCTTGAAGGTGAGTCAAAGTTGTTGGTATATCCAAGGTTGCTTGACCCCTCTCTAAGGGATCTTCCTGATCCTATAAAAGGACTAAAAGCAAATAAAGAAATATAGCTCAGTGAGCCGTTAAATCAGTGGTGTAAATGGACTCTTGGCACCTCATTGACTTTCACTGGTCATTGAGTCAGGTCCACACTGTTTGTTCTGTTTGTTGAGGGTCAGTTCAGTAGCTTGTTCTTTGTTTTATTATCTGCTCGGGATTCCTCTCTATTGGGGCCAAGCTGCTACAGACTGAGGTGGGGGTTTGGGGGTGTGTGTGTGTGTGTGTGTGTGTGTACATACACATACACATGCGTATTTTCTTGAGGTCTTAGAATGGTTCTTAAACCTAGCAGATCATTATAATTACTTCGGGTCTTTACAAAATACAGGTGCTTGGGACTCACCTGAAATTATTTAGATAAAAATTTCTGTGCTGAGGCCCAGATACCAGTATACATTTTTCTTTAAAGTTTCTTCAGGGCCTCTAAAGTTCAGTGAATTTTCGATCCACCGAGCTCTTATGAGAGCATGAATGCCTTGATTTGTATGCACACGTTTCTGTCAGATGCTTTAAATGAAGTCATTAACCAAGATGCATTTCCAGAGTTCAGGTCATTGAGTTTAAAATCAAATGAAATACATTTCTGGGTGATAGAACAGTAAGGACATGAAGGGAACTTGTATACAGAAGTAGCTGCTGTCTCAGACAGCACAGTCCTGACCAAAGAAAGCTAGTGCTCAGGTCACAGCCACTGAGACACATTTAGGAACAATGACTCCACAGTGCCATTACACCAGATGTCAGGCAGCCACTGGCGTTCAGCTTCCTCTTCATTGATCAAGGGGAGAACCTTAGCTGGGCAACAAGCAAATCAGACTGTGCTAGCTTGTGATGCATGGGGGCTGAGAGGTTCTGATGAGGCAGTATGTCCTCCTTGTGGAATAAAATAAGAATAAGAAAGAATGAATTCCTAAGTGACAGTGCTTCCTTTCTATCTGTGAGGAGCCATGTCACTGGGGAAGATCCATCTTCCCCCTCCAGGGCACTCACTCTGTAGGGTGGGCTCTTCTTCAGGGCATTGTCAATGGCACAACAGTGGCAGCGAGTATAGAATTTGGACACAGATACCAAATGTAACTAACTGTGGTTACACTTCTTACTAGCTGAGTGGCCTTGGGCAAGTTCTTTGACTTGTTTAAATCTTTTTCTCTTAATTGTAGACAATTACAATACTGGTGTGAGAATTAGAATTTTCTCATAGATTCATTTAATGAATATTTGTTATATAACTAATACGAAGCTGGTACTATTCTAGGAACTACGCATAAAGCAAAGAATAAAGCAGACAAAATCTCCAGCTTTCCTGGAACTTACAGGGTAGAGCAGAACAAGAACAAGAAACAGATTAACAGGCAAAGACACAGCATGCCAGAAAGTTGATAAGGACTTTGGAGAAGAAGCAAAGCAGATAGAACAGGAATTCTAAGGGAATGCAGATTTTTAGGGCAATATTGAGATTTTATATCAGAAGCTCATTGATAATTGAGAAGAATCCTAAAGGAATTAGGACACCTGAGCCAGGTAGATACATATTGAAAGTTTGAATCTGGCAGGAGACATAGCAAGTGCAAAGGCACTGAGGTAGAGAAAATGAGTGAGTGTCTGGTAGACGATGAAGTCACAGTTAGTAAGGCCAAGTCATGAGGCAAAGTCATGGAGGCAACTGTGTCTTTTGATAGGCTTAGGAATCCTCTGGGGGGATTTGTTGAAGCATGGATTCAGATTCATTGAGTCTGGAGTGTGAGTCTGCATTTTGAACTTCTTTCAGATCTGCAGACTACACTGAATAGAAGCAGAACAGGGCCATGTAAACCATTGTAACTAATGGTGTTGGATTTGACCCTATGTGAAATGGGGAGCTGCAGGAAGGTTGAGAGGAGAAGGGTGTGTTGAAATGATAGCTCTGGCTGCTGTGATGATGAGGTGTGGTCAAAAGCCCTGGCTGACTTTGCCTGTTGTCTGGTTTCATCCTAGCACTACCCCTCACCCACTGCCTCTCTTTGGCAAGTTGCTTAAACTCCTTTTTCTCCTCACTTTTTAAAAAATTTATTTTAATTGGAGGCTAATTACTTTACAGTATTGTAGTGGTTTTTGCCATACATTGACATGAATCAGCCATGGCTGTACATGTGTTCCCATCCTGAACCCCCCTGCCACCTCCCTCCCCATCCCATCCCTCTGGGTCATCCCAGTGCACCAGCCCTGAGCACCTGTCTCATGCATCGAACCTGGACTGGTGATCTGTTTCACATATGATAATATACATGTTTCAGTGCTGTTCTCTCAGATCATCCCACCCTCGCCCTCTCCCACAGAGTCCAAAAGACTGTTCAATACATCTGTGTCTCTTTTGCTGTCTCGCATACGGGGTTATCATTACCATCTTTCTAAATTCCATATATATATGCATTAGTATACTGTATTGGTGTTTTTCTTTGACTTACTTCACTTTTTATAATAGGCTCCAGTTTCATCTACCTCATTAGAACTGATTCAAATGCATTCTTTTTAATGGCTGAGTAATACTCCATTGTGTATATGTACCACAGCTTTCTTATCCATTCATCTGCTGATGGACATCTAGGTTGCTTCCATGTCCTGGCTATTATAAACAGTGATGAACATTGGGGTACACGTGTCTCTTTCAATTCTGGATTCCCTGGTGTGTATGCCCAGCAGTGGGATTGCTGGGTCGTATGGCAATTCTATTTCCAGTTTTTTAAGGAATCTCCACACTGTTCTCCATAGTGGTTGTACTAGTTTGCATTCCCACCAACAGTGTAAGAGGGTTCCCTTTTCTCCACACCCTCTCCAGCATTTATTGCTTGTAGACTTTTGGATAGCAGCCATTCTGACTGGCGTGAAATGGTACCTCATTGTGGTTTTGATTTGCATTTCTCTGATAATGAGTGATATTGAGCATCTTTTCATGTGTTTGTTAGCTGTTTTGAAAATTCTTAAATCTAGATAGAAGGTGAAAGAAAAGTACAATGAGCACTCTTACATCCCTCAGCTAGATTGATCAACAATTAATATTTTGCCATATTTGCTTTATCTCATACTCTAATCTCTTATTATTAACCATTTAAGAGTCAATTTTTCATCCCTACTTCATTATGTACCTTCTAAGAATAAGAAAAATCTCCTATGTAAATATAATCAGCTGTCAAATTCAGAACATTTGATATTGATACGATCATCTAGTATAAAAAAATCTCAAATTCAATATAATCAATTTCTTCTACAAATAACCTTTATAATAGTTTTCTTCTTCTGGTGTAGAATCCTGTCTAGGATATTATATTGTATGTTATGGGGCTTTAGTTTTCATGTCTCATTAGTCTTTTGACCTGGAACTGAGTCTCTTGACCTTCGCTTTATCTAAACAAACTTTTTGTTAAATTTTGGAGTTTTTCATGCCATTGTTATTTTCGAAACGCCTGGGCCATTTATAGACTGTCACCCAATGTGGATTAAAATTTTCTAATGATTTGATTCGGAGAAGGCAATGGCATCCCACTCCAGTACTCTTGCCTGGAAACTCCCATGGACGGAGGAGCCTGGTAGGCTGCAGTCCATGGGGTCGCTGAGTCAGACACGACTGAGCGACTTCACTTTCACTTTTCACTTTCATGCATTGGAGAAGGAAATGGCAACCCACTCCAGTGTTCTTGCCTGGAGAATCCCAGGGATGGCGGAGCCCAATGGGCTGCCATCTGTGGGGTCGCACAGAGTCGGACACGACTGAAGCGACTTAGCAGCAGCAGCAGCAGCAATGATTTGATTCAGGTCATTCATGATTGTCAAAAATACCACCTAAGTGATGTTGTATGCTGCTTAGTGCAGGCATTTGGAGGCATTTAATGTCTATTTGCTTCATTTTTAGCAATGTTAACTTGGATCACTTGGCTAAGCTGTTACCAGCAGATTTCTCCAATGTAAAGATACTCACTTTCCTATGTAGTTAACAAGCTATCAGTGGAGAAGGCAATGGTACCCCACTCCAGTAC
>SJYT01069386.1:477421-540483 GCA_006410635.1 Cephalophus harveyi | reverse complement strand
AAAAAAAAAAAAAAAGATGCTCACTCCTTGGAAGGAAAGCTATGACAAACCTAGACAGCATATCAAAAAGCAGAGACATTACTTTGTTGACAAATGTCCATATAGTCAAACCTATGATTTTTCCAGTAGTCATGTACAGATGTGAGAGTTGGACCATTAAAAAAGGCCGAGCACTGATGAATTGATGCTTTTGAGCTATGGTGTTGGAGAAGACTCTTTAGATACCCTTGGACTGCAAGGAGATCAAACCAGTCAATCCTAAAGGAAATCAATCCTGAATACTCATTAGAAGGACTGATGCTGAAACTGAAGCTCCTGTACTTTGGTCACCTGGTGCGAAGAACAGACTCAGAAAAGACCCTGATGCTGGGAAAGATTGAAGCCAGGAGGAGAAGGGGATGACAGAGGATGAGATGGTTAGATGACATCACTGACTCAATGGACAAGAGTTTGAGCAAGCTCTGGGAGATGGTGAAGGACAGGGAGCCTGGCGTGCTGCAGTCCATGGGGTTGCAGAGTCAGACAGGACTGAGTGACTGAACAGCAACAGCAACTGTTGCTGAAGTTGAAGCTCCAGTGCTTTGGCCACCTGATGCAAAGAGTCAGCTCATTGGAAAAGACTCTGATGATGGGAAAGATTGAAGGCAAAAGGAGAAGGGGCCGGCAGAGGATGAGATGGTTAGATAGCATCACCGACTCAATGGACATGAATTTTTTTTTTTCCATTTTTTCTCCATTTATTTACCGTGAAGCAATGGGATTGGATGCCATGGTCTTAGTTTTTTTGAAAGTTGAGTTTTAAACCAGCTTTTTCACTCTCCTCTTTCACCCTCATCAAGAGGCTCTTTAGTTCCTCTTCACTTTCTACCATTATGATGGTATCATCTGCATATCTGCAGTTGTTATTTCTCCTGGCAGTCTTGATTCTAGCTTGTGATTCATCCAGTCTGGCATTTCACATGATGTACACTCTGCATAGAAGTTAAATAAGCAGGGTGGCAATATACAGCCTTGATGTGCTCTTTCCCACCTTTGAACTGGTCCATTGTTCCATGTCCAGTTCTGTTGCTTCTTGACCTGGAAGCCATTTTTAATTCTTTATCCTTCCATTAAAAAAAAAAATAAGCAGACTTGTATATATTTTTAATTTCTCCTTTTTTTAATTGAATAGCCTTCTGTACATTCCACAAGAATGTTATAGTAGGCAGTGTTTTCCCAAAATTTGACCATGAAACTCTTTTTCTATGAAGCACCCCAATAGGTGGATATTGGACAAAACACATTTGGAAAATACTGCTACAATTCATGGAAGAAAAATAATCTGTGGACTCTTAATTAGTATACACTAGCTGAAACAGTTTTTTTTTCTCCACAAAATGAAGAGGTCTTTCTGTTCTTTATTTAATCAAGTCTCTTTCTAAATTTGTCAGTCCTTTCCTAGAATAAGATTTCTGTGACTATTCTTCTGAGAACACCCACTATGGAACTGTGATTGATAGTTTGCAACTGTGGTTGCAAAGTCCTACAACATTGTAGTCTCTTGACTCCTCACACAACAGGTTAATGCCAGTCCCCTGTGGACAGGATCACTTTCTGGCCTTATGAGCTGTCTACAACCACCGAAGATTGTAAAGTAAGTCACAAAGACATTTTCCTGATGTTTTACCTCCACCCTCACCTTCCTGGTGTCATTAACTTGAAAGTCCAAAGCCCTCTCCTTGCTCACAGGTTCAAGTGCACATCCTGTTCTAAAGAAGCTATGTAGTGGGTCTATTTGTTGGAATATGCATTGTTTGTACCTGAAGACTCCTTTTGTGTAGTTCCTTTATCTGTAGTTGAAAGACTTCTCTTTTTGCTCCAAGCACCAGTGGTGGTTAGTGGATTTTGACACTATGGAACTGTGATTGATAGTTTGCAACTGTGGTTGCAAAGTCCTACAACATTGTAGTCTCTTGACTCCTCACACAACAGGTTAATGCCAGTCCCCTGTGGACAGGATCACTTTCTGACCTTATGAGCTGTCTACAACCACCAAAGATTGTAAAGTAAGTCACAAAGACATTTTCCTGATGTTTTACCTCCACTCTCACCTTCTTGGTGTCATTAACTTGAAAGTCCAAAGCCCTCTCCTTGCTCACGGGTTCAAGTGCACATACTGTTCTAAAGAAGCTATGTAGTGGGTCTATTTGTTGGAATATGCATTGTTTGTACCTGAAGACTCCTTTTGTGTAGTTCCTTTATCTGTAGTTGAAAGACTTCTCTTTTTGCTCCAAGCACCAGTGGTGGTTAGTGGATTTTGATGGAAGATAGGAAGATTTGACTCCTCAGTAGAAAGTTAATTAAGGATTCTGAGCTGCACTCAGTGTACCTGAATTTTTAAACTCCTACTGAGACAAGTCTTTTAGGAACCTTGATGATGAGATCAACCCCACTTCCTCTGTTTGTACTCAGCTCTCCGATAAAGCACTAAGGCAATTTGACCTGCATAACAACCTAGCATAAATCACCACAAAGCTAAAATTTTGTCCCGAGAGAGCTCATGGAAATGGAGAGGAGCATCTCATGAAATAGGCCACACTACTGCAGAGGCAAAAGTTCATCTAAATCAGTGTTTGCAGTTGCCAGCAAAGCAAGGTTTTCTTGCTGCTTTGACTTTAGCTGTCTTCTTTCTGGGCTGCTCTTTTGTTTGACCTTCCTGTGTGGAATGGTTTCAGCCACTTTATCCTGACAGGCACCTTCCTTACACAGTCTACATAGCCTGTGGAGGGAAAGCAATTCTGGACCCGAATAGCTTCTCACTCCCTGCTCACACTCTCCTATCTCTTGACCTTCTATCTGGTTGGGAAGCTAGCTCTTTCTTATTGGCCCTTTGTTACCCTATTCTTGCTCACCTGCTAGTCTTTTACCCAAGTAGAGGCCCCACTCATGTGTCTGAGATCGAATTCTATAGTAACACCAAGATACTCCAACTGAGATCCTTCAGTTCAGTTCAATTCAGTCCCTCAGTCGTGTCCAACTCTTTGTGACCCCATGTATCACAGCACGCCAGGCCTTCCCATCCATCACCAACTCCTGGAGTTCACTCAGACTCCCGTCCATTGAGTCAGTAATGCCATCCAGCCATCTCATCCTCTGTCGTCCCCTTCCCTCCTGCCCCCAATCCCTCCCAGCATCAGAGTCTTTTCCAATACTTAATTTCTTTTTCTACTTTCTCATTATTAGTGTATAGGAATGCAAGGGATTTCTGTGTGTTGATTTTATATCCTGCAACTTTACTATATTTGTTGATTAGCTCTAGTAATTTTCTGGTGGAGTCTTTAGGATTTTCTATGTAGAGGATCATGTCATCTGCAAACAGTGAGAGTTTTACTTCTTCTTTTCCAATTTGGATTCCTTTTATTTCTTTTTCTGCCCTGATTGCTGTGGCCAAAACTTCCAGAACTATGTTGAATAGTAGCGGTGAAAGTGGGCACCCTTGTCTTGTTCTTGACATGAATTTGAGTAAACTCCGGGGGACAGTGGAAGACAGAGGAGCTTGACGTGCTACAGTCAATGGGTCTGCAAAGAGTTGGACATGACTTAGCAATTGAACAGCAGCAACAAAAATACAGATGTACATTTATTTATCCAACAAGGACACTTTCTAAAGGCTATTTTTAATATTTTCTTGCAATAAAATAATAAGTAGCTCTCTCATATTATTATTTGTTCTTATCAATCTTTATGTATTGCCATCTTTTGATCTTTCGTCCTTCATTTCTGAATCGTACCAAATTTCTCCATCTTATAGATTTTCACGACATTCTTTTATATTTTTCTCTTTGGGAACTGAACAGATTTCATATTTATTTACTGTCAGGGCCATTTCCCCCTGAATTTTTACCTGCAGGGCCACTAGCCTGAGGATCACAAAGTGATGTGGTAATTTCAAGTCACAGGTACAAGTTCAGTCCACTAATGAATGGATCACTTATATGTCCACTAACTCCCCACTAAGAATTTGGACCTCAGATTTGGCAGAACCAAAAGTGATAGGAAACATAAATCCACAGAAGTGTTTGTCTTAAAGAATGATGATGAAGAGAGGCCAATGGTCCTTCTCTTTGCTTTCCAGACTCATGTATTCTAGCTATTGGGTCAACATAAATCAGTTATTCGTTCAGTCTATATCCCACACTCTGCAAAGTGTTGACCCTGAGCACCACAGCAGCATTTTCTACACCTGTCCTTTCAGCCTCACATTCCATTGTTTATCAAGAGTGATGCATTTTGCTTCCTAAACTTTTCTCACACTTGAACCCAGTACTACTGCCTGATTTCAGGCCGCTATCACCTACCTGAATTTTGCACTGCTTCCTAGGTGGTGCTTTTTCATCTTGTCTCATCTATTTTCAGTGGTGGCAATCGTAAACCAAATGAAATACTCTCACTTCCAACTTACTTCCAGATCGGCATTTGACGTCCTTCCAATTCCTATTGACATTTCACTGAATTACTCATTATCCCACCCACAGATTCAACTGGCTCTTCAAGCTTGACCGCTGGCATTGCTTTCTGCTTACTCTGGATGCATTCATTTGCTGTGTTTTGAAACCTCCGTCTGTCTACGCTGTCTCACGTTATCCTGGTCTGGTCTCTGCTGGACAAGGACCATAAGTCTGGACTAGAGTAGGGTGGACTGTTCTCTTGCCATGTGTGCCCTTGCCTGCCAGGAGGGATCTAGACACTTCTTGCCACTGAAGTAAGTGGCTGTTCCTTTATGCCAGGGATGTTTTGTACATGCCATCCCCTCCATCTAAATGTCCTTCCCTTCTTCCTACTAGCAGGATCACTATTCAAGAATCAGTTCGTATATTACTTTCTCTAGTTAGCCTCCCGTAGGTGTAATAAAAAGTATTCAGCCAGTCCTGTAATTGACTCTTAGCAGAAATAGGATACTTGTCACATTAATAATAATAATGCAAAAATAACACAAAAGCACACAGGTTATTAAATGCTTACTACAGTCTGTTCTCTGTGTTCGTCACAGGTGTTGCACTGGCCTGTGTGACTCAGTCAGCGTCCAAACTGTGGGCTTCCTAAGCAGAATCTGTTCTCTTCCCGTTCAGTGTCTAACGTATAGCCTAATTCAAGGCGTCATGATTGGTGTTCATAAATAATTTCTGAACTGAATTAAATTAAATATTTGGGACACACTCAGTGTACCATCCCTCTTTCTACATGGATCACAAAACAGTAATTCTTTCATATTATGTCACTTAACACATTACAATTTCAAACTTAATTCTTGCCTAAGAATCTTTCAATCTAACAGTTTTGTTTGCCCCAATGGTAGGATTTTGTCTCCACAATAACAGCTTCTAGGACAGCAGAAAGGACTTTAAAATGCATTATTCCAGTAGAGACTAGTGGAGGTGAAGACAGAGGAGAGCAGGCAAAAGTCCTGTCATGTTTGGCACATGGAGTGTTTGCTGTACTTTCTGCAGTGTGTGCCAGTGCCTCTGTTTAACTGAGTTAAGAATTAACATATTGAACAAGCAAAGAATTGCTCAACCTCCTGGGTACATGGGTCTTGTTCCGTGTGTGACAGGTAAGCCTATTATTTGAGTATGAACTGTACCTGCTGGGAAGTCTCTGCATGTCCTGTACACGAAGTCTTTGCTGCTCACCCAGAGTGAAAACATTTAGTAGTCTGCTCATGGGAAACAGAGTCTGCCTTGCCTCCAGGCATAGAAGCCTGAAACAAATTAAGTTTCCATCTCTCCCCTGGCTATTTGGGTTTGAGCAATCTTGAAAGCAGCCTAGTAAGCAGGCAGACAAGACTCCACTTGAGTTGCAACCCTATTTTTAATCTAAAGCCAAGGACTTTTGTGGAATCCTAGACCAGGCTGGGGCACGTTAGATGGGTAATAAAGAATCAAAGAACTGCAATTTAGAGGTAGGGGAAGGGCACGACAGTGCTGCTGAATGAAAACAGATGCAATTGTCAACATGTCTCCCTGTGAGAAGGAGGTCAGAAAACTGCCGAGTGGTCAGAAAGTGATCTGTGTCAGAGCAGAGTGGCCGAGGCTTATGCCAATGAAAGATCTAAGCCAATGTGGGAAGCACGTTTTTAACAAGTAAGTAGTGCTATTTAAGGAGACCAATTGCAAAAGCAGTCTCCTTGCCTAATGGGAGAGGGCTCGTCAATCATGCAACACATATTTGCCACCCAGCCTTGGAGCTGACACTGTATTACATGTTATGCAATGATAAGCAATAACCCCTGTCCTGGGGTGCCAAAATTTTTAAATAGGACACCACCACCAACAACAAAAGGAACATAAAGAGATTTTTTTAGAACCTACAATTTGTAATAAAGGCCTGAAAGAAACAAGCAAACAGAAGGTGCTGTTCTGCTTCTATTCATAGGATCACTTGGGTTAAGTGTACAAAGATATTCAGATCAATCTCTGTGCATGCCCTGCCCACAAAAAAACTCCTAATACACACACACACACCCCAGAGCCTAATCCTCATGACATCTCATGTACAGTCTGCTCCAGCTATACGTTTTGACTGTCCTGGACATTTAATCATTCAACATGGGAGACCAGAGAGTCTGAATTTTATTTATGAAGAATACAACTCCCTATCTCTAAGTTTTGAAATATAGCTCTAAACTTAGAGTTCAGAGGTTTAAACTGTTCAGATAAAGTTGATATAAATCACAGAAAGTAAATGACTGACCAGTTTTTCCATTTCATTCAGTCCAGGTAGCCATGGATCCTGATCACCTAATATAGGTAATAGTTATAATATTAGCTTTACACAGATTGCAGTCACTTCTTAACAGGACGAAAGAAAAAATATAGATGGAGAAAAAAAGAATGGCATGCTGCAGTTCATGGGGTCGCAAAGAGTCAGACATGACTGAGTGACTGAACTGAACTGAACTGAACTGAATGAAACTGACATGAGGTTGTAAGAAACAAAATCATCATTAAAAGATAAAAACCGAATAGTATCACATAGCAGACTCAATCCCTACTGACAGAATGATCTAGATATTATTCTAATGAAATGTCATTTCTCTGAGGGACCATTCCTGCCCATCCTCTTATTCCAAACAAAATCCTAATAGAATCTGCATTTAGAAGTACCTGGATTTTCAAGTACCTACCTGTGTGCTGCACATTCTGTGATTGTTCGTAATGACATGAGATTGTAAGTCTTCCAAAAAGAAATATCCATTCAATTGCTGTTTACATGTATTATAAGTATATACAATCAGATTGATTCTGCCTTTTATTTCAACTGGAAAAATTAAAAATTGAACATAAAATTAGCAATAGCTTTAAAAATGGTTTTGTTCTCATGCTTGATTTTAAAACAAACCTGTGTTAAACAGATTTGAATTAATTTATGAGTCATGATACACTATCAACACTGATCCATGCATGACCCTCTTTTATTTTACTTAGTTCATTCATTTATTCATTCAACAAATAATAAATATTTGTGAACTCAACATCCAGGGCAAGAACTAGAACACTGATGATTTTTTACATGTATCTTTTCATTCCTCCCCATTCTGTCCTCTTGTTTATAGCTCCAATCCAAGGTATCTATCATACTGCTTTTTGTACCTTTTTTCTCTTGTTTTGAGATGCAATTAACGTGTTAACTGGACTTACTCTGATGATTATAGCTTTTTGTAAAAGAAATGGTTTTTGTTATGAACAGCAGATGGTTAAGCATTTTTTTTATATTGAGTTATCTTTTTTCTTTTTAAAAAAGTCTATTATGCTATATACGACTTCTGAGATTTTCTTGTCATTCAGCAATAGGTATGCTTCATCCATGTTGTATATACTTGTGATTCATTAATTTTCCTCCTATGCCATATCACATTCTTGAATGATTCTTTGTATCCATTCTGCTCTTGATGGCTATTTGGATTTTACACAGATATTTAAATTATCTTTCTTTTCCTTATTGTGAGTAGTGCTGCTATAAACATTTTTATACATGTCTCCTGGTGAATGTTCATTTTCAAAAGACAGTGGCCAATTGATTTCTAAACTGGTCTTATCATTTTATCCTCTTATTAACCATGTACAATACATTATTGACCTACATCTCTCCATTAGTTGTTGGCATTGTTAAACTTTTCACTGTTTTAATCAGATGAATGTAAAATGGCATTTTCTTGAAGTCATGATTTATGACAACTTGATTACTAATTAAGGTAGCTATCTTTACACATGCTTATTGTTTAAAGGCTTTTCCATAAGTTCATTAGACAACAATATGAAGCAGTTATCTGTTTGAAGCAATTATCCTAACAAAGAATAATTGATACTGGGTAAGTAAATATTTCTGACCAAACACTTCCTAATTTAGTTTCTAGAATATTAGCTTTTTCATAAATAATAAATGTATAGGCTTTCTATCCATATTGTTTGACCTGTGAGTGAAGTGAAGTCGCTCAGGCACGTCCAACTCTTTGCAACCCTATGGACTGTAGCCTACCAGGCTCATCCCTCCATGGGATTCTCCAGGCAAGAATACTGGAGTGGGTTGCCATTTCCTTCTCCAGGGGATCTTCCCAACCCAGGGATTGAACTCAGGTCTCCAGCATTGCAGGCAGACGCTTTAACCTCTGAGCCACGACCTGTAGGGCAGATCTATTATATTTGCTTCTGCTGTTTACTTACACTTTGACTATGTGACAACTCCAGAAATTCCAGAATTAAAGTGCAAACACAAGGAATGATTTTTGAATGTTACTGATCCTCTCATTCATATATGGAAGTTAGTTGCAACTTCTTGGAAGTTTATGTGAATTATGGAATTGAATTATGTTAGATCTAAGATCTGTTCTTGGTTGAGTATAAAGTTTTTCTCTATGTCTTCCAATATGTCTGTGCTTATTTGGGGACTGAAATACACAGATCAACATTAGAGACTAGACAAAAAAGCTATATTTTCCTTTCCTATAATACAGGGGTTTATTTAATTCCTAAAAGATGTCATTTATAAAGGAATCCAAGTAGTCTAAAAACTTCTAAGGAATTGATAAATCACTTTTCTAGCGGCATCATCATGCTTAGGAGGATAAGACAACATCTACAATTCATTTCATGTACTCCATCATGAAAATATTAATTAATTAGCATCATATCCAAAAGGTTGTAGGAGATGATCTTATATGTTGCATATTTACCAACTTGGCTATCTAGTATCAACAAATATTCTCATCTTTGTTATGTATCAGGAAAGCTAGAGTAGGAAGTTGAGAAGAGAATTTAGAAGAATCACAGGATCATGAGATACACGTGGTTGCCACCCCAATTCTAGGGGTACTACCTTGTGTGAGGGCCCCCTGCATCTCTTCAGGTAAAATGATAACATATTCATATCTTAAGTGACTATATGGCCTTACTGGGGGAAAATGTAATTATATAGTCAAAACTCAATTACTATCTTCTCAAAATAAAGAGATTTCCTTTTGTAATGACAATTTGCTATCAATTTTGGCAAAAATTAAGAATTAGATTTGTTTTTGAAACTCATTCCAAATGTATTTTTGTTATGTACTAATCAACATGGAATTGTTAGGTTGCTTTTCAGGAAAAAAGAATATTTCACTTGCAAATAATATCCTCTCACAAATTTACTTTGTCAGTTTGAACAATAATCCTTAGATTTATTATATTTTTTATCATATGGTTTTATAACAAACAAAAATAGTATCGCTTAGTTGAAAGTCTTATTTCTCCATTTTAACCAGTGTAAACTTTCATGATTTTTCCATAAGCAGAAATTAACCATTAAATAAATTGAACCTCTTCAACAAATTGGTTATAGTATATATTTTGACTTAAAAGTGTTTCCTGTTAATGTGCAACTTGTTTCAAGGCACCTGTTATATTTATAACAAACTGTCTTCAGTCAATGCAAAAAAATATTGCACAATAGTGCCAGGGTAGTAGATGACTGGAACAGAAGAGAAACAGATTGGAGCATAAGTGGTTAATCATCATGGCAAATGCACCTTTAGCAATGGAGCAGTATACTCTGCAAACATTCCTCAAACACACATCCAAAGAATCAAATTCTTGACGGAATTAATGTGAAGATAGGCAGCAGGTACTCAGTGAATTCTGACTTTGAGTTAGAAGATACATTCTTTAGCTTTCCACTCTTCAGGGTAAAATACAGATTTTAACCAATAGCTCAATAAGTATTTACTGAGTATCTATGATTGCTGTAAAAGTGCTGCATTCAATATGCCAGCAAATTTGAAAAACTTAGCAGTGGCCCCAGGACTGGAAAAGGTCAGTTTTCATTCCAATTCCAAAGAAAGGCAATGCCAAACAATGCTCAAACTACTGCACAATTGCACTCATCTCACACACTAGCAAAGTAATGCTCAAAACTCTCCAAACCAGGCTTCAACAGTACATGAACCATGAACTTCCAGATGTCCAAGCTGGATTTAGAAAAGGCAGAGGAACCAGAGATCAAGTTGCCAACATCCATTGATGACCAAAAGAGCAAAAGAGTTCCAGAAAAACATAATTCTGCTTTACTGACTATGCCAAAGCCTTTGACTGTGTGGATCACCACAAACTGTGGAAAATTCTGAGAGAGATGGGAATACCAGACCACCAGACCTGCCTCCTGAGAAATCTGTATGCAGGTCAGGAAGCAACAGTTAGAACTGGACATGGAACAACAGACTGGTTCCAAATGGGGAAAGGAGTATGTCAAGGCTGTATGTTGTCACCCTGTTTATTTAACCTATGTGCAGAGTACATCATGAGAAATGCTGGGCTGGAAGAATCACAAGCTGGAATCAAGATTGCCAGGAGAAATATCAATAATCTCAGGTATGCAAATGACACTACCCTTAAGAAGAAAGCAAAGAAGAACTAAAGAGCCTCTTGATGAAAGTGAAAGAGGAGACTGAAAGAGTTGGCTTAAAACTCAACATTCAGAAAGCTAAGATCATGACATCTGGTCCCATCACTTCTTGGCAAATAGATGGGGAAACAGTGGAAACAGTGAGAGACTTTATTTTTGTGGGCTCCAAAATCACTGCAGATTGTGACTGCAGGCATAAAATTAAAAACACTTGCTCCTTGGAAGAAAAGCTATGACCAACCTAGATAGCATATTCAAAAGCAGAGATGTTACTTTGTTGACAAAGGTCCATCTAGTCAACGCTTTGGTTTTTCCAGTAGTCATGTTTGAATGTGAGAATTGGACTATAAAGAGAGCTGAGTGCCAAAGAATTGATGCTTTTGAACTGTGGTGTTGGAGAAGACTCTTGAGAGTCCCTTGGACTGCAAGGAGATCAAACCAATCAATCCTAAAGGAAATCAGTCCTGAATATTCATTGGAAGGACTGATGCTGAAGCTGAAACTCCAATACTTTGGCCACCTGATGCAAAGAACTGACTTAATGAAAAGACCCTGATGTTAGGAAAGACTGAGGGCAGGAGAAGAAAGGGATGACAGAGGATGAGATGGTTGGATGTCATCACCGACTCAAAGGACCTGAGTCTGAGTAAAGTCCAGAGTTGGTGATGGAGAGGGAGACCTGGCGTGCTGTAGTCCATGGGGTCGCAAAGAGTTGGACACAACTGAGCGACAGAACTGAACTGAACTACCATGTGCTTAGCACTTTGATAGAAACAATCAAATAAATCCTATCTTTAAACAACTTACAATTTACATGAAAAAGAATTATTTTTAAGTATAGAATTAATGATTTTCAATTTTTTATTATGTGCATTCTTTTCCTTTTCTCTTATTCATTCAGTTCTTCAACAAATATGTGTTTATCACATATTTAATGCAAGCAGCCATGAACCTAGACAGTGTATTAAGATGCAAAGATATCACTTTGACAACAAAAGTCCATACAGTCAAAGCTATGATTTTTCCAGTAGTACTGTATGGATGTGAGAGTTGGACTGTAAAGAAGGCTGAGTGCTGAAGAACTGATGTTTTCATTTTTCAAATTGTGGTGTTGGAGAAGACTCTTAAGAGTCTCTTGAACAGCAAGGAGATGAAACCAGTCAATCCTATAGGAAATCAACTCTGAATATTCATTGAAAAGACTGATGCTAAAGCTGAAGCTTCAGTACTTTGACCATCTGATGCAAAGAGCCAACTCAATTGAAAAGACCCTGATGATGAGAAAGATTGAAAGCAAAAGGTGAAGAAGGTGACAGAATGAGATGGTTGGAAAGCATTACCAACTCAATGGACATGAATTTGAGCAAACTCCAGAAGATAGTGAAGGACAGGGAAGCTGGATGTGCTGAGTCCATGAGGTCACAAAGAGTCAGACACGACTTAGCCACTGAACGACAGGCAAGAAGTACGAAGAAGCCCTGTAGGGGATAAAAGTATAAATGATGTTATGTCTCTCTTCTTAAAAGTTTAAAGTCTAGGGAAGTTAGATAATGCATACGAGTAAACACAATAATACCACCAACCATAATTGAAAAAGACACAGGTACCACAGTGTTCATTGCAGCACTATTTACAATAGCTAGGGGATGGAAGCAACCTAGATATCCATTGACAAATGAATGGATAAAGAAACTGTGGCACATATATACAGTGGAATATTACTCAGCAATAAAAAGAATGCATTTGAGTTAGTGCTAGTGAGGTGGATGAGCCTAGAGCCTATTATACAGAGTGAAGTAAGTCAAAAAGAGAAAAACAAATATCGTATATTAACACATGTATAGACTCTAGAAAGATGGTACTGATGAGCCTATTTGCAGGGCATCAGTGGAGACACAGACATGGAGAACAGACTTATGGACATGGGGATGAATGGGTGGGAAGGAGAGGTTTGGATGAATGAAGAGAGTAGCATGGAAACAGTCAGGAAGCAACAGTTAGAACTGGACATGGAACAACAGACTGGTTCCAAATGGGGAAAGGAGTATGTCAAGGCTGTATGTTGTCACCCTGTTTATTTAACCTATGTGCAGAGTACATCATGAGAAATGCTGGGCTGGAAGAATCACAAGCTGGAATCAAGATTGCCAGGAGAAATATCAATAATCTCAGGTATGCAAATGACACTACCCTTAAGAAGAAAGCAAAGAAGAACTAAAGAGCCTCTTGATGAAAGTGAAAGAGGAGACTGAAAGAGTTGGCTTAAAACTCAACATTCAGAAAGCTAAGATCATGACATCTGGTCCCATCACTTCTTGGCAAATAGATGGGGAAACAGTGGAAACAGTGAGAGACTTTATTTTTGTGGGCTCCAAAATCACTGCAGATTGTGACTGCAGGCATAAAATTAAAAACACTTGCTCCTTGGAAGAAAAGCTATGACCAACCTAGATAGCATATTCAAAAGCAGAGATGTTACTTTGTTGACAAAGGTCCATCTAGTCAACGCTTTGGTTTTTCCAGTAGTCATGTTTGAATGTGAGAATTGGACTATAAAGAGAGCTGAGTGCCAAAGAATTGATGCTTTTGAACTGTGGTGTTGGAGAAGACTCTTGAGAGTCCCTTGGACTGCAAGGAGATCAAACCAATCAATCCTAAAGGAAATCAGTCCTGAATATTCATTGGAAGGACTGATGCTGAAGCTGAAACTCCAATACTTTGGCCACCTGATGCAAAGAACTGACTTAATGAAAAGACCCTGATGTTAGGAAAGACTGAGGGCAGGAGAAGAAAGGGATGACAGAGGATGAGATGGTTGGATGTCATCACCGACTCAAAGGACCTGAGTCTGAGTAAAGTCCAGAGTTGGTGATGGAGAGGGAGACCTGGTGTGCTGTAGTCCATGGGGTCGCAAAGAGTTGGACACAACTGAGCGACAGAACTGAACTGAACTACCATGTGCTTAGCACTTTGATAGAAACAATCAAATAAATCCTATCTTTAAACAACTTACAATTTACATGAAAAAGAATTATTTTTAAGTATAGAATTAATGATTTTCAATTTTTTATTATGTGCATTCTTTTCCTTTTCTCTTATTCATTCAGTTCTTCAACAAATATGTGTTTATCACATATTTAATGCAAGCAGCCATGAACCTAGACGGTGTATTAAGATGCAAAGATATCACTTTGACAACAAAAGTCCATACAGTCAAAGCTATGATTTTTCCAGTAGTACTGTATGGATGTGAGAGTTGGACTGTAAAGAAGGCTGAGTGCTGAAGAACTGATGTTTTCATTTTTCAAATTGTGGTGTTGGAGAAGACTCTTAAGAGTCTCTTGAACAGCAAGGAGATGAAACCAGTCAATCCTATAGGAAATCAACTCTGAATATTCATTGAAAAGACTGATGCTAAAGCTGAAGCTTCAGTACTTTGACCATCTGATGCAAAGAGCCAACTCAATTGAAAAGACCCTGATGATGAGAAAGATTGAAAGCAAAAGGTGAAGAAGGTGACAGAATGAGATGGTTGGAAAGCATTACCAACTCAATGGACATGAATTTGAGCAAACTCCAGAAGATAGTGAAGGACAGGGAAGCTGGATGTGCTGAGTCCATGAGGTCACAAAGAGTCAGACACGACTTAGCCACTGAACGACAGGCAAGAAGTACGAAGAAGCCCTGTAGGGGATAAAAGTATAAATGATGTTATGTCTCTCTTCTTAAAAGTTTAAAGTCTAGGGAAGTTAGATAATGCATACGAGTAAACACAATAATACCACCAACCATAATTGAAAAAGACACAGGTACCACAGTGTTCATTGCAGCACTATTTACAATAGCTAGGGGATGGAAGCAACCTAGATATCCATTGACAAATGAATGGATAAAGAAACTGTGGCACATATATACAGTGGAATATTACTCAGCAATAAAAAGAATGCATTTGAGTTAGTGCTAGTGAGGTGGATGAGCCTAGAGCCTATTATACAGAGTGAAGTAAGTCAAAAAGAGAAAAACAAATATCGTATATTAACACATGTATAGACTCTAGAAAGATGGTACTGATGAGCCTATTTGCAGGGCATCAGTGGAGACACAGACATGGAGAACAGACTTATGGACATGGGGATGAATGGGTGGGAAGGAGAGGTTTGGATGAATGAAGAGAGTAGCATGGAAACAAATACACTAACATATATAAAATAAATAGCCAGTAGGAATTTGCTGTATGACTCAGGGAACTCAAACTGGGCCTCTGTGACAATCTAGAGGGGTGGGATGGGGTGGGAAGTGGGAAGGAAGCTCAAGAGGTTGGGACGGATGTATACCTACGGTTGATCCATGTTAATGTATGGCAGAAACCAACACAGTATTGTAATTATCCTCAATTAAAAGTACATTTTAAAATAATACCATCAAGTTTGGGGTTGGATCAGATGAGTTGATAAAGTGAACATACTCAGAACGCAGAAGTGGAAGGAAGGAGAAGGGAGAATTGAATGAAGATAGTCAAAAGCTACAAACTTTCAGTTATAAGATAAATAAGTACCTGAGATATGATGTACAACATGACTATATTTGACACTGTGTGATATATGGAAGGCTTCCCAGATGGCGCTAGTAAAGAATCCACCTGCCAGTGCAGGAGACATAAGAGATATGGGTTCAATCCCTGGATTGGGAAGATCCAGGGCATGGCAACCCACTCCAGTATTCTTGCCTGGAGAATCCCCATGGACAGAGGAGCCTGAGGGACTATACAGTCCATAGGGTTGCACAGAGTCACACACAACTGAAGCGACTTAGTACGCACACATGATATATGGGAAAGTTGTTGAGAGTAGATCCTTAGAGTTCGCATCACAAGGAAAAACATTTTTCTCCTTTTTTTTTTTTTTTTGTATCTTTATAAGATGATGGATGTTAACCAAACTTATTGTGGTAATGATTTCATAATATGTATAAGTCATTATGCTGTGCATTTGAAACTTATATCTCAATAAAACTGGAAAAAAACAGAAAAGTGCTTATATGTAGAAAAACTCATTAATTAATTTACTATTATTATTTTGCTAGTATTATTAGAGCTGGATCTACAGAGATTTGTAGGAGTTTGTCAAAAGGAAAGATAGTAAATATCCTTAACTCAGTGTGCTTTTACAGCCTCCACTTCTCTCCCAAATTTCAGATCTATAATCTTGACTTTTGATGGCCTATTCCTCTGGATGACAGCGTACAGGACACAGAAGGAAACATACACGTACAGACAAAGAGAAAAGACAAAGAGGAGTGATTAAACCATTAATAGAGAATAGAAGGAAAAAAACGAGGGTATAACTTTGGAGATCCTCTACATTTCAGGGATAGTTAAAAAATAATAATAATAAACATGAAAAAGAAAACAGACCTGGAGCTCTCAAGGATGGTAAAATATCACAGATGCCAAGACGAAGACAGGGGCTTTAGGGCAAAAATGAAGACATTTATACAGTCAGCCTCCTTCCTACATACTACTGAAGGAGCTATTTTTTTTTTTCCTACTTTCAAGGAATCCAAACATAAGTCTGATGTTTTATGAAAGTTTGTGCAGTTCAAACATGTGCAATAATAAAGTACCTATTTACCCCAACCTCTCTTAAACCTAGGATACTTAATCATTCGTAGATCTTGTGAGATTATATTAGATACACTTCATACCAGCATCAGCAGCCATTATGCAGTGATTTAAATCTTGCAGGCAAAATCAACAGCTGGCGAGGGCATTGCTGCTTATATTGCAGAGCTGTGCTGTCTGTTTCCATAGCACAATTTGCATCATTTCTTAAATGACATATTTCATGATCATTTCATATGTGGAGTTCGTGATAAATCCTTCTAGTAGTGTCTCCAGTTGAATGAAATTGGCATTTATTATAGTTTTAAAAAAAAAAAAACAACACTCTATCTCATGAGATGATATTACTGTGTATCACTGAAATTAAAATAACAATATAATATAAATATTTATAATATACAAGCATAGTTCTTGACACTGAGAGCTGCTAGAGTAAAATCACCTCATCAGAGATAATTCGCATTCATGGTCTCCAACCTCAGTTATTCCTAAGCTATATCTCCTTGTGCCATCTCCAGTTCCCTTTCACTTTTCCCTCAGAGGACGTGTTACAAAGTGTTCTTCCTCCTCAAAACCCAGATCCGATTCCTTTTCCCCGACTCTTACTTATGAAAATTTTCTTTAACTTGATCAAGGTGAGACTACAAACCACAGCTCTTTCCATCTTTGTCTGCTAGAGCCTAGAATGTGTTTCATCTATCTGCATCCTTTCAGCATTCCCTCATTTTCTTGGGGAAAGAAGATGTCTTCTTTCTCTCTGAAGTTCTCTCTCCTGCAAATTCCAATTTCTCCTCTTGAATCTTGTCTCCCCAGTTACCCTGCCCCCTCCCCACCGTCACCCAGTCTCTCATCTTCTTCTCTCTCTTCCTGTTCCTCCTCCTCGTCTTCCTCTTGCTGTTTCCTCCTATCATCTTCTCCTTCACCCTCTCCATTTTCTTTTCTTCTCTTTCCTGTTTCTTTCCCTAAAATTGATATACATGCTTATGTGTATGTAGAGAGTTAAGTTTCTCCAGTCTTAAATAAAGAAATGCTTCTCTGTGACCCCATACTACTCTGCTTTTTTACTATCAGACTCCTTAAAGAATTTCATGCTACACAAGAGGTCTCTATTTCCTAATAACCAATTTATTCCTCACCCTGCTGTGATCTGGCTCTTGTTTCTTGTGCCCATTGGAATTGCTCTTGCAAATATCTCCAAGGGGTTTTATATTTCCCATGACGATGAGTGATTCTCAATTCTTATCTGACATGACTGTCTGCAGCATTTGACCCATTTGGTTAGTCTCTCCCTGTTCTAAAACCTCTGTCCTCTCTATGTCTCTGAAACACCATGCCTTTTTGGTGCTTCATCTCTTTATAGATATCAGGCCCTCTTAGTTTTCATGGGACTTGATTTTCTCCTCTCACCTTGGTTTGACCAGTGACCTGGTTCCAAAATATATGGAAGAATCTTATGAGTTTGGTTTTGTACTTGCACCAGAGATGCCATGCATTCAACTTTTTTTCCATCACAACTGTTATTTTCTGAACTACTGCCTTTAACAAAGGAATCTAGACAATGCGGACCAGACCCCTATCAGGGAGAGAGATACAGAAAAGAATGGAGGGACTGATGCGTGTTCTGTAACTAGTGATGTAGAATTAAGTCTTCTCGATGATTAATTAAGATGTGCTGCTTGTTTGGCTTTCCATTCTGGGTCAGTATTAATAAAATGGTGCAAAATCATGGGACAATTAGGGGCCCCCATACCATGTGGTTTATTATGGAGTTTAGGAATTCAAACCAAAGAGTAGCAGGAGGTAAAGATGAACACATCAAAGGCAGCCTAATCATGAAAAGCCATGGATATCATGCCAGAAAAGTGATTCTGTGCATAATAATCAAATAATAAATGCTTGGAGGTTTTAAAAGACATGTTATTTTTCATACCTAGACATTTGGAATTGTTTGGTCTCAGTTGAAGTTCAGCTTCGGAAAAAGTTGAAGGAAAAGGTTCTTGTGTAATTCTGAAGCAGATCTTCATTTGGGAATCATTAGGCAAAGGAGTTTGGGTTTTAAGAGAAAATTATGTAACTAATATAATTGACATAATTAAAAATTCATGATTACCCACTTCAATAGGGTTCTCAGCACCACTTAGCAATCTCTCCAGATCTCTCCAAATAGCTTTTACCCTCCTTACTCTCTGAGTTGTAGCCACCAAATACAGACTTTCTCATTTTCCCCCAATGAAATTCACAAAACATGTCTGGATACATCCTTTTCCACTCTTCCGCCTGTAACTATAGAATTAGTGTGCCTTCCCTCTCTAAAACTCAACTCTCTGCCTGTGTTGTAGATGCCATTTCCTTCCATTCTTTTAGGAACACTTTTTCTTTGGCAATAATTCCTCATGATTGACTCTTCTTGATTCTATCTCTCTTTTTTCCACTAGCACCTTGAAGAAGTCCCTTGACCATATAACTCACTCCAATTACATTCTTTTTCTTAATTATTTTTCAGAACCAAGTAACTTTAAGGATTGCTTCTTTTTACATCCCATTCTGTCTTCACTCAGCACACTACTAAAGCTTCTCTAAGATCACAATGACCGACCTGTGGCTAAACATAATGGATACTTCTCAAACTGTTTAGACCTCTCAGCAAAATTCAACATACTGACCATTCCTTCCTCTGAAAAATCTCTCCTCTAGACATTTAGAATTCCTTCTTTCCTAGTTTCCCTCCTATTTCTTTACTCCCTTCTTCTCAAGATACTTTTCTTGGCTCATTGTTCGCTGCTGCTGCTGCTGCTAAGTCACTTCAGTTGTGTCCGACTCTGTGCGACCCCATAGAAGGCAGCCCACCAGGCTCTGCCATCCCTGGGATTCTCTAGGCAAGAGTACATGAGTGGGTTGCCATTGCCTTCTCCACATCCTTCGCTACTTACCCTCTCATTGTTAGACTTCTATATAGATCTACCTGGGCATTCTTTTCTCTCATCTACATTTGCTAAATTCTTGACTTTTTTACTCTTATGATTTTAAATATTATATCAGTACCAATGGATTCCAAATGTATGCCTTTTCTAGATCTCTATTTTAAGTCCAGACTTATATACTCAACTGCAGTCTCACACACAATTGTATCTTTGCTCTCCTTTTCAATGTGCTTCCCTTCCCCTTTTGCTTCATGGTCCAAAAGTCAGGATGTCATCTATAAAAACACTCTATGTGCTGGTTTATGTCTATTCAGTTCATTTCAGTCACTCAGTCATATGCAACTCTTTGCGACCCCATGAACCACAGCACACCAGGCCTCCCTGTCCATCACCAACTCCCGGAATCCACCCAAGCTCATGTCCATTGAGTCAGTGATGCCATCCAACCGTCTCATCCTCTGTTGTCCCCTTCTCCTCCTGCCCTCAGTCTTTCCAAGCAACAGTGTCTTTTCAAATGAGTCAGCTCTTTGCATCAGGTGGCCAAAGTATTGGAGTTTCAGCTTCAGCATCATTCCTTCCACTGAACACCCAAAACTGATCTCCTTTAGGATGGGCTGGTTGGATCTCCTTGCAGTCCAAGGGACTCTCAAGAGTCTTCTCCAACACCACTGTTCAAAAGCATCAATTCCTCAGCACTCAGCTTTCTTTATAGTCCAACTCTCACATCCATACATGACTACTGGAAAAACCGTAGTCTTGACTAGATGGACCTTTGTTGGCAAAGTAATGTCTCTGCTTTTCAATATGCTGTCTAGATTGGTCATAATTTTTCTTCCAAGGAGTAAGCATCTTTTAATTTCATGGCTGCAGTCACCATCTGCAGTGATGTTGGAGCCAAAAAAAAAATAAAGTCAGTCACTGTTTCCACTGTTTCCCCATCTATTTCCCTTGAAGTGATGGGACTGCATGCCATGATCTTAGTTTTCTGAATGTTGAGCTTTAAGCCAACTTTTTCACTCTCCTCTTTCACTTTCATCAAGAGACTCTTTAGTTTTCTTCACTTTCTGCCTTAAGGGTGGTGTCGTCTGCATATCTGAGGTTATTGCTATTTCTCCCGGCAATCTTGATTCCAGCTTGTGTTTCTTCCAGCCCATCGTATCTCATGATGTACTCTGCATATAAGTTAAATAAGCAGGGTGACAATATACAGCCTTGACGTACTCACTTTCCTATTTGAAACCAGTCTGTTGTTCCATGTCCAGTTCTAACTGTTGCTTCCTGACCTGCATACAGATTTCTCAAGAGGCAGGTCAGGTGGTCTGGTATTCCCATCTCTTCAGAATTTTCCACAGTTTATTATGATCCACACAGTCAAAGGCTTTGTCTTTGTATTATGTCTATTCAATACATAAACATATCTTAAATATATCCACCTCCCTATGATACCATAGTTACCTTAGTCTAAGCCACCATAAAGAGTCTAAACCATAAGGTTCTCACACTTCCAATTTTGAATATTCAAATCCATTTTAAATCACTCAACCAAAGTGATTCTTATAAACTACAGCCTGTCAGATCTATGAATTTTTAAAAGACTTCCAGTGAGACAGGTCATTGTGAAAATTTAGAACACTAAAGACAAAGATCTGGCTGTAAAAGCTTCCAGAAAGATTAAAATATGCCACAAACTAAGGAATAAAATCAGGATGACACAAGATTTAATAACCACATTGGAATTTTTTTAAAGAATGGAGGAATGACTTCAAAATTCCAGGGAAAAAAGTATTTCAATCTGGAATTTTATATCCAGCCAGGCTAGTTGGAGCATAAGAATAGGACAAAGATTTTTAGATGAATATGAATTAAAAATGTGTATCTTTCCTTAACTCACTTTTAGGAGGCTACTAGAGGCACTTTCATGCATTGGAGAAGGCAATGGCAACCCACTCCAATATTCTTACCTGGAGAATCCCAGGGACAGGGGATCCTAGTGGGCGGCCATCTATGGGGTCGCACAGAGTCAGACACGACTGAAGCGACTTAGCAGCAGCAGCAGCAGAGGATGTATAAAACCAAATGGAATGACTAAAACAAAAGAAATTAAGACATAACCCAAGAAGAAAAGATCCAACACAAGAGAAGCAAAGGAATTTTCCAGAGTAACAGGTAAGAAATAAAATATAAAAGATCTTTTTTTACTTAAAAAAAAAGTCACAAAACACAAAAATGAAAACAAATTTAAAGCTTTTATTTACCTTCCTCTGTCAGAAGAAAAGGCAAATATTCATTAAATAAACAATTATGTCAGCCTTAAAAATTCTGAATTTCATTTGAAAGGTAATTTGGAGGTTTTGATTTATGATAGAAATAATTTAAGTTAGTGGTCAAGATTTACCCTTGGCATATACAACCTCTGTAATCTTCTCTTGAGTGTGGATGAGATTCATGAATATAAGATTTCATTCTTGTGTTTACTTTATATTACATGGCAAGAGAGAAGGAATTTTGTAGATATAATTGAAGTACCAAACTGAGATAAACAAAAGAGAACTTTGCCTGAGTGTGTCTTTAAATTAGAATCTAGGAACTTCCCTGGCAGCCAGTGGTTAAGACTCCATGCTCCAATGCAGAGGGCATAGGTTTGATCCCTGGTTGGGGAACCAAGATCCCACATGCTGCATGGCTCACCAAAAAAAAAATAAATAAATAAAAATTGTAGGCATAAAAGAAACTATACAGTCTTTAAAAACAAAAGTAAATTTAAAAAATAGAATCTAAGCTTTTCTTAAAAGAGAGTTTCAAAACAAGATAGATTCTCCTGCAGCATAAAGAAGCAAATAATCATGTTGTGAGCTGCCTGTCTAAAGGACCACGTGGCAAGGACCTGAGGGAAGCCTTTAGGGACTAAGAGCAGTCCCCAGACCACAGCTAGAAAGAAAACAAGGACTTCAGTCTTACAACGACAAGGAATTGAACTCTGCCAACAATCAGTGTAAGCTCTGAAAGTGATCCCAAGGCTCAGAGGAGATCAAAGTTCTGACCTACATTTTCTAAACCTGGGAATAGAAGTGCCATGCAACCCAGCAATCCCACTGCTGGCCATATATCCAGAGAAAAGCAGAATTGAAAGAGACACTTGTACTCCAATGTTCATTGCAGCACCATTTAGAATAGCTAAGACATGGAAGCAACCTAAATCCATTGGCAGATGAATGGATAAGGAAGTTGTGGTACATATCATATTACTCAGCTATAAAAAGGAATGCATTTGAGTCAGTTCTAATGAGGTGGATGAACCTGGAGCCTATTATACAGAGTGAAGTAAGTTAGAAAGACAAAGATGAGTATTGTATATTAACACATACATATGAATTTAGAAAGATGATACCATCAATCCTACATGCAGGGCAGCAAGGGAGACACAGAGGTAAAGAACAGACTTTTGGACACAGCAGAAGGCGGCGAAAGTGGGATGATTTGAGAGAATACCACTGAAACACGTATTTTACCATATGTAAAACGGATGATCAGTGCAAGGTCAATGAATGAAGCAGGGCACCCAAAGTCAGTGCTCTGGGACAGCTCAGAGGGATAGGGTGGGGAGGGAGGTGGGAGGGGGATTCAGAATGAGGGAGACACATGTATACCTATCATCATGTTGATGCATGTTGATATTATGTTGATGCATGTTGATGCATGGCAAAAAATCACAATATTGTAAAGTAATTATTCTTCAATTAAAAGAAATTAATTATTTAATAAAATAAAATTCCAAGACAAGGGCTCAGTTAAAGAGCATTGAGACTATAGAAACTGAGGTAATAAAAATATTTATTAAGTCCATAAATATATGATGGCAATTTGTTACTCAGCAACAGAAAACTAATTCATCATCAGCTCACAGCATTGGCTTAGCAACCAGAGATTTCAATTCTCTTAAAGCCTAGAGATGAAGGCATCCAAGAAAATAGCTATCATTTGGAGTCTCTTTTTATAATTGCTGTGCCACAGAAAATAAAATTTAAAGAATTCATGTCCCCTGTCAGTTTAAATCCTCCCACATAGGTGTCTATACCACTTGGTGTATTCATTCAATCTACTACTTCATTCTATACTGAATTATTTTCATGTTTTTCCTATATTAAAATGATATTTCCAATATTCATATGATAAAACAATATGGCTGAATTTTTGATAGCTTTCATAGTTTATACTGTCTTATAACTACTCTATTAATAAGACAGGAAGAACAATTTAAAATTATAAGAGGATATAATTAACAGTGTCAAACCAAAGAAGATCAGAAGGGCTGGGCTCCAGAAAAGAGGTGAAAAGATTAGCATTAAACTGAACCATGGATATGATTTCCACTAAGCTTGGAGGGGAACATACAGAGAAGTGACTATTATGAGGGATCCACTGAAAGTTAAGAAAGTTCCTGCTGAAAAATCTCTAATTTATCTTTGAAGTTGGAGAGTGACTCTTTTACTCAGAATAAGGTAGGTTAATGGAGAGATTGAGATCCTGAATGAAATTGTAAATGACTTTCGAGGAAGATTATAAAAATCACTAATTGGAGATACATAGAAAGGATGAGGGACAGCTGAGAGGATCCAGTAAAAATTTGAAATATAGTGTACCACTGTTTGCCTCTGTCTACATAAGAAACATACTTGCTTCATATTGTCTGGCTTAGTCTTTCTTTGGACAGTAGAGTGCATCTGAAGGGACAGTGTGCCAGTTTTGATTCTAAGTAGTAAATACGGTATTTATTTCTACTCATGGTGTCTCTGGTGTTTCTGACCCCCATCAGGAGAAGAACATGCCTCAGGTAGTTGATGCCCCTTCAGCCTGGGCCTTAGCAATAGAAATGAGAGAACTATAGCCAGGAGGGAGGCCTGATCAATCTATAAACCTGTCCAAACTAATACAAGCATCAACTGTGAGCTCACAGCAGCATCCTAGAAGCCTGGGTGAATTTTATCTGGCAGTGATCAATAATTCATTGTAGAATACAGAGACATGAATGGTTAGGTTGGCCAGGGGCACAGTTTTGCCAGTATAAAGCTAAAAACAAAATGGTAATTGAGGGTAATGGCACAGAGCCTTGGAAATGATGAATATTCCCATCTTGGCTGAATGAAAAAGAAACTGAAAGCAGAAAGGAAAAGTAGGTTAAAGAAACATAGATCCGCACACCAAGCTGTTTTTACATCAAGAAGAAATCCTCACTTATTATAAAGCTGATACAATTAGTCAATTTCAAGTTCCTTTTTCTTCTCACATTTCTTCTTTACATCTCTCCAGCCTTTAAGCCTTCAGTTCAAACATTTACTGAGTGTTTGGCATTGGGGATATAGAGAGACCTAAGTCAACTTCCTTGAACTTGAGTTTCAGATGAGATGATAGACAGTTAAAAAGGTAACTACATTGCAATGAATGTGGACAATTGTGCTTTCAATAGATATCCACACAGTATCTGCCACCCACACGCTCTTCTTCAATAGCACCTTCCTACAGTCCATAAAGAGGCTGAGTTTGTGAACCCTCTTTTGGAATCTGGATGAGCTTTTGATTCCTTTGATCAATACAGTATGATGGAACTATCTACAGTGACTTGGATGCTTCCTCTTGGAACTAGTCTCATTCTATGAGAAACCCAAGGACTTACACATATAGGCTCTACTCACCCATGCAAGGCATGCCCAACTTTTGAGTCGTTATATCCTGGACACCAGTCATGTTTCTGAATAAGTTTCCATATGATTCCAGTCCAGCCTTCTTTATGATCCAACTGTCACATCCGTACATGACTACTGGAAAAACCATAGCTTTGACTACACAGGCATTTGTTGGCAAAGTGATGTCTCTGCTTTATAATACACTGCCTAGGTTTGTCATAGCTTTTCTTCTAAGGAGCAAGCTTATTTTAATGCCATGGCTGCAGTCACCAACTGAAGTGATCTTGGAGCCCCCCCAAAAATAAAATCTGTCATTGCTTCACTTTTTCCCCTTCTACTTGCCATGAGGTGATGGGACAAGATACCATGATCTTAGTTTTTGAACACTGAATTTCAAACCAGCTTTTTCACTCTTCTCTTTCACATTCATCAAGCGACAGTTTAGTTCCTTTTCACTTTCTTCCATTAGAGTGGTATCATCTGCATATCTGGGGTTGTTAATATTTCTCCTGGAAATATTAATTTCAGCCTGTGATTCATCCAGCCCATCATTTCACCTGACATACTCTACATATAGGTTCCCAGATGGCTCAGTGGTAGAGAATCCACCTGTCAATGCAGGAGACATAGATTTGATCCCTGCAGTTGGAAAGATTCCCTGGAATAAGAAATGGCAACCCACTCCAGTATTCTTGCCTGGGAAATTCCATGGACAGAGGAACCTGGTGGGCTACAGTCCATGAGGGTCTCAGGAGTCAGACATGACTTAGTGACAGCAACAAACTAAAAACCATCTATATAGAAAAAAATTACTGAACCTCAGTGAGACAATGGGTTATCTGTCATTCTGACTTAGATTATACTTACCTTTTCACTCCCCAGCTCAGTGACATCCTAGACAAAAGTTGATGACATTGCTGACAATGGAGAAATCTGACCTCTTGTGGAATTCCAGTAAAAGCATTATCCAAGAAAAAGGTCAATAGCCTTTTCAAAATTGCAGTGCCCTAGAAAATCTCTGTTCGCAGAGTATGTTGGCTCTTTGATTTGACTCAAAGCTCAGCTTACCTGAGGCCTATCTCCAGGGCACTTCTAACACAATAAAAAAACTTCTAGAAGCAACTGCTTATGCTTATGATTTCAGCAATGGAAAACATGGACCTCACCTGAAATTTTAAAGGAACTGCTAGAGAAGTAGATGGCCACAGAGGAGTTTAACATATTTCTGAGGATCCAAAGAGCCATATGTACATGCAAATCTGGGTGCATGAGCAGAAAATATGTAAGAAAAAAAACAGTACCAGTCACTCACTTCCAGCCTACCTTGAGGAAGAATTGAAACTATTTCTATTTGCAAGTGACTTGATCTTGTGTATAGAAAATCCAAAGAAATTCATTATTAGTACTAATAATCAAATTCAACTTTGCACCTGGATATAAGCTCAAAGTACAAAAATAACAAGCCACAGATAATCCAAAAATTAAAATAAGAAAACAATTCCACTTACAATAATAGCAAAACATATCAAATAAATATAAATAACATTTTAAAGTATAATGCTGTACACTGGAAAATATAAAACATTACTGAAAGAAATTAAAGATCTAAATAAATGGAACAACATCCTATCTTCATGGATAAGAAAACTTAACATTTTTAAGATGTATTGCTACTCAGTAAATTAATCTATCAATTCAGTGTAGTCCTTTTCAAAGTATAGCTGATTTTCTTGCAATAACTGAAAAAATGATTCTAAAATTCATACAAAAAGTCAAGGGACCCAGAATAACCAAAAGAATCTTGAAAAAGAGCAAAATTAGGACTCACATTTCTCATTTTCAAAGTTTATTTACAGTAGTCAAGACAATGTGGTGCTGGCATGAGATTAGACATATATAGTTAAACTGACAGTCCAGAAAAAAAATCTTTACATTTATGCCTAATTAATTTGCAACAAGAGCACCGTGACAATCCAATGAACAAAGGACAGTCTTTTCAGCAAAGAGTGTTGGGAAAACAAGATGCCCACAATCAAGAGAATGAATTTGTGTAAAACAGGGCAGGCATTTTAGAAAATAGTTTGAAAGTTCCTCAAAATGATGGCTGTGGAATTATCATAAGACCTATCTATACCAATGCTAGATAGATACCCAAGAGAAATTAAAACATATCCACACAAAAGCATATGAATGTTCATTACTATGAATAATGATTATTTATAATAACTAAAAAGTGGAAACAAGCTAAATAACCTTAAACTGATGAATGGATAATCAAAATGTGGCATATTCATGCAATAGAATGTTTCTTAGCAATAAAAAAATGAAATACAGATACATGCTTTAAAATGAATGAGCATTGAACATATCATGCTAAATGAAAGAAATCACTTACAGAAGACCACACATTGTATAATTCTATTTATTTGAAATGCCCTAAATAAGCAAATCCATGGAGGCAGAAAACTGAATAGTAGTAGTTTCTCAGTTGGGGAATGAGGAAAGATGGCTAATGAATATGGTTTGGAGTTTCTTTTAGGGAGCTTGTAAATGTTCTGAAAATAGACTGTGGTGATGGTTATACACTGAACTATAAGACAACCAAACATGCAAACCCAGTTAGTAAATAACAACAGAGACAATAACAAATGCTTGCAAAATCTCTACCCAGTACCACAACACTTTAAACAGTTGAAAAAAGGCAGAAACTGAATCTCGATGCATGAAGGATGAAATCAACTGATGCAGGGCCAAGCATGCAGATTTATTGTCCAATAAATCCATGGTGATTCCAAGTTCCTTGATCTGGCAAAGTCATCCTGAGATCAGAACTTCCATCCCTCTGCCCCATAAAACCAAGCCCAGATGGGAAGATCATTTTCAGTGCTGCTTTCAGAGCCATACCAAAAAACAGTTTCACAGCCTCTTTTGGCATGGTGACTGGATCCAAGAGGGATGCTAAGTGGCAAGGGCAAGAAGCTCTTCCCTCTGCCTTTATCAGCATAACATCCAGTGCTCAGAAAAGCAGCTCTTGGTGAGAGACAGAGGTAGGATGATAGACGTCCAGCTAAATGCTTCAGAGGAGAGTGTTCAAGATCAGTATCAGTATCAGTGAGATTTAGAAGATGCAAGAAAGAAAGAATAAAGCCAACAGCAGGCAGAGTACCAAACAGGAGACAAAGAGGATAGAATAGTGACAGAAGCATAAAAGCATAAATCAGAGAAACTTTGATAAGGCTGAAGAGAGAAGAAAAACAGAACAAAGTTACAACAAACAGAAAGAAAAAAGACAACAAAGAATTTTTTTTTTCTTTTTAACACTCCTAGCTTTCTTTTCTCCCAAATATTGATAAATATGGAACAAAACAAGACCTTTGGCCCTTTCTTATGCTACACCAGGAGAAGAAGTGCTTTAAAATATAATACTCAGAGTGATGGAGAAACATATAGTAGAGTTGGGTTAGCAATACAGTAGTCCAGTCCTGTATCATACAGTAATCATGCAATAACTGGTGAATTGTTTAGTATTTTCTCACAAATTGGCTAAGAAATAAATACAAACTGTTTTGCTCTATCCAATTCATAATGAATATTAATGATAAAAATAAGCATACAAAGCAAAACAAAAACTACATATGGTACAACTGGTTGTTGACTAAAAATTGACGAAAGCAAAACATTTTTATAAAATTTCTCTCTGCAGAATTTGACTGAGAATAAGTGGACTTGGTAGGACATCCATAAAACAAAATTTCCAATTGTTGATATGAATAAAAAACTTGATTAGCAAGAACTGGTTTTCATTGAAAATCTTACCTGGAAGATAATGATTCTGATGAGAATAATTTCAACAAAATAAAAGTGAACATTAAAAATGTGGGTATGATTTGAGTGCTAGGTAGGAAGTTGACTAAGAAATTAAATTGACGCAGTGGTGAAAATGAGTCAGTGCACTTTTGTTTTGTTGGAGTATATTCTTCTCCATGTGCTCTGGATACATTTCTGAATATGTATGCTGACACACAGTGAGCCCCTCAGCGTCTGTTTCTGAGGAGGCTTGATTTAGTTACTCTTCCGATAAACACTGTAAATTCAAGATGATCAGCAGCTCGCCTTCCCTGGGCTTGACATGAGGAGGGAGCAGATGATCTGATAGGTTTTATTGACTCTAATTTTTGTGACTAATATAGAGGTTCTGTTTTGAAAGCACCCAGATCTGGCTCCATTTTGGCTTAGCTAAGAACAGATTTGGAACAAAATGTACTCTTTCCCAAGAGCCAGGCTCTCAGAACTCTCCTAAGGATAATTTGGAAAGGCATAAGCAAACCAAGAATAGTTCAGGGTGGCCATGAAGCTTGCCAAAGGCTTAAAGAAAATCGAAATGGCCTAATTGAATTCAGACAGTGAGGCTGATAGGAGCCCTTACGAGTCAAAAGGAGGGGCTCCTCCTGCTTCCTGTCTTGAGTTCCCTATGGAGGGACCACTGCTGAAGACATGGTCCCATGCCCTCTCTCACTCTTCTTTATGTGATTGACAAATTGAAAGAAGGAACAGGAATCCTCCACGTAGCTCCCTCTTATAACTTTCGGAAGCAAATTTTCCCTCCAGGAAGGTGCTATCTGTGCTTCTTGTTGCTATAAAAGTTACAGGGGCACACACCACTCCTGGCTTCCCTGGTGGCTCAGCTAGTACAGAACTTGCTTGCCAGTGCAGGAGACATGAGTGAACCAGGTTCGATCCCTGGGTCCGGAAGATTCCCTGGAGAAGGAAATGGCAACCCACTCAGTATTCTTGCCTGGAGAATCCCATGGACAGCAGAGCCTGGCAGATCGCACAGAGTTGGACACAACTGAGTGATTAACACTCACACACACACACGCACACATACACACACACCCCAGTCCTGTCACTATTTTCATGTCAGGAACACTGTGAGTTTTCTACCTCTGCCTGGTGTATAAAATTAATGTCTCTTTGTCACATATGTAAATCATTCTCCGATCCAGATTTTTGTATCAGATAAAGTTGATATTTTGATTATTATCCCTTAGTCCTGTTTGCTAGATAGTTTCAAACTCAGGCAGGAAAGAGAAGAATGTTATTTATTGTCTAAATTCCGACATACACCCCACTTTTTCCTCTTTTCTGTATTTCCTTTAGTGGAAACCTCTGGAATTTGTTTACGGGGTGTGTGTGTGTGTGTGTGTGTGTGTGTGTGTGTTGTTTGTTTTTGTCCAGTCGCTAAGTCATGTCAGACTCTTTGCAATCCCATTGACCACAGTACACCAGGCTCCTCTGTCCTTCACTATTGCCCAGAGTTTGCTCAAACTCATGTCCGTGGGGTCAGTGATGCTACCTAACCATCTCGTTTTCTGCCACATCCTTATCTTTTTGCCTTCAATCTTTCCTAGCCTCAAGTCTTTTCCAATAAGTAGGCTCATTGTGTGTATTTGGGCTCTTTGTTTAGGCAAACAAAATAAAATCACAAATTTGGGATACAGTTAGCATTTTGGAGGTGTTATAGAAATTAAAAGCCATAGGCTTCACAAAATTTTAAGGGAAAAAAAAGAGAGAGATGAAAAGTGACAAGAACCTGAAGGAGATGGGGCAGGAGACATGTGTTTACCAAGAATAGGCTTATTTCATGCAGGAAAGACATTTGAAATAAATACAACATATTTTAACATGTACTCTGTGGGTAATATAAAATAACATTCTTTTAAATAAATTTCCTCTCAAAATCTCACAGCACAACCATATATATTTTTGTGTGTGTGAAACTGATCTCAGATTTAGAAAACTGGTTTGAATCTCTAAAACTTAACTTTTAAATAAAATGGGCATACTTATAGTATCATTACTTAGCAAATAAGTTGGTAGGTTTTCCTGTAACCCCAGACTATACTGGGGTTCAAAAACATAATGAAAAATATTGTATAAGGGAAATGTGTGTACTCTAGGGAATAAAGTTCTACTTATACTTGTATTTACCATTAGTATCAATAAACATCTAAAATTGTTACAGCAATTAAATACAGAAAACAATTCAAAATCTTTGAGAAACAAAGGGTAAAGCTCTGAAATATGAAAATGAAGAGCACATCTCAGGCTACAAAGAGTGGCCCCAGAGAAATTGCCTAGTGGGTGAAGCTTGTGTCTTAGCTTTGGGTTCTTCTCTGTAGATATTTTATAATTTCATGCTTTCACTCTTCCAGGACTTTGAACTTGGCCTATCTTAGCTGAGACAAGAGACAGAGAGCTTTCCCCCAGACTTTCCAGTCCATTTCACTTATTTCTACACATCCTTCAAGAATTAGCTGAAAGGTTTCCTTCTCTCTAGGTTGAAAACCTGCTATTTCTACAGTGTCTCATGCATTCCCAAATAGGGGGAAACAGAAGGGATGTCTTAGCTCAAGGATAAGCTGTGGGTTTAACTTTGTGGGTGAAGGAAGAGTGTGAGCAGATAGTGCCTTCTCACAATCCTGCAATATTACAGACATACTTGTCTGCTCTGCCTTTACCAGATCTAGCCTTCCTCTCTTATTCCATTCCAAGTTGAGAGAAATTGAGAGATAAAAGCTCTCTACATGGGTATCCCTATCCATAAGAAGAGCATCCCTCTTCACAGAAAGTCCTCCAACCGTTTTAACCTATGTCTAGTGCTAAGTTTCATTGAGATTGCTAACAGGTACAGAGCCAATTAACTGATTTGGATTTTATCATCGTCACCGGCATTGTCAACAGACACTTAATGAGTATCCCTAGAGCACAGCCTGTCGTACTTGATGCTAAGAGCTCATCTTCTTTCCCCTGGAGGACATTTTAATGAACAATGAAATAGCTAAAACTAGACATGAAAGAGGAAAGGCTAGAGAAATAAAAGGAATAATAATTGGTCCCCAAGTAAAGAGCTTCCTGACTTTCCTCATTTCTCTTTTGATAGTGGTGATCATAAGTTATTTAAATATATAAAGAGATCTATTGATACACACAAGCTGAATAGAGAGAGAGGACAATGCTATAGATTGAATATTTGTGCCCCCCCAGCAAAGTTCATATGCCTACAGTGACGATATTAGGAAGTGAGACCTTTGGGAAATAACTAGGGCATGAGTGTTCTGCCTTCCTGCATGGGATTAGTGTCCTTATAAAAGAGGCCCCAGAGAGATCGCTTGCCTAGCTTGCCATGTAAGAACACAGCAAGAAGTCATTGTCTATAAGCCAAGAATGGATCATTACCAGACATCAAATCTGCTGGCATCGTGATCTTGAATTTCCCAGCCTCTAGAATTGTAAAAGATAAATGCTGTTTATAAGCCACTTATAGCAACCTGAGAGAACTAAGACAAATGATTTTGGTGGTGATGATGATGTTGATGATAGATATAAATAGAAGTAAATGACATGCAAATGTAAATGACATGCAAAGATCTGTAGTCTAGACAGAGACTATATATATATATATATACACATATACATATATATATACACATATACATATATGTATACACAGAGAGAGAGAAGTGTCCAAAAAAATCTTATTAGGAACTCTTTATATTAATATATATAATTAGAAGCACATAATAATTTTTATTTTACTGATTAAAATTATTGACTGGAATTAAGAATTTTCCTCAAACAACACTTGAATTCCCAATTCAAATGCAAGTTCTATGGTTAGAAAGAGGACAGCAGTCTTGGATTAAATCCAGACAAGAGTAATAATCTTGACTGAGAAACTGAATGAAGAAATTTTAAGGCTAAATACAAACAGTTAGGGAAAGATGCAACCCTAAATATAACTTAATTCATGAGCCCAAAAGTAGCATGGAATTGGTTAACCTAGTACATATGGATTCTCTGAGAAAGCTTTATTTTTAGCCTGAATAATGGGAAGTGAGTAAGACCAGAACACGTAGAGATCTGAACCACTGGTTAATAAAAGAGTTTTCCCAAGTAATATGTTAACACTGAATCTATTTTAAACAAAATTGAACATATTACATTCCTGAGATACAACCTAGTGATTCCTGGATGGTGTACCAGATAACTAAAAAAGCTTCATCACTAATGCATGATACATTTATCTATTCATTTTAATGTGAATAAAATGTATGATACATTTATCATCTATTCATTTAAGTAGCATATTGCTTTGTTTAAGGTAGGATCTATTTAAGGGATGGTCAAGGAACAAGAATGAAGCCTAAAGATGAAGTGTAGGTCATAGAAACCGCTTCGTGGATCGTAGCCTTGTTGTGGCAAAGAGGCTTGCATAACTCAATAAAACCATAAGCCATGCTGTGCAGGGCCACCCAAGATGGACAACTCATAGTGAACAATTCCAACAAAATATGGTCCCCTGGAGGAGAAAATGACAACCCACTCCAATATTCTTACATAGAGAAACCTATGGACAGTATGAAAAGGCAACAATTCAGGACATTGGAAGACAAGCCCACAAGGTCAGAAGGTGTCCCATACACTACTGAGGAAGAACAAAGGGCAATTACTAATAGCTCCAGAAAGAATGAAGTGGATAGGCCAAAGCAGAAACAATGCACAGTTGTGGATGTGCTTGGTGGTGAAAGCAAAGCCCAATGTTGTAAAGATTATTATTTCGTAAGAACCTGGAATGTTAGGTCCATGAATCAAGGTAAATTGGACATGGTCAAGCAGAAGATAATAAGAGTGAACATTGAAATCTTAGTGAACTAAACTGACAGGAATGAGTGAATTTAATTTAGATGACCATTACATCTATTACTGTAGGCAAGAATTCCTTAGAAGAAATGGAGTAGCCCTCATAATCAACAAAAGAATCCAAAATGCAATCTTGGTTGCAATTTCATACATAACAGAATGAACTCAGTTCATTTCCAAGGTAAACCATTCAACATCACAGTAATCCAAGTCTATGCCTCAACCACTGATGCTGAAGAAGCTGAAGTTGAGTGGTTCCATGAAGACCTACAAGACCTTCTGGAACTAACACCAAAATGGTACCCTTTTCATCAGAAGGAATTGGAATGCAAAGTAGGAAGTCAAAAGATACCTGGAGTAACAGGCAAGTTTGGCCTTAGGGTACAAAATGAAGCAGGGCAAAAGCTAACAGAATTTTGCCAAGAGAATACATTGGTCATAGCAAATATCCTCTTCCAATGACACAAGAGGCAACTCTACAGATGGTCAATACCAAAATCAAATTGATTATGTTCTTTGCAGCCAAAGATGGATAAGCTCTATACAGTCAGTAAAAACAAGACCTGGAGCTGACTGTGGCTCATATCATGAGCTCCTTATTTCAAAATTCAGGCTTAATGTGAAGAAAGTAGGGAAAACTACTAGGCCATTCATTTCAGTTCGGTTCAGTTCAGTTCAGTCGTTCAGTCGTGTCCGACTCTGCGACCCCATGAATTGTAGCACACCAGGCCTCCCTGTCCACCACCAATTTCTGGAGTTCACTCAAACTCATGTCCATCAAATCAGTGATGCCATCCAACCATCTCATCCTCTGTTGTCCCCTTCTCCTCCTGCCCTCAATCCCTCCCAGCATCAGGGTCTTTTCCAATGAGTCAACTCTTTGCATGAGGTGGCCAAAGTATTGGAGTTTCAGCTTTAGCATCAGTCATTCTGGTGAACACCCAGGACTCATCTCCTTTAGAATGAACTGGTTGGCTCTCCTTGCAGTCCAAGGGACTCTCAAGAGTCTTCTCCAACACCACACTTCAAAAGCATCAATTCTTCGGCACTCAGCTTTCTTCACAGTCCAACTCTCACATCCATACCTGACCACAGGAAAAACCATAGCCTTGACTAGATGGACCTTTGTTGGCAAAGTAATGTCTGCTTTTCAATATGCTATCTAAGTTGATCATAACTTTCCTTCCAAGGAATAAGCGTCTTTTAATTTCATGGCTGCAGTCACCATCTGCAGTGATTTTGGAGCCCCCAAGAATAAAGTCTGACACTGTTTCCACTGTTTCCCCATCTATTTCCCATGAAGTGATGGGACCAAATGCCATGATCTTCGTTTTCTGAATGTCGAGCTTTAAGCCAACTTTTTCATTCTCCTCTTTCACTTTCATCAAGAGGCTTTTTAGTTCCTCTTCACTTTCTGCCATAAGGGTGGTGTCATCTGCATATCTGAGGTTATTGATATTTCTCCCAGCAATCTTGATTCCAGCTTGTGCTTCTTCCAGCCCAGCATTTCTCATGATGTACTCTGCATAGAAGTTAAATAAGCAGGGTGACAATATACAGCCTTGACGTACTCCTTTTCCTATTTGGAACCAGTCTGTTGTTCCATGTCCAGTTGTAACTGTTGCTTCCTGACCTGCCTATAGGTTTCTCAAGAGGCAGGTCAGGTAGTCTGGTATTCCCATCTCTTTCAGAATTTTCCATTCAGGTATGATGTAAATCACGTCCTTAAAGATTATACAGTGGAGGTGACCAATAGATTTAAGAAATTAGATATGGTAGACAGAATGCCTAAAGAACTATGGATGGAGATTCATAACATTGCACAGAAAGCTGTAACCAAAATCATCCCAAAGAAAAAGAAATGCAAGAAGGCAAAGTAGTTGTCTGAGGAGGCTTCACAAATAGCAGAGGAAAGAAGAAAAGTGAAAGGCAAGGTAGAAAGGGAAAGATGTACCCAACTGAATGCAGAGTTCCAGAGAATAAAAAGGAGAGATAAGAAGGCCTTCTTAAATGAACTATGTAAAGAAATAGAGGAAAATAATAGCATGGGAAAGACTAGAGAGCTCTTCAATAAAATTGTAGATATCAAAGGAACATCTCATGCAAGAACAGGCATGATATAGGACTGAAATGGTATGGACCTAACAGAAGCAGAAGAGATTAAAAAGAGGTGATTAGAATACATAGAACAATACAAAAAGGGTTTTAATGACCGAGATAACCACGATGGTGTGGTCACACACCTAGAGCCAGACATCCTGGAGTGTGAAGTCAAGTAGGCCTTGTGAAGCATTACTATGAATAAAGTTATTGGAGGTGACAGAATTCTAAAACTATTTCAAATCCTAAAAGATGATGCTGTTAAACTGTTGCACTCAATATGCCAGCAAATTTGGAAAACTCAGCAATGGCCACAGGACTGGAAAAGGTCAGTTTTCATTCCAATCACAAAGAAGAACAATGTCAAAGGATGTTCCAACTATTGTACGATTGTACTCATTTCACATGCTAGCAAGGTTAGGCTGAAAATCTTTCAAGCTAGGTTTCAGCAGTACACAAACTAAGAACTTCCAGATATACAAGATGGATTTCAAAGGGGCAGAGGAATCAGATATCAAATTTCCAACATTCATTGGATCATGGAGAAAGCAATGGAGTTCCAGAAAAACATCTACTTCTGCTTCATTGACTATGCTAAAGCCTTTGACTAGATGAATTACAACAAACTGTGAAAAATTCTTTAAGAGATGGGAATACCAGACCACCTTACCTGTCTCCTGAGAAACCTGTATCCAGGTCAAGGAAGAGCAGTTAGAACTGAACATGGAACAACTGGTTCAAACTTGGGAAAGCAGTATGACAAAGCTGTATATTGTCACCTGCTTATTAAACTCATATGCAGAGGGCGTGCTTGCATCCTCACTCATGCCTGACTCTTTGTGACCCCTATGGACTACAGCCCACCAGGCTCTTCTGTCCACAGGAGTTTCCTGGCAAGAATACTGGAGTCAGTTGCCATTTCCTCCTCCAGGGGATCTTCCTGACCAAAAAAACTGAACCCTTGTTTCCTGCATATCCTGCATTGGCCTGGCAGATTCTTTGCCACTGATCCATCTGGTGATTCTATGTACAGAGTACATCATGCAAAATGGCAGGCTGGATAAATTACAAGCTGGAATCAAGATTGCCAGGAGAAATGTCAAAAATCTCAAATATGCAGATATACTGCTCTAATGGCAGAAAGTGAGGAACTAAAGAGCCTCTTGATGAGAGTGAAAGAAGAGAATGAAAAAACTGTGTTGAAACTCAACATTCATAAACCTAAGATTATGGCACCTGGCCCCATCATTTTATGGCAAATAGAAGGGGAAAAAGTAGAAGCAGTGATAGATTTTATTTTCTTGGGCTCCAAAGTCACTGCAGATGGTGACTGCAGCCATGAAATTAAAAGACGCTTACTCCTTGGAAGGAAGGCTATGATAAACCTAGACAACATATTAAAAAGCAGAGACATCACTTTGCCAAAAAAGGTCTGTGTAGTCAAACCTATGATTTTTCCAGTAGTCATATACAGATGTGAGAGTTGGACTGTAAAGAAGGTTGAGCACCAAAGAATTGATGCTTTCAAACTGTGGTGCTGGAGAAGACTCTTGAGAATCACTTGGACTTCTAGGAGATCAAACTAGTCTATCCTAAAGGAAATCAACCCTAAACATTCATTGGAAGGACTGATGCTGAAGCAGAAGCGCCAATACTTTGGTCACTTGATGCAAAGAACCAGCTCATTGTAAAAGACCCTGATGCTAGTAAAAATTGAAGGCAAAAGGAGAAGGGGGCATCAGAGGATGAGACGGTTAGAAAGCATTACTGACTGAATGGACATGAATTTGAGCAAACTCCAGGAGACAGAAAACAGGGAAGCCTTGTGTGCTACAATCTATGAGTTTACAAAGAGTCAGACAAGACTTAGCAACGAGTAACAACAACTTCAGGTCACAGAAGATTTGTATCACAAAATACAAGTGCTTCAGCTGATTCTTGACGAGAAAGGGGCTAAGAGGAGATCCAGTAAGGATCAGAATTTCAGGAAAGAAAAATGTTTCAGACAATGGGAATGGAATTAACAAATGCCCTGAGGCATGAGAGAGCTTGGTTTGTTGTTTGAGAAGTTTAGAGGAGTTAGATGAGGCTAGATCTGATTCTCCTTGTTGTAGGGCAGAAATCAACACAACATTGTAAAGCAATTATCCTCCAATTAAAATTTAAAAAAAAAAAAAAAGAAGAAGAGTGACTAGATTATAGAGCTCATGAGGGAATGTAAAATATCAGAGTCTGAAAAACTGTACATCCCACACTAAATTCCCCAAGTTCCACAGGCCTAAGAATCCCATCTTAGTACTAAAATTGACACTCTTCACCCTCACAGCTGTACACTATTTAACATCTGATGATTTCACCTCTGTTACCAATGGAATATTCCTCAAAACCCAAATGCCAGTTGATAAATAAAATCTCCCTTGGTTATAAAATTACAAAAATAATTTAAGTTGGAATGGATCAGCTGGTAAAGAATCCGGCTGCAATGCGGAAGACCTGGGTTCAATCCCTGGGTTGGGAAGATCCCCTGGAGAATGGAAAGGCTACCCACTCCAGTATTTTGGCCTGGAGAATTCCGTGGACTGTATAGTCCGTGGGGTTGCAAAGAGTCAGACACAACTGACTCACTTTCACTCACGAAAGCAGTCTTCCATTTTTATCAAATTCTCTGTCTACTAAGGGACCAACTTCACTTTAAGCCCCAGTGGTATTCTATCTTTCCCACAAAAGAGAGAGTGGGAAAAGATAGATTTCCAGACATGATTTTGCACACAAATGGCAGGCATAGGTTTCTAAAGGACGGTTTCCAACCTGTTAATAGTTTTCAATACACAGCAGCTGCAATCCATGAAAGAGATAAATATTCATGGCACAAAGCATTTATACGTATCAAATGTATATTCATGAACAAATGGCTTCCCCTGCCTTTAATAGTGTTTGCTGTGCAGTCAGTGAAGAATGGACCAAGCTTCCCCCGGCTGCTTCTGGGGAGTCTCTACTGCTACATCTCCTGAATGTCAGTTCCGCCTTGGCTACAGACAGGACAATAGCCATGAAAAAGAACAAAGACTGCGCCCGGACTCACTCCTCACTCAGTCCAGATTGGATAGCAGCCCCTTCCTGCATCAAATATTAACAACAAATTCTATATGGCTGCCAACCTGTTTTTTAGGAAAAAGCATTATATAGTCGAGCCTTGCGTGGCCATATGTGCACGGTAATATCCATGGTTGACCATCCTCTTTCAAATATGCTTTGTCACAGTACTACCCTCCCAATGGGCTTTACTCGGAATACTGGGAGAGAATTTGCATACCCTGAATAGCGCTCTCAGGTGACCGTCGATGTCCAGTTGTCCTGCCCTCAATCAGAGCATTGTGTGCAGCGTGGATGCGAAATGACAGTGCAAACTGTTCCACAGGAGTCTTTGTTATTCAGTAAGGTTTGGTGGATGGCATGTGCTTTTGAAAATTGGCATATTGTTTGATAAAAAAGTGCTGTTTGCTCCGTTAATTTCTCCAGGAGGCAGGCAAGAATAGAATCAAGTGAGGAAATGTGCCTTTTGTTGAATAAGAATAAGGAGCTATCATAAGGTTTTAGGGCACTGAACAAAGCCTGCTAAAAATAAAAAATAATCATAATCATAAAATGAAAGGATTTAAATTGCATCATGCAGGCAAAGGAACCTGTCAGCTTTGCAGGCAGGTCTCCTTGCTCTGTCTCTCAACTCTTGGTCAGCTTCCAGCCCTCTTTTATAGGATCACAGGATAATAATTCCAACTCTGTCAAACATGCCAACTTTCCCCTTTCTCTCTCTTAGCATTTGCTGTTGATCCACTCAAAGAGATGAACTTTTAGGACCGTTATGATAAACTGAAAATAGGATCTGATACCATTCCCTCCTACACGTTTTTATAAGGATACCTAGTTGTATCTGAATTTTAATTTGCAAAGTTAAATTACACCCGATTCCTCTCAGTAGTTTATACAATATATTGCATCAGAATCCAAGTGATAACCTACTATGAAATGTGAAAAGATTTTAGCTCTTTGTGTTATGAGACTGAGACTACATGTAATAGCCAGTGGGGAGGAAGCATCTTCATGGGTCTGTCAAAGATCCAAAAGCATCATGAATTATAGCCGGACTCAGCAAGGATGACATCATACTTCACTATAAATGCTATGGTTCCAGTATTTAAAATATAGCTTCAGTGTTTAAAATAAAGCTAATTTTGCCTTGAATTGTATTAATGAAATCAAACCTTCCATAAGGAAATGTCCCTGAAATTTCTATAAATAAATAAGGAAGACTCTCTAAAGAATCCCTGAAGGTCTCCAGTTAATTCCCTAGCCTCTTCCCTCTTCTAATTATTACAATTCAGAGCACATTGTTTTCATCTTTTTCCTCTGTCTCAATGAAGACCTTACTGTATGTACCAGATCCCTCTGTGCCAACTTCATACATCCTAAATAATGAAGAGCAGTCCATATTCTCATTTAATACCACACCATGATTGTTACTTTATCAGAAGTAACAATAATACAAAAGGCATAGGAACTGACCTCATCCAAGTTGTCCATTTGCTTGAATTATTTCTTCTATGCCTATCATGTTCTAGGACTATTCTATTTGCTATAGACACAGAATTTCTCTCAAGATGTGTTAAGTCTAACAAGGAAACCAGATGTATCCGTGCAGTTGGAAGGCGGTGTTCTAAGTGCTCCAGTGGAAGAAGTTGCTGTTGTTGTTCAGTTGCTAAGTCATGTCAGACTCTTTGCGACCCCATGGACTACAACAAGCCAGGCTTCCCTGTCCGTCACTGTATCCCATGAGGTCTTAGGATAAGGTAATTAATTAATCATGGCACTAACCACAACATTTTACAATGCTTCACAATCGTTGCCAGCCTAAGAACCGTCTTCAAAAGCTTGACTATGGAAAATGACTTCTTCCCCTTGACAAACATTTTCAGAATTAAAAGGAGGGTCAGGAAGGAATAGAAACTGGGATGTGGAGAGAAATGTGACTAACTATAAGCCAATACCTGGAGAAGGCAATGGCACCCCACTCCAGTACTCTTGCCTGGAAAATCCCATGGACGGAGGAGCCTGGTAGGCTGCAGTCCATGGGGTCGCTACGAGTCGGACTCAACGGAGCAACTTCACTTTTCACGTTCATGCCTTGGAGGAGGAAATGGCAACCCACTCCAGTATTCTTGCCTGGAGAATCCCAGGGATGGGGCAGCCTGGTGGGCTGCCATCTATGGGGTCGAACAGAGTTGGACACGACTGAAGCGACTTAGCAGCAGCAGCAGCATAAGCCAATGCCATGCCAAGCACTTTCTAATACTTCTTCAGCAATTCAAAATAACCTTTACAAGCAGGTATTATTGGCTGGGAAAAAAAGAGGTAGTGGGGTTAAATATCATCCTTGAGGTCACACAGCCATGAAAAGCCAGATGGAAAATTTAAACTAAGTCATATGTCCTTTCCACTACTGATGCTTGCCTCTGAAGACAGACGTGTCCTGACTCTCAAGCTGAAAGAGAGGATGAATTCACCTTTCTGTAGAAACTGAAAAGCAGCCTAATGTACATTTTCTACTCTAAATTCAAGATGATAGACCAAATACTAAAACAGAATAGAAAAAACATGAAACTTATTGAAAAGCTATTCATGTAATTCAAGGAGTTCACTGCCTCTGAGTCACCAGGAGAAGATCTGCATTTAGGCTCCCTGTCCCCAGCTCCTGGGAAAGACTGTTGTCCATTGCTCCCTGGAGCGATCACTATAGGGAAAGCCACTGAGTTGGAGAAGGAAGCTTCTCCACTCACTAGACCCAGCTTCCCACTCACTTTATTACTGGATCTGCAAAATCCCAAATATCACCCAAACAGGATCCCTTTGTAAGTGCTGGTTCTGGACTGGAAGTCCAGGGGGCTGGGAGAGGCATCAGCTAAAGATTAAATGGGAGAGGTGAGCAGGGAAATAAATGGAAAGGAAAACACTGAAATGGGTAGCTTCTGTAATAGTTTCCATGATTAGTTCAGGGTGATTACCTTACCCTAAAGCATAATGGATTGCTACCAAGCTATCAATAGGTTACAAAAATAACTGCCAACATTCTGAGTTATAAACATTTACTTCTTTTAGAACTTAACTCTTGTTAACAGGGAATTTACAAGCCTTTCATTCTGTACATACATTTACAAGCTTTTCATTTTGTACATACATATATTTATGTATTTTGTATTTGGTAGATATATTATACATGTTTGTATTTTACATATATACATTATATATATAAATATATGTAAATACACATAAATAAATACGCATATATAAGCATATGCATACATATTTATTTATAGAATTAGCTAACCCTCAGTTCATTTCACACAGTCATGTCCAATTCTTTGTGACCCCATGGACTACAGCATGCCAGTCTTCCCTTTCCAATACCAGTTACCAGAACTTGCTCAAACTCATGTTCATTGAGTCAAAAGCATTATATAGTCGAGCCTTGCGTGGCCATATGTGCACGGTAATATCCATGGTTGACCATCCTCTTTCAAATATGCTTTGTCACAGTACTACCCTCCCAATGGGCTTTACTCGGAATACTGGGAGAGAATTTGCATACCCTGAATAGCGCTCTCAGGTGACCGTCGATGTCCAGTTGTCCTGCCCTCAATCAGAGCATTGTGTGCAGCGTGGATGCGAAATGACAGTGCAAACTGTTCCACAGGAGTCTTTGTTATTCAGTAAGGTTTGGTGGATGGCATGTGCTTTTGAAAATTGGCATATTGTTTGATAAAAAAGTGCTGTTTGCTCCGTTAATTTCTCCAGGAGGCAGGCAAGAATAGAATCAAGTGAGGAAATGTGCCTTTTGTTGAATAAGAATAAGGAGCTATCATAAGGTTTTAGGGCACTGAACAAAGCCTGCTAAAAATAAAAAATAATCATAATCATAAAATGAAAGGATTTAAATTGCATCATGCAGGCAAAGGAACCTGTCAGCTTTGCAGGCAGGTCTCCTTGCTCTGTCTCTCAACTCTTGGTCAGCTTCCAGCCCTCTTTTATAGGATCACAGGATAATAATTCCAACTCTGTCAAACATGCCAACTTTCCCCTTTCTCTCTCTTAGCATTTGCTGTTGATCCACTCAAAGAGATGAACTTTTAGGACCGTTATGATAAACTGAAAATAGGATCTGATACCATTCCCTCCTACACGTTTTTATAAGGATACCTAGTTGTATCTGAATTTTAATTTGCAAAGTTAAATTACACCCGATTCCTCTCAGTAGTTTATACAATATATTGCATCAGAATCCAAGTGATAACCTACTATGAAATGTGAAAAGATTTTAGCTCTTTGTGTTATGAGACTGAGACTACATGTAATAGCCAGTGGGGAGGAAGCATCTTCATGGGTCTGTCAAAGATCCAAAAGCATCATGAATTATAGCCGGACTCAGCAAGGATGACATCATACTTCACTATAAATGCTATGGTTCCAGTATTTAAAATATAGCTTCAGTGTTTAAAATAAAGCTAATTTTGCCTTGAATTGTATTAATGAAATCAAACCTTCCATAAGGAAATGTCCCTGAAATTTCTATAAATAAATAAGGAAGACTCTCTAAAGAATCCCTGAAGGTCTCCAGTTAATTCCCTAGCCTCTTCCCTCTTCTAATTATTACAATTCAGAGCACATTGTTTTCATCTTTTTCCTCTGTCTCAATGAAGACCTTACTGTATGTACCAGATCCCTCTGTGCCAACTTCATACATCCTAAATAATGAAGAGCAGTCCATATTCTCATTTAATACCACACCATGATTGTTACTTTATCAGAAGTAACAATAATACAAAAGGCATAGGAACTGACCTCATCCAAGTTGTCCATTTGCTTGAATTATTTCTTCTATGCCTATCATGTTCTAGGACTATTCTATTTGCTATAGACACAGAATTTCTCTCAAGATGTGTTAAGTCTAACAGGGAAACCAGATGTATCCGTGCAGTTGGAAGGCGGTGTTCTAAGTGCTCCAGTGGAAGAAGTTGCTGTTGTTGTTCAGTTGCTAAGTCATGTCAGACTCTTTGCGACCCCATGGACTACAACAAGCCAGGCTTCCCTGTCCGTCACTGTATCCCATGAGGTCTTAGGATAAGGTAATTAATTAATCATGGCACTAACCACAACATTTTACAATGCTTCACAATCGTTGCCAGCCTAAGAACCGTCTTCAAAAGCTTGACTATGGAAAATGACTTCTTCCCCTTGACAAACATTTTCAGAATTAAAAGGAGGGTCAGGAAGGAATAGAAACTGGGATGTGGAGAGAAATGTGACTAACTATAAGCCAATACCTGGAGAAGGCAATGGCACCCCACTCCAGTACTCTTGCCTGGAAAATCCCATGGACGGAGGAGCCTGGTAGGCTGCAGTCCATGGGGTCGCTACGAGTCGGACTCAACGGAGCAACTTCACTTTTCACGTTCATGCCTTGGAGGAGGAAATGGCAACCCACTCCAGTATTCTTGCCTGGAGAATCCCAGGGATGGGGCAGCCTGGTGGGCTGCCATCTATGGGGTCGAACAGAGTTGGACACGACTGAAGCGACTTAGCAGCAGCAGCAGCATAAGCCAATGCCATGCCAAGCACTTTCTAATACTTCTTCAGCAATTCAAAATAACCTTTACAAGCAGGTATTATTGGCTGGGAAAAAAAGAGGTAGTGGGGTTAAATATCATCCTTGAGGTCACACAGCCATGAAAAGCCAGATGGAAAATTTAAACTAAGTCATATGTCCTTTCCACTACTGATGCTTGCCTCTGAAGACAGACGTGTCCTGACTCTCAAGCTGAAAGAGAGGATGAATTCACCTTTCTGTAGAAACTGAAAAGCAGCCTAATGTACATTTTCTACTCTAAATTCAAGATGATAGACCAAATACTAAAACAGAATAGAAAAAACATGAAACTTATTGAAAAGCTATTCATGTAATTCAAGGAGTTCACTGCCTCTGAGTCACCAGGAGAAGATCTGCATTTAGGCTCCCTGTCCCCAGCTCCTGGGAAAGACTGTTGTCCATTGCTCCCTGGAGCGATCACTATAGGGAAAGCCACTGAGTTGGAGAAGGAAGCTTCTCCACTCACTAGACCCAGCTTCCCACTCACTTTATTACTGGATCTGCAAAATCCCAAATATCACCCAAACAGGATCCCTTTGTAAGTGCTGGTTCTGGACTGGAAGTCCAGGGGGCTGGGAGAGGCATCAGCTAAAGATTAAATGGGAGAGGTGAGCAGGGAAATAAATGGAAAGGAAAACATTGAAATGGGTAGCTTCTGTAATAGTTTCCATGATTAGTTCAGGGTGATTACCTTACCCTAAAGCATAATGGATTGCTACCAAGCTATCAATAGGTTACAAAAATAACTGCCAACATTCTGAGTTATAAACATTTACTTCTTTTAGAACTTAACTCTTGTTAACAGGGAATTTACAAGCCTTTCATTCTGTACATACATTTACAAGCTTTTCATTTTGTACATACATATATTTATGTATTTTGTATTTGGTAGATATATTATACATGTTTGTATTTTACATATATACATTATATATATAAATATATGTAAATACACATAAATAAATACGCATATATAAGCATATGCATACATATTTATTTATAGAATTAGCTAACCCTCAGTTCATTTCACACAGTCATGTCCAATTCTTTGTGACCCCATGGACTACAGCATGCCAGTCTTCCCTTTCCAATACCAGTTACCAGAACTTGCTCAAACTCATGTTCATTGAGTCATCCAATCATCTCATCCTCTGTCATCTCCTCCTCCTGCCTTCAATCTTTCCCAGCATCAGGGTCTTTTCCAAAAAGTCAGTTCTTCACATCAGGTAGCCAGAGTATTGGAGTTTCAGCTTCAATATCAGTCCTTCCAATCAATATTCAGGACTGATTCCCTTTAAGATTGACTGGTTTGATCTCCTTGCAGTCCAAGGGACTTTCAAGAGTCTTCTCCAGCACCACAATTCAAAAGCATCAATTCTTCGGTGCTCAGCTTTCTTCACGGTCCAACTCACATCCATACATGATTACTGGAAAAAACATAGCTTTGACTAGACAGACCTTTGTTGGCAAAGTAATGTCTCTGCTTTTTAATATGCTGTCTAGGTTGGTCATAGCTTTTTTTCCAAGGAGCAAGTGTCTTTTAATTTCATGGCTGCAGCCATGAGCAGTGATTTTGGAGCCCAAGAAAATAAAGTCTCTCACTGTTTCTATTGTTTCCCCATCTATTTGCCAAGAAGTGATGGGATGAGATGCCATGATCTTCATTTTTTGGATGTTGAGTTTTAAGCCAGCTTTTTTACTCTCCTCTTTCACTTTCATCAAGAGACTCTTTAGTTCATCTTCACTTTCTGCCATAAGGGTGGTGTCATCTGCATATCTGAGGTTATTGATAAATCTCCTGACAGTCTTGATTCCAGCTTGTGCTTCATCCAGCCCAGTATTTTGTATGATGTATTCTGCATGTAAGTTAAATATACAGGGTGACAATATACAGCCTTGCTGTACTCTTTTCCCAATTTGGAACAGTCTTGTTCCATGTCTGTCCTAACTGTTGCTTCTTGACCTGCATACAGATTTCTCAGGAGGCAGGTAAAGTGATCATGTCTTTAAGACTTTCCCACATTTTGTTGTGATCTACACAGTAAGGGCTTTGGCATAGTCAATAAAGCAGAAGTAGATGTTTTTCTGGAATTCTCTTCTTTTTCTATGATCCAACAGATGTTGGCAATTTGATCTCTGGTTCCTTCGTGTTTTCTAAATCAAGCTTGGACATCAGGATTTCATGGTTCATGTACTGTTGGAGCCTGGCTTGGAGAATTTTGAGCATTGCTTTGCTAGTGTATGAGATGAGTGCAATTGTGCGATAGTTTGAACATTCTTTGGCATTCCCCTTCTTTATCGTGTTTTCTAAATCAAGCTTGGACATCAGGATTTCATGGTTCATGTACTGTTGGAGCCTGGCTTGGAGAATTTTGAGCATTGCTTTGCTAGTGTATGAGATGAGTGCAATTGTGCGATAGTTTGAACATTCTTTGGCATTCCCCTTCTTTGGCATTGGAATGAAAACTAACCCTTCCCAGTCCTGCAGCCACTGCTGAGTTTTACAAATTTGCTAGCCTATTGAGTGCAGCACTTTTACAGCGTCATCTTTTAGGATTTGAAATAGCTCAACTGGAGTTTCATCACCTCTACTAGCTTTGTTCATAGTGATGCTTCCCAAGGCCCACTTGAAATTTAGAAAAGGCAGAGGAACCAGAGATCAAATTGCCAACATCTGTTGGATCATAGAAAAAGAAGAGAATTCCAGAAAAGCATCTACTTCTGCTTTATTGATTACACCAAAGCCTTTGACTATGTGGATCCAACAAACTGTGGAAAAGTCTTAAAGACATGACCACCTTGCCTGCCTCCTGAGAAATATGTATGCAGGTCAAGAAGCAACAGTTAGGACCGGACATGGAACAACAGACTAGTTCCAAACTGGGAAAGGAGTACATCAAGGCTATATATTGTCACCCTGCTTATTTAACTGAGTACATCATGAGATTCAAAGCCTTTGACTATGTGGATCCAACAAACTGTGGAAAAGTCTTAAAGACATGACCACCTTGCCTGCCTCCTGAGAAATATGTATGCAGGTCAAGAAGCAACAGTTAGGACCGGACATGGAACAACAGACTAGTTCCAAACTGGGAAAGGAGTACATCAAGGCTATATATTGTCACCCTGCTTATTTAACTTACATGCAGAATACATCATACAAAATACTGGGCTGGATGAAGCACAAGTTGGAATCAAGATTGCTAGGAGAAATATCAATAACCTCAGATATGCAGATGACACCACCCTTATGGCAGAAAGTGAAGATGAACTAAAGAGCCTCTTGACGAAAGTGAAAGAGGAGAGTGAAAAAGCTGGCTTAAAACTCAACATCCAAAAAATGAAGATCATGGCATCTCATCCCATCACTTCTTGGTAAATAGATGGGGAAACAATAGAAACAGTGAGAGACTTTATTTTCTTGGGCTCCAAAATCACTGCACATGGTGGCTGCAGCCATGAAATTAAAAGACACTTGCTCCTTGGAAAAAAAGCTATGACCAACCTAGACAGCATATTAAAAAGCAGAGATATTACTTTGCCAACAAAGGTCTGTCTAGTCAAGGCTATGTTTTTTCCAGTAGTCATGTATGGATATGAGAGTTGGACCATAAAGAAAGCTGAACACTGAAGAACTGATGCTTTTGAACTGTGCATTGGAGAAGACTCTTGAAGGTCCCGTGGACTGCAAGGAGATCAAACCAATCAATCCTAAAGAAAATCAGTCCTGAATATTGATTGGAAGGACTGATATTGAAGCTGAAACTCCAATACTCCGGCCACCTTATGTGAAGAACTGACTTTTTGGAAAAGACCCTGATGCTGGGAAAGATTGAAGGCAGGAAGAAAAGGGGATGACAGAGGATGAGATGATTGGATGGCATCATCAACTCGATGAACATGAGTTTGAGCAAGTTCTGGGAGTTGGTGGTGGATAGGGAAGACTGGAGTGCTGCAGTCCATGGGGTCACAAAGAGTCAGATATGACTGAGCTACTGAACTGAAATGACTGACCTGGGAAGCTGATCACCATTCAAGTACCAGGGATTCTTTCCAGGACAACCCTAATGCCTCAGTGCAGAGGGAGCAAAGCTTTCACTTACAGGGTATAGTAGGTTTTTCAAAGAAACAACACCAATGGAATATATCAATATATAGAAAAAGTATATAGGTGTATAGAGATGTGGCTCACATGATTCAGTAGGCTGAAAAGTCCCACAATTTGCTTTCTGCAAGCTGGAGGCCATGGAAAGCTAGTCGTGTCATTCCCATCCAAACCCAAAGGCCTAAGAACGGGAGCCAAGGTGAAACCCCTGTCTGCATCCCACGACCCGAGAACCAGGAGCACTAACGTCCAAGGGCATTAGACAGTGGATGTCCCAGGTCAGGTCGGGAGCACATTTTCCCTTTCTCTGCCTTTTTGTTCTATTCAGGCCCTCAGTGGTTTGGATGATGCCTAACCACAGTGGTGAAGGTGATCTTCTCTACTCAGTCTACTGATTCATTTGCTAATATCTTCCAGAAGCACCCTCCAGAAGCACCTAAAGAAAATATTTTATTTTTTTAAAAATATCAAGATATTCCTCAACTGTACTGACAGGAGAATTTTGTGAACAGTAGTCAGATCAGTATCAAGGAAAGCAAATAAGCTGATGTTTCACACACTGCAGAGTTTAGAGGCCAATGTTTGCATATGAAAATGAAGAGAAATGCCCCACAACTGAAGTGCTAAACGATGACGTAGAAATAATGTTGTGCCAGATATCTCAGCATCCTTTAGCCCAATCAAGTTGACACCTAAAATCTTTTCTTTTTAAATGTGAATTCTCATATGGGCTAGAAGTTGCCTGATCAACAGAATATGTACACACTCATTTCACATAACCAGTGGAATTACTCAGAGCTGTCATCCTGAGCTCAAGGTTCCTTCATGGTGAAAATTCATCTCTAGAGAAACTGTAGGACTGTAATTCACCTCCATAGGAACAATGGATTATATTCATTGGAAAGACTGATGCTAAAGCTGAAGCTCAATACTTGGGCCACCTGATGCGAAGAGCCAACTCATTGGAAAAGACCTTGATGCTGGGAAAGATTGAGGGAAAGAGGAGAAGGGGGTGACAGGATGAGATGGTTGAATGGCATCAGAGACTCAGTGAACGTGAACTTGCACAAACTCTGGGAGATAGCGGAAGACAGGGAAGCCTGACCTGCTGCAGTCCATGGGGTCACAGAGAGTCCGACACAACTTAGCAACCGAACGACAAAACTGCCTTTGGTCACCTAGGCCCAAGCATAATCAATTTCTCATTGAAACATTCCTCTAGCTTGTAAGGATTCTGGGTTTACTGTGGACAGATGGTCTACAATCTGATTTTCGCTATGATTAAAAAAAGTGACATTTCTTGTTTCCACATCATAGAATAGAGCAGCAAGAACATTTATCCACTTTTCCTATGTCTTAAAAGTCCATGCAAGTATAAAAACAAGCCAACAGAGCGTAACACAATGACCAAATCAGTATTAATTAATTGGTTTTAGTTGATGAATCCTATAGCTATGCCCTTGAGTAGAAAGCCATGGCTAGCTAGGGGCAGGTATGCCTTTGGAAAAAAAAGCTTTCCTGATGAAGGCTGGCATGGGTGTTTGTCCACAATGGATGTGACCATGACATTTTCAGAATTAGTGGCTACAGAGGCTTGGGCAGGGAGTCTGAAGTCAGTCTTCATCTCCAGTCCTGTCACTTCCCGTTTTGGAAACCCCATCATTAAAAAGACACAGCAAGCAAGCAATCCTTCAGGTAGACTCATGTCGTGGTAAGAGGGCTAGCTGGAGCAGGTAGCTCTGTTGTGAAACCTCATCCCCCTCCTGTTTCCAAATGGGGGTGGAATGCCCCACCTCTGAGGCAGGTCAGCAGCAGGTGCCAGAGCAAGGGTGTTGATACAACAATATTGGCACAGCCAAAGCACTGTTTACCATACACATGACGGCTTTTGTACACTCAAGGTGAAACAAAATAAAAGCAGTTAACTAGCCCATGTTATGGCCCTCTAAGAAATACAGAAAAATTCCCACTTCAACTATATAGCATATAGAATTCACAGTATATGAACCCAAGGGGACTACCATTTAAGATTTAACACCCGCCCCTGGCCTTCCATTCCGAGGTGAGTACGTGCTTCCTTTATGTTTCATTTACGTTTCAGCATTGGTAAACTCTACTTTCACTTATATAAATGCACACTTTACAACAGGATGTTATAGCAGTCTCAAAGGTTCTATTCACCATTATTTGAAATAGATTTATTCCCCTTCAATGACTCCTGCCAGAAAAAGATACCAGTGCTTTTTTCTTTTTTTTTTTCTTCATGAGGCAGGAGCCACGTTGGGGTCGATGCAGCCAAGTTATTCTCTAATGTATAAATTACACTTATTTAGTCCTGGGGAGGAAAGTGGCTGGTATGTACATACAGGTCTCACCCTACCAGGGGCTCTTTCATGTGATTTCATGTATATCTCACTAAACCCCATGAGGTACGTCATGTTACAAGTCTTATTTTAATAACGTTTATTAATTAAGAAATGAAAGCACAGCAACGTCCTGTTCTCATCTAGCAAGTATTGTAGCTGGGGGTTCAGCTCTCCTGTGATGAAAACCAGTGCTCCTTTCAGGACACCACACTGCCTTCTTCCATTATGTGTGTGTGTGCTGAGTCGCTTCAGTCATGTCTAACTCTTTCTGACTGCATGGACTGTAGCCTGCTAGGCTCCTCTGTCCATGGGCTTCTCCAGGCAAGAATACTGGAGTGGGTTGCCATTTCCTCCTCCAGGAGATCCTGCCAGACCAGGGATCGAGCCCGTGTCTCTTGCATCTTCTATACTGGTAGATGGATTCTTTACTGCTGAGCCACCAGGGAAGCCCTCTTCCATCATAATACTTGTGTTTACTCGTGCTTCTCTCACTCCCACAGTCCCCTACATCAAATATAGGGCAAACCAGACTATGGATGTGGTGTTTTTAAAGGGCAGGGAGTGCCAAAGAAGAAGCTAAGCCCCTAGATTAAAAAAAAAAAAGTAATAAAGTAGAGTTATTGGGAAACCTTGTAAAACAAGAAGGAGAGAGAGAGTCAAGGAGACAAGGGATGGAGGAGAGAAAAAGGAAAAGCTTGAAATGCTGAGGGCTGGTTTCAATTTACTTTGAAATGAAGGTCAATGAGAACTAATACCATTTCTTTTCTGATCTCTTGTAACTTCCCCACTGGTTGTGTTTTTTGTTATCCTAGTCTTGTACCTACTTGACGGGAGGAAAAAAAAAAAAAAAGTCCTTTCAAAGATTAAAGAATTTTCCTGTGGCTCTGCTGAGCTGAGAAGCAATTGGAAATTGAATTAGGGGTATAGTGTGTCTGACATCTGGTGAAAGTGAAAGTGAAGTCGCTCAGTTGTATCCGACTCTTTGCAACCCCATGGACTGTAGCCCACCAGGCTCCTCCGTCCATGAGATTTTCCAGGCAAGAATACTGGAGTGGGTTGCCATTTTCTTCTCCAGGAGATCTTCCTGACCCGGGGATTGAACCCAGGTCTCCTGCATTGCAGGCAGACGCTTCAGCGTCAGAGCCACCAGGGAATGAAGACATCTGGTGGAGGCACCTAAGTGGACCAGCAGGCCATGACCATGGAAAAGGGCAGATTTGATCATCCCAAGACTTTGGGATAAGAAGAAAAGAGTTGCTCTAATTCTCCTTCAATAATATAATGAGTTAGTTGACATTTTTTGAGTATTTCCATGTTCCCAAAACTGTTGTAGGTATATGCTATCTTTTCATTTAATTCTCACAGAATCCCACATGATATGTACTGTTATTATCCCCATTTTATAGAGAAATAAACTGAGTCCTAGAGGAATAACTTGCCCATAATTATGTCAGCTTTTTTTTTTTTTTTTGGAGTCTTTTTTTTTCTCTTCTCACCTCCTATTTTTTCAACCATCTCTTGAAGGAGAAATAGGAATTTACTTACCTTCCTCTTACTCTTTAATCCAATAAAATTTAGCTTTCATCCCTTCCACTTGCCCCCAACAATATACACAAAGGGACCTTTGAGAAGCACCGTCTATGACCTCGACTTCCAACTCTAGTGATCTGTTTTTATTCCTCACCCTGTTTCACTTCTCTGAAGCATTTCATAATGTTGATACCCCTACTTCCTTTAAATGCACAGGAGCCTCTGCCTGGCTTTGCTCCCATTCCACTGGCCACTTGCTTTCAATGCTCTTTTCACATTTTTGGACAGTTTCTGGCTCTGTCCTTCACCTCCTCTCTTCTAGTTTCAGGTGGGTCTCAGTAAGAAATAAGAGGTGGGAACAGGAGGACATCAAAATCATCAGGGAGATTTTTTAAATTATTCATTCCCTCTTCCAAGATCCTGGGTGGTCCGATATATCCCACATTCTCTTGGGGAGTGGAGGCAGGGAGATGTATGTCACCCTTATGGAAATGCCAGTGAATTTAACCAAGTAGACATTTGGAAAAAAGAGCTCATCTTTCTTCCTTTTTTTTTTTCCCCCAAAAGGTTACACCTCCCTCACTCCCACCTCCAAAATAGATACTACCAAGAATCATGTTTGCTTTCCTTTCCCTCAGTTTTAAAAATCTTTTACTTTGTGCATGTTGAAAATAATGAAAAGAGGGAAGTAGAGATGGAGAAGAAAAAGGAGAGCAATGGATGGCCCCGGCAGTGTGTTTCTGCAGAACAACATTAGGGTAAATATATAAAGGGAGCTGTAGCCCTGCAATTCACATCTGTTCATCACAGAGAAGTGGGCTGAGACAAGTAATAAAGTCGGATCAGTCCAGGATGTTCTGGTATGGGGAGGGGCTGGGTTATGCCATCTGTTGAGATGAGAAAGGAGTATTTGAAATTTCAGCCTTCGTGTGTACAAGCGATTCCCTCCCTTAATTCCCTTCACTTAAAAATAATGGTAAATCACCTACTTGACTAGTTGTGTGTCAGTGAGCCTAGTTCATTAAATCATCTTTATGAAAAGTAAAACTACTCTTTATTGGGCCATGCAATTTGCTAAGAACTCTATGGGTATTATCTCACTTAATCTATCCAACAACTCCATGAAGAAGATACTATAATTTTATTTCTTTTGCAAAGAAGTCAAGAATCTTGCCAAGCACATTTATCCAGAGAAAACTCTAATTTGAAAAGATGCATGCACCCCAGTGTTCATAGCAGCACTATTTACAACAGCCAAGACATGGGAACAACTTACAGATCCACTGACATAAGACTGGATAAAGAAAATATGATACATATATATACTCAGCCATATAAAATAATGAAATAATGCTATTTGTAATACGGGTGGACCTAGAGATTATCATAGATGGGGAAAGAGTGGAAACAGTGTCAGACTTTATTTTGGGGGGCTCCAAAATCACTGCAGATGGTGGCTACAGCCATGAAATTAAAAGACGCTTACTCCTTGGAAGAAAAGTTATGACCAACCTAGATAGCATATTCAAAAGCAGAGACATTATTTTGCCGACTCAGGTCCGTCTAGTCAAGGCTATGGTTTTTCCAGTAGTCATGTATGGATGTGAGAGTTGGACTGTGAAGAAAGCTGAGCGCCGAAGAATTGTTGCTTTTGAACTGTGGTGTTGGAGAAGACTCTTGAGAGTCCCCTGGACTGCAAGGAGCTCCAACCAGTCCATTCTGAAGGAAATCAGCCCTGGGTGTTCTTTGGAAGAAGAGATGCTAAAGCTGAAACTCCAGTACTTTGGCCACCTCATGCGAAGAGTTGACTCATTGGAAAAGACTCTGATGCTGGGAGGGATTGAAGGGCTACAGCCATGAAATTAAAAGACGCTTACTCCTTGGAAGAAAAGTTATGACCAACCTAGATAGCATATTCAAAAGCAGAGACATTATTTTGCCGACTCAGGTCCGTCTAGTCAAGGCTATGGTTTTTCCAGTAGTCATGTATGGATGTGAGAGTTGGACTGTGAAGAAAGCTGAGCGCCGAAGAATTGTTGCTTTTGAACTGTGGTGTTGGAGAAGACTCTTGAGAGTCCCCTGGACTGCAAGGAGCTCCAACCAGTCCATTCTGAAGGAAATCAGCCCTGGGTGTTCTTTGGAAGAAGAGATGCTAAAGCTGAAACTCCAGTACTTTGGCCACCTCATGCGAAGAGTTGACTCATTGGAAAAGACTCTGATGCTGGGAGGGATTGGGGGCAGGAGGAGAAGGGGACAACAGAGGATGAGATGGCTGGATGGCATCACTGACTCAATGGACGTGAGTCTGAGTGAACTCCGGGAGTTGGTGATGAACAGGGAGACCTGGCGTGCTGCAATTCATGGGGTCGGAAAGAGTCAGACACGACTGAGTGACTGAACTGAACTGAGAGATTATCATACTAAGTGAGGTAAGTCAGACAGAGAAAAATATCATATTAAATCACTTATATGTGGAATCTGAAATATAATACAAATGAATTTATTTACAAAACAGAAACAGACTCACAGACATAGAAAACAAACTTGTGGTTACCAAAGGTGAGTGCGGTAGGGATGGATAAAACCAGAAGTTTGAGATTAGCAGGTACAAGGTACTATATGTAAAACAGATAAACAACAAGGTCTGACTGTACAGCACAGGGAACTATATTCAGTATTGTTAATAATCTATAATGGAAAAGAATATGAAATATGTGTGTGTGTGTGTAACTGAATCTCTTTGCTATACACCAGAAACAAACACAACATTGTAAATCAACTATATTTCGATTTAAAAAATAAAATAAGAATATTGCCAGGGAAGAGTAGAGCAAGGATTTGAACCAGGGTCAGTTCAGCCTGCTCACTTAAGCAATGTTATTCCACATCTAAATATTATTACCCAATGTCATTAGTCATCCAAGAAATACAAATGAAACCCAGAGTGAGTCGTTAGTACACACTCATCAGAATGGCTGAAATTAAGACTGGCAACACCAAGTGCTGGAAAGGATGTAGTGCAACTGTAACTCATAAATTGCTGATGAGCGTATAAAATGCTCTGAGCACTTTGGAAGAAGTTTGGCAGTTTCTAGCAAATTTAAATATACACTTGCCCTTTGACTCAGCAATCTCACTTCTATATGTTTATCCAAGAAAACTATATGTACACATCAAGATGGACATATTTAAGAATGTACATAGCGGTTTTATTTGCAATAGCCCCAAACTGGAAATAGCCTCAAAAGAGATCATAGACCTAGGTAACTTTGTAATTTCAGCCTGGTAAGACCCTGAGCAGAGAACTCAGTTTAACCCACAGAAACCTTGAGGCAATAAACATGTGCTGTTTTAAGTCACTAAGTTGGCGGTTTTTTGCAATGTAGCAATAGGAAATAAATATCCCCTCCTCTCTCTCCCTTCCTTCCCTACTCTTCTCAATGCTTCAGTCAATCTGAACTTTTCCTCAGTTTCTTATTGACTGTGGTTTTGCAAGGAATGTGCACTTTGCCTCTTTATTCTTGTTGAATGTGCACTTTGCCTCTTTATTTGCCTCTTTATTCTTGTTGAACATCACCCACCCTTCAGCGCCCGGATCAACTAGTCCTTTCCTGGAAGCCTTGACTGACTGTCCCGGGCAGACTTCATTCCTTTCTGTTCTGTACTCCACCACCCCTTGTGAGCTCTCTCTCTCTCTCTTTCTGTGTCTCCTCCCTCCTTCCCTCTCTCCCCTATCCCCCTCTGTTTCTCTTTTTCTCTCTCTCTCATATGCCATTTAACTGAGACAAAGAACTTACATTATTCACGTTCATGACACTTAGAACTAGGGCAGTGCTTAGAACATAGAAGCCATTCAGTACATTGTTGTTGGGTTAATGCACCTATTATTTACCATTCAAATGCTTCTAAAAATTTTTTTAGTTTAACAAATACTTATTTTGAGGGCCTCTGATAGCTACCATGGACAATAAAAAGATTAGGGGGTCATGTTCCCTCTTTCAAGGAGGAGGCATAAGGTTTGCACACAAACAGTAATTATAAGAAGCAGAATATGACCTGTGTCACCTAAAGAACTGAATCTGCACTGCGGGGGTCTCACGGAGCGCGAGATGGGGTTCCGCAGGATGGAAGCGAGCACATAGTCCATCTCCCAGCCTCATCTGTGCTTTAGGGAGCAACATCTTTCCATCATTACGAAACAGGTTGGAACAAGGAAGGGAAAAAAGGCTGCTCTTATCTCTCAGGTGTAATAGATGGCTGGTGAGTTTGCTCTTATCTCTCAGGTGTAATAGATGGCTGGTGAGTTTGCTCTTATCTCTCAGGTGTAATAGATGGTTGGCGAGTTCCGCTCTCCCCACCATCTGCTGCTCTTCCGGGCAGGCTGGAGCAGGACCACTGTGAAAAGGTGAAAAGGCGTAGCAAAAGAGGCAGGTCACAGAGGGAGAGAGGGAGGGGTGTTGGGCAATGTCAGCTTTGCCCTAAGACACTGTGGACAGCAGGGTGACGTGAGCCCCAGGGACGTGCAGGATGCAATATGCAGTGCGACTCAAGGGAGCGGGCTCAGCTGCTGCTGGTGTGAAACCCAAGAAAACGTCCCCGCAGCTGCTGATGTCAGCATCGTATCATGCGGCCTGCTTGCATTGTGAGTCAGACACCCACATCCTGTTGCCTTACAATCACATTCATTTTATTCTTTGAATGATGTAGCGAAGAGGATATGTCTTTTTTCATTTTTTCCAATAGTCGTCTTATTTTTTAGCAGAAAGAAGATGCGGGTAAATTCTGCAGAAATCCACCAAATGTGGGCTGGGCTTATTTCCCCCATAAAGCTCCAAAGCCTGTGCCACACGCCAGTTGGTAACTCAACAGGCTTAATCATTTGGTATCACTTAAGCACATTCTTCTTCCAAAAACTCTCCTCTAGTTACTTTGTACCATTCAAATAAACTTGCCAAGAATTACAAAGAACATCTGTAATATTAAAACCCACTTAAACTTTAAATGAATTAAAACATTTTGATCCAGTTGTTTCTCTGAACCTACAAAATGTTGTGACTATAAAGTTGCCATTATGTTTAACTCAACTCCATGTTTTTGAACCTTAGCCACTGAACTAACTAGGCTCAAACAGTTAGCAGATAACTGGATCAATGTAGGTGCTCATAGTGAGCTCTTTATTTTGAATTGAACTTTTTTAGCTCTGGAGGGGAGGGGAGGATGGAAAAAGAAGTCAAGACTTATTGGAAATAAACCAAGACTGTACTAAAACTTATGCTGGGGGTCATGTTCCATGGGGTTTGGGAGTATTTCCTCTGTTTAAACTTCTTTGAATCTCTTATGAGCTAAATTTGACAGTACCCCGGTTACCTGGGGTGAGTGTCACAGAGAAGAATCCACCTTGTCAGCCACCTCACTGGGGGACCTTCCAACACTTTCCCCGGTTTCTAATGCACTCATTATAGCGATGATGAAACATGTCTTGGCAAAACATCTCCATGTTCAGAAGTAGAACAGCTCCAATGTTCTTGATTCTATTTTAGACTTGTACTAAAGTTATCTGCCCACCGCAGTCTGATTTTTTTAAACCTCATGTGATTTTTTCAGACTTAGTTTGGTCAGCCATACTAATTTAATAGGATAGAGAGATAATATTGCCTTCCAGAGTTGGAGCTAAATATTAGTGACTATACTGTGTTGCTGCTGCTGCTAAGTCTCTTCAGTCATGTCCGACTCTGTGAGACCACAAAGACGGCAGCCCACCAGGCTCCCCTGTCCCTGGGATTCTCCAGGCAAGAACACTGGAGTGGGGTGCCATCGGCTTCTCCGCTACTGTGTTAAGCCTCACATTTTCAAACACAGTGGTCTCATTTATGTTGGTAGATGCTTCTGAGGCTAGCATTGGTTTTCTCACAAAATGGCACATGAAACACAGCTTATAAAAATATACTCTCATGATTTGGAAGGTATCAAGGAGTCCTTACAAAAGGTTCTACATTTTGCTTCTGTTCCTTCACTAGTTTTAACTTTTGTAATGAACCAATGACTGACTAAACTAAATTCCAGATCCTCAAAGATCATTTGTGATGGGAAACAGAACAAATAAAATGGATATTATGCAAACCAGATAATCCTTCACTTTCATAAATTAATCTCACACACAAAAAAATCATCATACTTTACTGTATAGTAGCATCCCTTTTGGAAGTAGGTAGATCAACTGATAAATGAAAAACCATTTTTGATTTTCCAATGGAGGGATACTTTTTCACTCATCAAACATTTTAGGCTTGGAATTGATTTTTGTATAGCTGAGTTTATTTTTTCATATCCCTCTGAAAGTTAATAAATAAAAATAATAACATTATGAACTGCAAACTTTATAAATCCAGTATGATTTAATAGACTTAAGATCATTATGCTAAAATAGCATTAGATAGCTATTGTACTAAATCAGGTCAATTGTTTAAGAAAAGTAAGTCACCAAAGATTATTCTAATAGCAGGGACTTATTTAGGAATATCATATTTACTTTAAGCTCTGAAAATAAACTAGTATCTATTCAGTTTTCATACTTTAGATTGTTGTACTTACTTACAGAGGCACATAATGTATAAAAGAGGTGTTTATTATATTTGCTTAAAAGGTATGGTTAGAAATCAGAACAAATCTGAGTTAAAAACCAGCTCCTCCACTTACCCAATGCAAGTTATTAATAACCATTGAGTCTTAGTATCCTCATCTGAAAAAGATCACCAAATTTGTTTCTTAGAGTTGTTTTTGAAAGGAAAAAAAAAAATAACATATTTTTGGATATAGAAGACCTATCATGGTACTTAGCATGTATATATATATATATATATATATATAGAGAGAGAGAGAGAGAGAGAGAGAGATCATATATGTGTTTGTATTTATTTTACATATGTACTAACTGCAGACTAATTTCTGAATATATTCCCAAAATAAACTGGAATGGATTTACTAAATACTAAATAAATAGCGGAGCCCATTTTATGCTAGTAAACCAGGGAATAAGAAGTATTGTCATGCACTGGAGAAAATAAGATTCATTTGCTCTTAGCCACTGTGCCAACACCTTGAGAAAGCTCATGGAGCCTCTTCCTGTCCGCCTGGGTCCCCTGACCTACAAAGACGCACCAGGCAAGCATACTCTGACTCATCTCAGCTAGCTCACCCAGACAAAGAGAGGAAGCACCCTACGTCAGTCAGGGTTCTCCAGAGAAACAGAACCAATAGGATGTGTACGAACAGAGAGGTTTTATTTTAAGGGATTGGCCCACATGATTATGGAAGCTGCAAAACTGAACTCTGCAGTTGGGCCAGCAAGCTGGAGAGCCAGGGGAAAGCCAAGTTGCAGTTCAAGTCAGAGCCTGTCTATTAAGGCCTTGAACTGACTGGATGAGGCCCACTTACTTTATGGAAGGCAATCTGCTTTACTCAGTATCTACTGAATCACATGTTCATTTCATCTCAAAATACAGAAACATCTTCACAGAAAGAGCTACAAAATTGTTTGACCAAATATCTGGATACTGCAGCCTTGTCAAGCTGACACATAAAACTAACCATCACCCATTCCATGGACATCATCCTCAACAGTTAAGATTGCAAGCTTCAGAGCCAGGTAGAAATGTGTACAAACTTTGAATCTTCAATTTATCAGCTCTGTGAAAATTCTGTGAATTTTCTAAATCTTATCTGTAAAATAGGAACTGAATGCCCACAGCAAAGGATTGTTAGAATTATTATAAGAAAAAAGTTAAATCATGATGCAGGTAATGTGTTTAGAATTATACCCAGCATACATTACACATTCAATCATGAGTAGCATCTTTTCCTGGTGAAGACAAAACAAGAAGTTGGTTAAAAGGAGACAAGACCTGAAGATCTTCTGATGATTCTGTCTTACTTGGCTCCTGGACTAATCTCAAATTATAGTTCCTCTAAGTAATGCCTTTTTTTGTTGTTGTTGTAAAAATAAAATAAATAAAACACTCCATTTCCTATTTTGTAAAATGCACTTCCCACCCAATCTGTCTTCCTGTACCTTTTCCCTCATGTCTGTCTGCTCATTGCTATTCTCTTCTACATATTTTTGTTTCAGAGAATTGCTAGGTGTAGGTCAGTAGATGTCACAGGGATAACAAAGGTAAGGAAAAACTTTCTGCACTTCTCTCCTTGTAAACATAAAAATTAATCATGCTTTCTTTATCAGTAAGGAGGCCAAACAAGTTAACCCTGCACTTGAACTTATTCCCCCTAAATAAAGTGTTGAGGTGGAAATGTTGATGAATATATTCAAACAGAAATGTAATAGTGTGACTTTCAAAAGCAGATCACTCTCTTCATTTCCTTACAATTAGACCCACCAGTATGCACACAAACACACAATCGCAGTTCACACCAGTGTTACAGAATATCCTAGCAATGGCATGTTTTTACCCAAATGGAGAGTAGCAGTTTCATTTGTGTGCTAATCCTCAAATTAACTTTGCAACAATCCGTTCTCTATCCCAACCTACATCATCAGGGAGGTATGCTGCCACTGCTGCTAAGTCACTTCAGTCGTCCGACTCTGTGCAACCCCATAGACAGCAGCCCACCCGGCTCTCCCGTCCCTGGGATTCTCCAGGCAAGAACACTGGAGTGGGTTGCCATTTCCTTCTCCAATGCATGAAAGGGAAAAGTGAAAGTGAAGTCGCTCAGTCGTGTCCGACTCTTAGCGACCCCATGGACTGCAGCCCACCAGGCTCCTTCATCCATGGGATTTTCCAGGCAAGAGTACTGGAGTGGGGTGCCATTGCCTTCTCCAAGGAAAGTATGAGTGACAGTACAAGCTGTTTGACCTCAGACTTCTCCCAAGTTTACTATAATTATATGTGAATGTGGACATTGCTCCTAGACCAGGTAGTTCAGATGAGAAATTATGATTAGCCTTAATAACCAGGTAGTTTAAAATAGCAACAGCTACTGAGCGTTTAGTATGTGCCAGATACTTTTCTAGTAATGTGTGTGTAATTTAATTTTCATAACAACACTCTGAACAAGGAATTATTATTAGGTTCATAGCACAGATGGGAGGGCTTCCCAGGTGGCACTAGTGGTAAAGAACTCACCTGCAATGCAGGAGACATAAGGGATGTGAGTTCGATCTCTGGGTCAGGAAGATGCCCTGGAGGAGGAAATGGCAACTCACTCCAGTATTCTTGCCTGGAGAATCCCATGGACAGAAGAGCCTGGTGGGCTATGGTCCATGGGGTGCACCACAGATGGGGGTTCCCACGTGGCTAAGTGGAAAAGAATCCACCTGCCAGTTTCCATCCCTGGGTCGGAAAGATCCCCTGGAGAAGGACATGGCAACCCACTCCAGTATCCTTGCCTGGAAAATCCCATGGATAGTGGAGCCTGGTGGGCTACAGTCTGTGGGGTCACAAAGAGTTGGACACGACTGCGTGTGCACTCATGCATACCACAGATGAGAAAACTGAAGCTTTTAAAGATAAGGTGCTGGACAAGGTCACAACAGTAGTAGGTGCTTGAAACAGGCTTCAAGTCAGGCATTCAGGTTGCAGCAGTCCAGGCACCAACTTCCCCCATCTTCCAAGTTAAGACTTGAAGAACCCACTGGCTCATTTTGTAGAAGATGACACTGAGGCAAAGCAAATGCGAAGTTCACTAAAATACTAGACACATACAAGATGTCTGTCCTAACATCAGTGTTTTATTCTCTAAAAGGAGACAGTAGCCAGGAGAGCAATAGGAAATTGTTCATTTCAGTGGAATTCCAGACCCAGATAGGGAGATTAGAAGCCTATTATGAACAGAGCTTTGGGGCTGATGGAGTTAAGAATGTGAAGCTTAAAGGACAGAGAACCTTAAAGAGGAGAAGACTAATTTCTCAGTTTCTTTTTTCTCTGCATTATTCTAAAAAGGATAGCTGAAAGCTGGGAAGTTCTGTTTGAGCTTTGATGTCAAGCCTGAGCCCGGATCCCTGGTGTACGAGGATCGTGAAGCAAGACTTAATCAACTATTTCCACTCCACGCTTAGATTAAAACATGGGCCTTTTCCTCCTCCTTTCTGGATATATTGTTTTGAACTCTTCCAACGCTTAATTGCCACAATGAGAAATAATGAGAAAATTAATACTAAAACGATGCTTTTAAGATTTTCCTGACAACTTTGACAAGCAGACCTAGCTGTAGACGCTTAGCAGTGATGAACTATTGAACCCTGGGGAGAGACTGGTTGATCCTTGGGAACAAGTGGCAGTCTCCAACAGATGATGACTTCCAAGGAAGTCGTACGGTGACAGTTAAGTATTAGCCTTCAGTTCAAATAATTGATTTTATATTTTGGCCAGTTCACCTGGGAAATTTCTGAAACTTACATGTAAGTCAATAAAGCA
>SJYT01069386.1:426357-476793 GCA_006410635.1 Cephalophus harveyi | reverse complement strand
TTTTGACAGAGAAAAATAAGAGCATGATAATCATGGGGAGCACTTCATGCACAGCAGCTGAGCTGTATTTATTTCTATCCCAGTGGAGAGTCATTCTGCAAACAGTATTGTTTGCTTCTTTGTAGGCCTGACTCCCTGGGGAAGGAATTCCATTCACTCACATCTGTATCTCTCTCAAAAAGACAAAGTCCTATACAATGTAAAGGCTTAATACCAATGAGAGTAACTACCATTTATTATTAATAAGTACCTACTATGGGTCTGTAGCCCTATTTTATCCTTTGATCCTCATAACATTTTAGGAGTGCATTAGTATCCTCATTGTACAGATGGAGAAACTGAGACCTCAAGAAATTACACATCTTGATTAATTAACACTTAACAGTGATCAGGCCTATGGTCATTATCAGTAAAACATGAAATGATTTGATCCTGGAGTGGTGTTATATCATAAAAGCTAGAAGCTCATTATTTCACACAATGGATTATCTTATTTCTGGAAACATTAACATCCATCTGTGATTTTGCATGGGCTTCGCAAGTGGCTCAGTGGTAAAGAATCCACCTGCCAATGCAAGATATGGGTTCAATCCTTGGGTTAGGGAGATCCCCTGGAGGAGGGCATGGCAATCCACTCCAATATTCTTGTCTGGAAAATCCCATGGACAGAGGAGCCTGGTGGGCTACAGTCCATGGACTCGCAAAGAATCGTAACATGACTGAGCGGCTGAGCACACAAACACACACATGATTTTGCATAAGGTGAAAAACAGCTCTGGCAAACCCAGCAGGAGTCCTGACAGTTAACCTTTCCAATATATATTTGGACAAGTCTCCTAGGAATAGTAAGCCACAGAACTGTGCTTTGAAAAGTCCATCCATGACGTAAGTAATGACCTGTCTTCCCATTGCAACCTCTGCAGGTATAGGCCGTCACTGTTCACTGTGTCTAGAAGGGCAATCTCACAGTCGCCAGATTTTTGAATCAGAACAGAACAATAGGCCAGACAGTACAGTGCTGGGGAGGTACTTCCCACAGAAAACTAGACATGTAGGTCACTGTCGAACAATGGAATCTGTGCCTACAATATAATTTGGTTGTTTAGCGTCCTTGAGCCTCAGACCTCCATGCCTTTCCCTGGAGATCTGTAAAGAGATGGTATATTTCCCCACACTTTAATAAAATTAAAAAAAAAATAAAACCTAATTTGAGCATAAGAATGGGAGTCAAGTGATTCCCAATGAACCACATGCCATTTGGAAACAATGCCTGTGCCCAGTTTGACATGAAATGCATGACGTATCACACGTGTTTCTTCTCTAATGAAAAGTGCAACACTATCCACCACGGAGAAGGCAGTGGCACCCCACTCCAGTACACTTGCCTGGAAAATCCCATGGACGGGGGAGCCTGGTGGGCTGCAGTCCATGGGGTCGTGAAGAGTTGGACACAACTGAGTGACTTCACTTTCACTTTTCACTTTCATGCATTGGAAAAGGAAATGGCAACCCACTCCAGTGTTCTTGCCTGGAGAATCCCAGGGACGGGGGAGCCTGGTGGGCTGCCATCTCTGGGGTCGCATGGAGTCAGACACGACTGAAGTGACTTAGCAGCATCCACCACGTACTTGGGTCCCTTCCTTTCTTCCTTTCCTTTTCAAGCTTTTGTCTTTTTTGTGTCAACCCTCTCACTTTGCAGTGTTAATCTCTAAAGTCACTGGGTGCTTACTGTTGGGGTTTTTTTCCATTTAAATAAAGCATTATAAAAGGAAAACATGTTAGAAAACTAAGATCATTGATATTCAAGTACACACACAGAGCAAATGAAAAAGAATTTAATCAAGCCATGCTGTTTGCTGCAAAGTGTTAGATTGGCTGACAAGACATTGTTTTATAATTTTACCTTATGCTTTTTATAGATTTTTTTAAAAAGCATCCTTATCTAATTCTAAAGAATGAGCAATTCGACTTTTTTTGGAAAAACATAACTTACACAAATCTGTTCAAAAGGAATAACTATAGTAACATTTAAAGCTTGTTTCCAGAATATACTTTTTAAATAGTTTAAGAATTTTTATTTAATGTCTTATATTTGAATGTATATTTTAATAGCTCAGTTTCTGAAAAAGAAATGTAATATTTAAATCTTCATCAATAGTTGAGAAATTATTCAGAAATACAGTAAGTCCTAGAAGTGCAAAATGATTTGTACCCTTTCCCAACAAATCCTTTCATAGCATTTAGCAAAATATTTGAAAAAAAAAAAAAGGGTGGTATTAATTGTTTGATAGGGCCTCTCTGAATTCTGAGATTCCCATGCTTTTTTTCACTTTAATCAAAGTGAAGTTTACCCTGATATAGCACAGACCTCAGGCACCACTTGACTGTTGCATGGAACAGATGTTTTAGAATTCACATAGTGACAGATGGACTTCTTTTATGAAAGCTTCCTAGAATGAGGACTTTGGAGAAACTGGTCATACTTATATTAAAGCTTTTCATTCAGCAGGACAGTATTTGCATTTTTGTATTTATTTCATCTGGCAATCGGAGAAGGCAATGGCACCCCACTCCAGTACTCTTGCCTGGAAAATCCCATGGACGGAGGAGCCTGGAAGGCTGCAGTCCATGGGGTCGCTGAGGGTCGGACACGACTGAGCGACTTCACTTTCACTTTTCACTTTCCTGCATTGGAGAAGGAAATGGCAACCCACTCCAGTGTTCTTGCCTGGAGAATCCCAGGGATGGAGGAGCCTGGTAGGCTGCTGTCTATGGGGTCGCACAGAGTCGAACACGACTGAAGCGACTTAGCAGCAGCAGCAGCAGCAGCAGCAGCATCTGGCAATCTCATGTTGATTTTTTTAAAATCAAATTTCTTTTAACTTGATTGTATATTCTATTTTTCTCAAATTACAGTCCTAACATTTGGAATGTTGAGTCATCAGGGCTGAATCTAAGAGTTAACTTTTTTTTTTTTTTTTGAGCTATCATCTCAGATAATAGTCAAATAAAGAAATAGTGTCAATCAATAACTGGCACCCCAGCCTCTAAATAACCCAGAGACAAATGGGTGACCACTCCTAGGTTAAACCCTAGATGACCCCAGAAGGGTATAATTTGGCACATGTCTCTTGAAAGAAAATAAGATTCATCCTCTTGGAGTTGAAGACTAATGCCAACTCATTCCCTCACCAACCCTGCAACCTGTGAACCAATCCTTCCCAAGCGTCCTGGCCTGGATTGTTGATGAGATTGTTGAGAGTTTGAATATTTTTTGTAATCATCTGCTATTGCTAATGTTTACTTAGCCAGTCCCTGGGTATGGGGTATTTTCAGAGGCATGCTGACACATTCATGTTCTAAAGTACAATTTAGGACATTGTGCCCATAATCTGAATGCCACCTGGGTCTGTGCTTAGGCAAGCTGCATCCCCAGTTCCCATCTTTGATTTTACTGAACCGGAGGAAGGTCAACACATGGCCTTTACAATAGAAAGGTCTGTGCTCAGTCTTGTTTGAGAATTGGAATTCAAAATTTTCCAAATTTTACCTAACTTTAATTCCTATTACCCAGTGGACTCAACACATTATTCTCTGATTTTACGTAGTTCCAAGAAGCAAATGCATAACAGTGTGCTCCTGGAACTGTGTGTGTATATAGAAGGAACCACAGTTGCCAAAGGAAATTTGCTACTTGTAGCAAATTTTTCTCTAGTCATACAGGAGCTAATTGATAAAATCTTCATGTATAGTACCAGTGTCCTTACATTTTGCCTTTTATCAGTCTAGCGAGTGGGCTGTAGATTTGATTCCTGGTTTCTAGAGCTTTTGCCAAAAAATTTTTATAAATATGCATTTAGTCATGTTTGCGTAATATCTGAGGTGCAGAAAATCAACTGCAGAGGAGACAGAACCTTGTTTTGTGCTCTCAAGAGTCTTACATGTGTGTTCTACTTTAGATCTACTACATACATGCTAAAGAATAAAACATTCCATATTGGAATATTCATCTATGATGCTACATTTAAGAGAAGTTACAGTGAAATGCTTTCAGCTAAAAGTATTTATGGTACATTTTACAGGATGGCATAATATTCTAAATATATGTTTATAGATAAACTCATAAAACTCCTAGGCTCCAGGCTTCATTAAACTGTTAAAGTATGAAATATATAACCTCAAAATGGCAGAAATCAAATTGCCAAGAGATTCTCTAATTCATTGTTCAGAAGGAAATAGCACTTTCATTATTAAATGCTTACAAACATAAGCCATATATCAATTGCTTCATATGCATTAAAGTATATAAACCAAAATAAATTGCTTTGAAAACTATTACATTTATTTGTCAATCAAAGAGTATTTAGATTTTGGCCTAGAAATTAGAAAATATAAAATGAACTTAGATGTAAGTGGGAAATTTAAATTTAAAAATCTTCAATAACTGACCATGTTTAATTCTTCTTTTTTATTGAAAGTATTTTGGGTTGAATAAAAGAAACTGAAAATTCACTTAGATATTCTCCAAGTATTAAAAATAAGTGTTAGTCACTTAGTTCAATTCAGTCACTCACTCTTGTCTGACACTTTGCAACCCCATGGACTGCAGCCGCCTTCCCTGTCCTTCACAAACTTCTGGAGCTTGCTCAAACTTATGTCCATTGAGTTGGTAATGCCATCCAATCAGCTCATCCTCTGTCTTCCCCTTCTCCTCCAGCCTTCAATCTTTCTCAGTATCAGGGTCTTTTCTAATGAGTCAGTTCTTTCCATCAGGTGGCCAAGGTATTGGAGCTTCAACTTCAGCATCAGTCCTTCCAATGAATATTCAGGACTGACTTCCTTTAGGAATGACTGGTTGGATCTCCTTGCAGTCCAAGGGACTCTCAACAGTCTTATCCATCACCACAGTTCAAAAGCATCAATTCTTCAGCACTCAGCTTTCTTTATAGTTCAACTTTCACATCCATACCTCACTGCTAGAAAAAGCATAGCTTTAACTATACAGATCTCTGTTGGCAAAATGATATCTTTGCTTTGTAATATGCTGTTTAGGTTTGCCATAGCTTTTCTTCTAAGGAGCAAGCGTCTTTTAATTTCATGGCTGCCATCACCATCTGCAGTGATTTTGGAGCACCCCCAAAATAAAATCTTCCACTGCTTCCAGTTTTCCCCCATCTATTTCCCATGTAGTGATAGGACCACATACCATGATCTTAGTTTCTGAAGGTTGAATCTTAAGCCAGCTTTCACTCTCCTCTTCCACTTTCATCAAGAGGCTCTTTAGTTCCTCTTCACTTTCTGCCATAAGGGTGGTGTCATCTGTATATCTGAGGTAAGGTGAGGTGAAGTCGCTCAGTTGTGTCTGACTCGTTGCGACCCCGTGGACTGTAACCTACTAGGCTTCTCTGTCCATGGGATTCTCCAGGCAGGAATACTGGAGTGGATTGCCATTTCCTTCTCCAGGCTGTATATCTGAGGTTATTGATATTTCTCCCTGCAATCTTGATTCCAGCTTGTGCTTCATTCAGTGCAGCATTTCTCATGATGTATACTCTGCATGTAAGTTAAATAAGCAGGGTGACAATACATAGCCTTGACGTACTCCTTTCTCAATTTGGAAACAGTCCATTGTTCCATGTCCAGTTCTAACTGTTGCTTTGACCTGCATACAGGTGTCTCAGAAGGCAGGTAAGGTCACATGGTATTCCCAACTCTTTAAGTCTGTTGTGATATACACAGTAAAAGGGCTTAGGGTAATCAATGAAGCAGAAGTAGATGTTTTTCTGGAATTATCTTGCTTTTTCTATGATCCAACAGATGTTGGCAATTTGATCTTTGGTTCCTCTACTTTTTCTAAATAGTTTGAACATTTTTGGCATTGCCTTTCTTTGGGTTTGCAATGAAAACTGACCTTTTCCAGTCCTGTGGCCACTGCTGTGTTTTCCAAATTTGCTGGCATTCTGAGTGCAGCACTTTAAATGCATCATATTTTAGGATTTGAAATAGCTCAACTGGAATTCCATCACCTCCGCTAGCTTTTTCATAGTGATGCTTCCTAAGGCCCACTTGATTTCACACTCTAGGATGTCTGTCTCTAGGTAAATGATCATACCCTCATGGTTATCTGGGTCATTAAGATCTTTTTTGTATAGTTCTTCTGTGTACTCTTGATACCTCTTCTTAATATTGTCTGCTTCTGTTAGGTCCATACCATTTCTGTCCTTAATTGTGCCCATCTCTGCATGAAATGTTCCCTTGGCATCTCTAATTTTCTTGAAGAGATCACTAGTCTTTCACTCAATCATGTCCAACTTTTACAGATCCCATGGACTATAGCCACCAGGCTTCTCTGTCCATGGAATTCTCCAGGCAACAATACTGGAGTGGGTAGCCATTCCCTCCTCCAGGCGATCTTCCTGACCCAGGGATAGAACCCAGCTCTCCTACACTGCAAGCAGATTCTTTACTATCTGAACCACCAAGGAAGGTGAATATCACCATACTGTCTGGGATAATTTGCTGTCATTTGGGGTTGACTTGACAGAGTAGTTTACACAGCAACTCAAAAAATAAAATGCAAAGCAATATTTAAGTGTCTGAAATTATTACTGTCTCCATATGTGAGAACAATAAAGCTTCCTCAGTCTTTAACTTTTCCAGATTGCAGATGTTATTTGCCATGGAGACTTTGGCCAAAGGATGGGAGATTACAAAACAATATAGTGGGTGAGTCATGAGAAACGAAGCAAAGAGCTTATCATCCTTTTCTGGAATATTCTTTTACTGTGAAAGCAGAGAAAGGAAATCTGTACATTGAAAAGCCTTAGTCAGCAAAGAAAGGAATATATGTTAAGGTTCCATTTTCCAGACAAGATCGCTTTGTGTAACTATAGAATCCAGTATCACAGACACAGGTATCTCTATGAGTTAATGTGAAAGCAAGCCCTACCATGCTAAGTAGTACAATGTCTTCCTTTTCAGAATTACTTTATAAGAGAGAGTGAAGACAGGTAGTTTCTCCTTCCTGTGACTGATACCCAGTCTGAATTACTTAGGAAGGACCACGAAGCAATGTTAATAATAATTCAGATTTCAACAAATATCCCCTATCTTACAGAATGATTGCTTCTGTTTTATAGCATTTAATCCCAGAAACCCCATGGGATAGTTTGGGTAGGTGTTGCTGTCTGTCATCCCTAAAAAACAGAACCAGAAGTTTGAAGGGCTAAGTAACTTACCCAAGGTCACATGCCACAGCCATCACTCGGGACTCTGTTCCTGGATCTAAGCCTTCTAAGCTTCCAATGAGCTTCTGCATAAAGGATAAATTCCCTCCCCTCATATATACAACCTAACTTTAGAAAGTTTCTAAAAAATATATTTGTAATATATAAATTATACTAGAAATTTCCTGTATTTTAAAGTTATTTTCCTCTCAAAAAGCTTATCAATCTTTTACGATACCCCCAAGAATTATTGTCAAGGTTGTTCTCAAGTGGGCAATTTATGGAGAGGTATATTAGCAAAGTCCATGGGATTTTCCAGGCTATAGTACTGGAGTGGATTGCCATTTCCTTCTCCAGGGGATCTTCCCAACCCAGAGATTGAACCTGGGTCTCCCGCATTGTAGACAGACGCTTTACCATCTGAGCCACCAGGGAAGTCCATATTAACAAAACAAAATGAAGCTTATGTCTTCTGTCTGTTTTCATTCAAACATTCAAGAATAAGAATGATATAAATCCCTGTATGGAAATAATGAGAGCAGATGCTGCAAATCTGCTCTGTCCAAAACAGTATCCATTAACCTTATGTGGCTATTACAATAAATTAATTTTAATAAGTTAAAAGACATAAAAATAGCAGTCCCTCCATCACGCTAACTATATTTCAAGGATTTTGTAGCCACGAGGGGCTTGTGATGACTGTTTTGCACACCACCAATATAGAACATTTCTCTCATTGCAAAAAGTCCAGTGGGACAGTGTTGGTCTAAATTCTAGCTATGATGAGTATCAGCCTACTCAAGCAACTCTAACTCAGTGATGCCATCCTCTAAACTGAATAACATCAAAAGGGTGTGTGTGTGTATAAAATGAACCATTCTATTCTCCCAAACAACGCTAGGAAAATCAGCAAGTCAGAAGTAAATATGGGCTTTTTATGTGGCTTCCCTTTATGTGGGAAGAGACTAAAATCTTTCTCTTGCTATAAGTCAGTTCAGTTCAGTCACTCAGTCGTGTCGTGACTTTTTGCGACCCCATGGACTGCAGCATACTAAGCCTCTCTGTCCATCCCAACTCCCGGAGTTTACTCAAACTCATGTCCATTGAGTTGGTGATGCCATCCAACCATCTAATCCTCTGTTGTCCCCTTCTCCTCCCACCTTCAATCTTTCCCAGCATCAGGTTTTTTCAAATGAGTCAGTTCTTCACTCAGGTGGCCAAAGTATTGGAGTTTCAGCTTTAGTATCAGTCCTTCCAATGAACATATAGGACTGATTTCCTTTAGGAAAGACTTGTTGGATCTCCTTGCAGTCCAAGGGACTCTCAAGAGTCTTCTCCAACACCACAGTTCAAAAGCATCAATTCTTTGGCGCTCAGCTTTCTTTATAGTACATCTCTCACATCCATACATGACTAGTGGAAAAATCATAGCTTTGACTAGACAGACTTTTGTTGGCAAAGTAACATCTCTGCTTTTTAATATGCTGTCTAGGTTGGTCACAGCTTTTCTTCCAAAGAGCAAATGTCTTTTAATTTCATGGCTATAGCCACCATCTGCAGTGATTTTGGAGCCCAAAAAAATAAAGTCTGCTTCCCCATCTATTTGCCATGAAGTGATGGGACCAGATGCCATGATCTTAGTTTTCTGAATGTTGAGTTTTAAACCAACACTTTCACTCTCCTCTTTCACTTTCATCAAGAGGCTCTTTAGTTCTTTGCTTTCTGTCATAAGGGTGGTGTCATCTGCCTATCTGAGGTTATTGATATTTCTCCCGGCAATCTTGATTCCAGCTTGTGCTTCATCCAAACCAGTGTTTCTCATGATGTACTGTGCACATAAGTTAAATAAACAGGGTGATAATATACAGCTTTGGCATACTCCTTTCCTGATTTGGAACCAGTCTGTTGTTCCATGTCCAGTTCTAACTGTTGCTTCCTGACCTGCATACAGATTTCTCAGGAGGCAGGTCAGGTGGTCTGGTATTCCCATCTCTTTCAGAATTTTCCGCATTTTATTGTGATCCACACAGTCAAAGGCTTTGGCATAGTCAATAAAGCAGAAATAGATGTTTTTCTGGAACTCTCTCGCTTTTTCGATGATGCAATGGATGTTGGCAATGTTGGTTCCTCTGCCTTTTCTAAATCCAGCTTGAACATCTGCTAATAGCAGTCAACCCTTAAGACCATTTCAGTGATACATTGTATATGTGTGTGTACACACACACACACATTTTTACATTAACAGCTTGTGTGATAGAACACCCTGATGCTGAACAGAGAATCTCCAATTTCTGAGGTTTTATGGAGAGGAAGAACAAATAAGAGGGATTGGCCTTCGGAGATGGGTTGTTTGGGGCATGCACCAGGGAGAAAGATCCTTCTCATGAGAAAGGCTCAGGAAAAAAAAAGCCAGCATAGTACAAGGAGCATCCAGGGAATATGCTCCATCAGATCTACCTGGGGTTTCTCTCTAAGGAACCAGATGGTTGCCTTGGCTGGAAGAGTGAAAACAGGCAGAAAGATGAAAACCTCCATAGAAAACACTGAATACTGTTGTTACTGAACTGTCTGTCACAGATGGCCAGGCATTCCTGAACTTTTAAAGTAGGTTAATCTGAAGAGGCAGTAGTTTGGGGAACAGGAAAGCGTTCAGGCCAGAATGTTCCATCTGCCACTTTGTATCTCCCTGGCTTTGGCCACATTTAACCTCTCTGAGCCTTAGTTTCAAATCCTATTTGTTCTACTGAAGGCTAACCTCCTAAAAAAATATGGTATAACAGAAGGGAAGGAATACAAAGAGCTCACACAAATAGATAATCACCCTATCATTCCATGAATGTGATGACCATCATAGGCACAGTCTCAAAAGACTGTGGTGGAGGAAGTGGTATCTGGGCTAAATTATTAAGGATGAACAGTGTTTGAAGAAGGAATAGGTAGCTCATGGAGGAAAGAGGGTGAGCACAGAATGGACAAACATATAGACAAAAAAAAAGAAATCCTTCTCTGGTATGAAAAAAGAGAGCCATTTATAAAGTAGGAAAACACTTCATGCCTGAACATGTGAAGAATTAAAGAAACTGGGGGAAAAAATTGTTTAAAAAGGAAAGAAAAAAAAGGAAGAACTGGCAATCCCAAATAAATTCCTTTGACACAGAGAAAAGCCTTTTCTTTCTTTACATTCTGCTTCCGCGTTTGTGATTTATTTGCAGCTACACAAGGCCATTTAGCAGCTGTGTTCATAGAAACTCCAAAAAAAAAAGAAATCCTTCTCTGGTATGAAAAAAGAGAGCCATTTATAAAGTAGGAAAACACTTCATGCCTGAACATGTGAAGAATTAAAGAAACTGGGGGAAAAAATTGTTTAAAAAGGAAAGAAAAAAAAGGAAGAACTGGCAATCCCAAATAAATTCCTTTGACACAGAGAAAAGCCTTTTCTTTCTTTACATTCTGCTTCCGCGTTTGTGATTTATTTGCAGCTACACAAGGCCATTTAGCAGCTGTGTTCATAGAAACTCCTTCTTTATGGTGGGACAGGTTGCACCAGTGAATTTCTGATAACAGACAAAACTAGGCAGGCGTGACTCTTTCAGATCCCAGTAGCAGCAGCCTCTTTCCCCTCCCCCCCACACACAGACAGCTTCTCACTGCCTTGCCTGTGTGATCCCGTTACACCTGCACTGTGAATCCGTCTCCCATTGCTGTCAAAATGAAGGCTGAACAATGTTTGACCCCTCTCTCTTATGGCCAGTGCAGATTATTGAGCAAGAAGCTTCTCTTGGATTCCTTTAGATTTCAATGATAATCAGAATCTACACCCTCGCTATTCACCTCCTTCAGACTCCAGATGTCTCATGAGGCTTCATGAGTTTTCGGTGTCTAGACATGTATTATTTGGAACCACAGGGTCCCTGGGTAATGTTCAGAGACTAGCAACTCACTGATTGACCCCTAAAGAGACTCCATGTGAGTCATTGACCCATTTCCCACAGGAAATGTTTTTCTGGAAGCAAAGAATGACAAAGAGTTGTCCCATTTGGTGATCTCAATTTATTTTTTTATTAACAATAACAACAAACCAAACCAAACAAAACTGAAAAACACTAACTCATTTCTGACACTATTTGCTATTGATTATTTGTGACACTTAAACAATCACCTTTAAACTGAGACTTCTTGGGGATGTTAAATTAAAAGGAAGATATTCATATTCTCTCTAGGACTGTTGGTGGATAGGGAGTGGTGGAGAGAGATGGTCTGTGTTCATCCTCAGAGCTCTCTTTACTCTCCTCCCTGCCACTTCTGCCATCCAGAAGCAGGAGAGACAGATCAGCATCACATTCACATTTGGGGAAGGGACTTGGGCCACTGGCAAATGTCAGTAAACTTCAGTCTGCAGGCCAAATCCAGTCCATCCCTTGTTTTTTGCGGGAGGTTTTTTTTTTTAATTGTTAGAGGACTCTACCTGCTTTACAATGCTGTGTTAGTTACTACTGTAAAGCAAAGTGAATCATCATACTTACACATGTATCCCCTCCTTTTTGGATTTCCTTCCTATTTAGGACACCACAGGGCATTGAATAGTTCCCTGTGCTACACAGTACATTCTCATCAGTTGCATATTTTATATACAGTATCCATAGTGTATATGTGCTAATCCCAGTCTCACATCCCACCCACCCCTCCTTTCACCCTTGGTATCCATACATTTAATTCTCTAGGTCTGTGTCTCTATTTCTGCCTTTTTTTTTTTTTTTCAGATTACACATATATGCATTGATACACAGGATTTATTTTTTCTCTTTCTGACTTACTTCATTCTACGTGACAGTCTCCAGGTCTGTCCACATCTCTACAGATGACTCAGTCTCATCCCTTCTTGTGGCTGAGGAGTGTTCCATCTTATATTCGTGCTGCACCTTCTTTGCCCATTCCTCTGTTGTTTAGCTTGTTTCCAAATCCTGGCTATTGTAGGCAGTGCTGCAGCGGGCGTGGTGGTTGGTACATGTGTCTTCCTGAATTATGGTTTTCTCTGGGGGTCTGTCCAGCACTGGGATTTCTGGGTCACACAATAATTCAATTTTTAGATTTTTAAGGAACTTCCACATTGTTCTCCACACTGGTTGTATCAGTTTACAGTCCTACCAACAGGGCAACAGGGTTCCTTTTTCTCCACACCCTCTCTAGCATTAATTGTTTGTAGATTTTGTAATGATGGCCATTCTGATCAATGTGAGGTGATATCTCACTGTAGTTTTGATTTGTATTTTCTGTCATTTTTTTTGTTTTGTTTTATATAAATACATCACCCCTTGGTGTTTACTAGGAATTGGTTCCACAATGCCCTGAAAGATACTAAAATCCATGAATGCTCAAGTGCCTTATATAAACCGGAAGGATGCAGGCATGCCTCGCCTTATATAAACCGGAAGGATACAGGCATGCCTCGCCTTATATAAAACGGAAGGATGCAGGCATGCCTCGCCTTACATAAACCGGAAGGACGCAGGCATGCCTCGCCTTATATAAACCGGAAGGATGCAGGCATGCCTCACCTTATATAAACCGGAAGGACACAGGCTGCCTCTTTTTGTTGTGCTTCTCTTATTGCACTTTGAAGATGTTACATTTTCTACAAATTGAAGGTTTGTGGCAACCTTGCATCAAGCAAGTCTATCTGCACCATTTTCCCCACAACTGTGTTTACTGCATGTCTTTCCATCACATTTTTACTTCATTCATTTGTTCAGTCTCTCAGTTATGTCTGACTCTTTGTGACCCCATGAACTGCAGCACACCAGGCTTCTCTGTCCTTCCCTATCTCCCAGAGTTAGCTCAAACCCAGGTCCGTTGAATCAGTGATACCCTTCAACCATCTCATCCCCTGTCATTCCCTTCTCCTCTTGCCTTCAATCTTTCCCAGGATCAGGGTCTTTTCCAATGATTCGGCTCTTACCGTCAGGTGGCCAAAGTATTGGAGCTTCAGCTTCAGCACCAGTCTTTCTAATGAATATTCAGGGTTGATTTCCTTTAGGATTGACTAGTTTGCTCTCCTTGCAGTCCAAGAGACTCTCAAGAGTCTTTGCCAGCACCATAGTTCAAAAACACTATCAACTCTTCAGTGCAAAACCATCTTTGTGGTCCATCTCTCACATCCATACATGGACTAGGGGAAAAAACATAACTTTGACTATACAGACCTTTATCAGGAAAGTGCTTCTTCATATGTTGCCTAGGTTTGTCACAGCTTTTCTTCCAAGGAGCAAACATCTTTTAATTTTATGGCTGTAGTCACTGTCCACAGTGATTTTGGAGCCCAAGAAAATAAAGTCTCTCACTGTCTCCATTGTTTCCCCATCTATTTGCCATGAAATGATGAGACGAGATGCCATGATCTTCGTTTTCTGAATGTTGAGCTTTAAGCCAACTTTTTCACTCTCCTCTTTCACTTTCATCAAGAGGCTCTTTAGTTCCTCTTCACTGTCTGCCATAAGGGTGGTATCATCTGGTAGTATCGTAGGGTGGTATCTAAGGTTATTGATATTTCTCCCAGCAATCTTGATCCCAGCTTGTGCTTCATCCAGCCCAGCTTTTTGCATGATGCACTCTACATGTAAGTTAAATAAGCAGGGTGAAAGTATACCACCTTGACATACTCTTTTCTCAATTTTGAACCACTCCATTTTTCCATGTCTGATTGTCACTGTTGCTTCTTGACCTGTTTACAGGTTTCTCAGAAGGCAAGTAAGGTGGCATCATATTCCCATCTGTTTAAGAATTTTCCACAGTTTGTTGTAATCCACATAGTTAAAGGTTTTAGCATAGCCAATGAAACAGAAGTAGATGTTTTTATGGAATTCCCTTTCTTTTTCTATGATCCAGCAGATGTTGGCAATTTTATCTCTGGTTCCTCTGTCTTTTCTAAATCCAACTTGTACATGTCAAAGCCTAGCTTGAAGGATTTCGAGCATTATCTTGCTAGGATATGAAATGATTGCAATTATGCATTAGCTTAAACATTCTTTGACATTGCCCTTCTTTGGGATTGGAATGAAAACTGACCTTTTCCAGTCCTGTGGCCACTGTTGAATTTTCCAAATTTCCTGCCATATTGAGTGCAGCATTTTAACAGCATCATAATTTAGAATTTGAAGTAATTCAGCTGGAATTCAATCTCCTCCACTAGCGTTGTGCATAGTGATGCTTCCTAAGGCTCACTTGACTTCACACTCCAGGATGTCTGGCTCTAGGTGAGTGATCACACCAATATGGTTATCCAGGTCATTGAGATCTTTTTTTTTTTTTTTTTACAGTTCTTCTGTGTATTCCTGCCACCTCTTTTTGATATCTTCCGCCTCTGGTCCACACCATTTCTGTCCTTAATTGTGCCCATTTTTGCATGAAATGTTCCCTTTGTATCTCTAATTTTCTCAGCTTTGTGTAACTTAATGAAACTATGAGCCATGCTGTGTAGGGCCACCCAAGACGGACAGTTCATGGTGGAAAGTTCTGACAAAACATGGTCCACTGGAGAAGGGAATGGAAAAACATTTCAGCATTTGTGCCTTGAGAATCCCATGAACAGTATGAAAAAGCAAGAAGATATGACACTGAAAGAGGAACCTCCCAGGTCAATAGGTATTCAATATGCTCCTGGAGAAGAGTGGGGAAATAATTCCAGAAGGAATAAAGAGACTGAGCCATAGCGGAAGCATCAGCCAATGGTGGATGTGTCTGGTGGTGAAAGTAAAGTCTAATGCTGTAAAGAACATTATTCCATAGGAACCTGGAATGTTAGGTCTATGAATCAAGATAAACTGGACATGGTCAAGAGGAGATGGCAAGAGTGAACATCGACATTTAGAAATCAGTGAACTAAAATGGACTGGAATGGGTAAATTTAATTCAGATGACCATTTTATCTTCTACTGTGGGCAAGAATCCCTTAGAAGAAATGGAGTAGCTCTCATAATCAACAAAAGAATCTGAAATGCAGTACTTGGATGCAATCTCAAAAACAACAGAATGATCTCAGTTCATTTTCAAGGCAAACCATTCAGTATCACAGTAATCAGTCTATGCCCCAATCACTAATGATGAATAAAGTGAAGTTGAATGGTTCTATGAAGACCTACCAGACCTTCTAGAACTGACACCAGAAAAAGGTTTCCTTTTCATTATCTGGGACTGGAATGCAAAAGTAGGAAGTCAAGAGATACCTGGAATAACAGGCAAGCTTGGCCTTGGAGTAGAAAATGAGGCAAGGCGAAGGCTAGCAGAGTTTTGCCAAGAGAATGCATTGGTCATAGTAAATACGCTTTCCAACAACACAAGAGTCTACTCTACACATGGACATCACCAGATGGTCAATACTGAAATCAGATTGATTATATTCTTTGTAGCCAAAGATGTGGAGAAGCTATATACAGTCAGCACAAACAAGACCAGGAGCTGGCTGTGGCTCAGATCATGAACTCCTTATTACCAAATTCAGACTTAAATTGAAGAAAGTAGGGAAAACCACTAGGCCATTCAGGTATGACCTAAATCAAATCCCTTATCACCGTACAGTGGAAGTGACCAATAGATTCAAGGGATTAGATCTGGTAGACAGAATGCCAGAAGAACTATGGATGAAAGTTTGTAACACTGTACAGGAGGTGGTGATCAAAACCATCCCCAAGAAAAAGAAATGCAAAAAGACAAAATGGCTGTCTGGGGAGGCCTTACAAATACCTGAAAAAAGAAGAGATGTGAAAGCAAAGGAGAAAAGGAAAGTCATGCATGTCTGAATGCACAATTTCAAAGAATAGCAAGGAAAGATAAGAGAGCCTTCTTAAGTGAACATTTTGATTATTCTCAAAATATTACTCTTATATTTGCATATCCTACCAAATACTTTAAATCATCTCCACCTATAATAATACCTAATACAATGTAATTTCTATATAGATAGTTGAAAATACAATGTAAATAGTATGGTAAATAATTGCTAGTGTGAAGCAAATTCAATGTTTGGTTTTGGAACTTTCTGAATTTTTTTCTCTAATATTTTTGGCATGCAGTTGGTTGAATCTACAGATGCAGAACCCATAGATGTAGAGGGCAGGGTATAAAGTTTAATTGCAACACAGCCATACTCATTGGCAAACCACCACCACCAAGATAAAGCAGAGACATACATGGGAAACAATTTGCTCAGTATCTGCCACATTTGAGTTCATCTGACAAATATTCGTGAAGCACTTCCAGGGTGGGAGGCCCTGAGGGTACAAAAGGGAACAGAACCCATAGAGCTGATGCGTCAGAAGGCTCACAATTTTCTGAGGCTTTATTGTCCAAGTATTTTTTCTTCTATGTTTGTTAAAGGATACAGACAAGTATTATGACTCAGTAATAAGCATGGAAAAGGGTACCAAGTGTAGTTATCAAATTAAATATAGGATGCCCAGTTAAATTCAACAAATATATACTAAGCTGAAATAGCTACTATGAATGAAGCCAAGGGCTGTAATATGATCCTCTTTTCTCATTGGGCATCAAGAGAGGGCCAAAATTCAATACATTTAGGATGTCTTTACCCCATTATCAAGGAGACAGAGGGTAGTGATAGAGAGAGGTGATTGATGGAGTGTAGGGCTTCCCTGATAGCTCAGTTGGTAAGGAATCTGCCTGCAATGCAGGAGAGCCTGATTCGATTCCTGGGTCAGAAAGATCCTCTGGAGAAGGGATAAGCTACCAACTCCAGTATTCTTGGGCCTCCCTTGTGGCTCAGCTGGTAAAGAATCTGCCTGCAATGCGGGAGACCTGGGTTTGATCCACAAGGACAGAGCCAGTAGATGTATGTGTCAAGCTATTTTTAAAGTGATGCTAACAAATATTCCATTTTAAAAAGTACTAGTAAAAAGAGGAAATATTAAAGAAAAAAAAGAAGAGGGAGAGAGAACTCTTTCCTCCTTTCTGGTAGGAGGGAGAAAAGAGAAACTTGTATACAGTGCATAGAGAAAAAAGCCCAGTTGAATAATTCACGAGTGTTGAGAAATGTGAGGAGTGCTCATGTGTGCAAGTATATGTCTCATACTGAAAACACTTGGCTTAACAAATCTGGGATCTTAGTCTCGTGATAACAAGAAAAAAGAATAGAGGGGAGAAAATCTCATGGTGGCTGAACTTGTCACATATGTTTAAAACCTAGACCCAGAGTGTTCAGATGGGCAGAATGGAAATCCTCCTAGCAGGGTGACTTTGAGTCTTGCACAGCCAGTCCCTAGAGATAGAGAGCACACAAAAGGTCATGTGGTATTTATGGATGTATCTCATCAAACTAGTATTTATGTTTACAGGTATCAGTGGATAATTTAACTCACACACAGAGATAATATATAAAACCAAGAATGGTGGCTGAACTTGTCACATATGTTTAAAACCTAGACCCAGAGTGTTCAGATGGGCAGAATGGAAATCCTCCTAGCAGCGTGACTTTGAGTCTTGCACAGCCAGTTCCTAGAGAGCACACAAAAGGTCATGTGGTATTTATGGATGTATCTCACCAAACTAGTATTTATGTTTACAGGTATCAGTGGATAATTTAACTCACACACAGAGATAATATATAACACCAAACACAGAAACAGAGTTTGTCGTGGGCATTTTAAAAATCAAACCTAGACTATGTTAGCTAAACCTTAAGCAGTCCCTAAATTTAAACCATAAGTAAGAAGTGTCTTGTTTCCAGGTCATCCCTGAAGGATTTTCATCAGGCCTTCAGTTTGCCACAGTAGCAGATTGTAGATTTCTCCTCCCAAGCATTTCCCAAGAAAGACTTTCTGATTTGTCACACATGTTCCCATTGATTGGTCCAGTGCCCTGGCAGAACCAGAGATTCTAAACTTGTCCGGAAAAGGTTTCATAATTCATTGTGCATACCACTTGGCTTGGCTCCAAGAGCAGTGGCCTGTTCCAAGTGCATGCTCTCAGACATTCACGGTTGACTAAAGGGACCAGATTTTTGATAAACTAATGTAGGACAAAGGGAAAGAGCCTGACTGCATAGAGCCTGAGGCTGAGACAGAGGAGGGGGAGAGAGAGAGGGTGGGGAGTGAGGCTGCAGTGCAAGGAGGGTTGGGGCTCCTCTTAATGGGAGTCCTTGGAGACAGATGTGTGACTGCACTGGTCAGTGCGAGGAAGCTTGCTCCCTGGACGGGGAGGGGGTGTTGTGCTAGTGAGAAACTTAGAAGGATAAGAGAGAGGAGGACAGGAAAATGGGAAACGGAGAGCCTGGAGAGAGAGCAAATGTTCCAGGACAAATCATTTTGGAAAACACGGTGCCTGCCAGCCAGCCCAGGAAGTTCGTGTTGAGGGCCATTTTCTGTACAGCGTAGCCATTCACCTTGGCTTTGACAAGGCTGGAAAAGAGACGATGGAACTGATGCCCGGGGCCCACATCATGCTAATATTCTTTAAAAATGCCCATTTGACTACAGAGGTAAGACATACTAAAGTTTCTCACTTCTGCGATGTTGGTAATGACTTCAGCCGTGAGCCATCTGAATTCAAAATTAAGATTTACTTTGTTTGAAATGTTTCACCTTTAGAAAGCTGCAGCAGAATCATAAGAAAAGGAATATGTTTAACTATTGTTGTTAAAGCTAAGTATTCAGTCAGCCTTCTTCTGCTGCTGAATATTCAAATTGGAGAGCCACAGAGGACAAAGAGAAAAATAAATGCATTTCTGATTAGAAAATGCAAATTAATGCCTGCATTCTGCCTAAATTCCTCCAATATATCCTTTCAGTTGTTTTCTTTCATTGCCATCTAACTAGAAAACTTACATCATCTTTTCTGTCCTTGTTGGTAGGTGAGTGGGAGTCGCTTTGTAAATGTTCCTATTTAAAAACCATTACACTGATAATTAAAGAAATGCAAACTGAAGTTGCAAAGTAACAATTCCCCTATCAAAATGGTGAAGATCCAAAACATTGATAATTCTCCAGACTGGTATAGCTGTGACAAAACAGAAACTCCAAACCATCTTGATGGCCTTGTCAAATAATATTACAATTTGGAATGACAATTTGGAAATTTACCTACACTCTAAATAAATCCATTTCTCCCAAGAATTCTACATCACTGGATTTAGTCTACAGAAATATTAGTTTGCCCGATTGATCATACATATGAACAATATTTACTACTGAATATTTCATGGGTGCAAAAAACTAGAAATGATTAAAACATTCACCATGAAAGAACTAGTTTATAGCATTATGTTATCCCCTCCCCCGTCCACCGCCTTCACCCAAAATTCTGAACAGCATTTAAAGGAATTGTTGCAGGAAGGGGAACCCCTTCCAGGGCCTGAAACTGGGCTCTTGTCTAACACTCAGAAATGAATTGTCCGAGGAGACGCATCTGTTGACAAAGCAAGAGATTTTATTGGGAAAGGGCACCCAGGTGGAGAGAAGTAGGGTAAGGGAACCCAGGAGAACAGCTCTGCTGTGTGGCTCCCAGTCTCGGGTTTTATGGTGATGGGATTAGTTTCCAAGTGGTCTTTGGCCAATCATTCTAATTCAGAGTCTTTCCTGGTGGCCACGCATCACTCAGCCAAGATGGATGCTGGCAAGAGGGATTCTGGGAAGTGGACGGACATGCAGTGTCTCCTTTCAACCTTTCCCGAACTCTTCCAGTTGGTGGTGGCTTATTAGTTCCATATTCCTTATCAGGATCTCTTGTCATAAAACAACTCATGCAAATGGTTAGTATGGTGCCTGGCCAGGGTGAGTGGTTTCAATCAGTGTGCTTCCCCTAACAGAATGAGCTACAACATGGTTCAGCATATATTACATATCTTTTCAATATATTAGATGGGGGATGGGCAAAGGGAAAAAGTTACAGAATAGCATAATATGATGATTCTAATCTTATTTTTAAAAGGATTATCAGTGGATAGGTTTCATGAATATTTTACAGAATTGTTAATGCAAAGAAAGCATTGGCTAGGATTCACAACAAAATGTAAGCAGTGCCTACTTGTGGAAAGCAGCAGGTTGAGTTTGCAGAGATAGGGGACTCTTAGTTTCTTTTCTTACTCCACTGTGTATTTCCTTTGTATCCATAGGTCTGTGTGATCCCACCATTCACTAATATCAATGAATATACTCAGATATTTTAGTTTAATTATTTTCTGCAAAATCCCAGAATTTGCAGATTCTCCTAGGTAAGTGTCATCATACCTGAAAAGTGCAACGTTGACCATTCAGCACGAATCTTGCTACTTTCTCTCAGTGATTTTTTACTTCCTGGAATTCATAGAATTGTCTCAGTTCAACTCTCTCATCCCTGCTCCATTCCTTCATAGACCCCTCTACCATAAGCTCCTCTACCAAAGTCACAAGCAAGCTGTTACGGAGTCTCATTCAGAAAGCAGGGTGATATTCCAACCCCCACTTTCAAACTCTCACCATGACAAAACTCTGCAAATTTTATCTCTGGTAGTAAAGGTGGATGATCTACCACTATATAAGAACCACTGCTGGATCATAAAATAAGTGAGCTAGAAAACGAACATTATCCAGGTGGGTGGTACTCAACCTACACTGCATGATAGAAACACCTGAGGAGCTTTGAAAGCATGAAAACACTTGGGCCATCCTTAGACTAACCAAAACAAAGTCTATTTTGGAAACTTGTCTGAAAGATAAAGACACTGAGTAGCAGAGAGGATGAATGACTTGCCAAATGTCCCAAAGGTCATTGAGGTGCCAGTTGGAGGATGTGTTAATAACCAGATTTTATTTGCTTGTCCAGGATGCATGGCAATGAATAATATAGATACTAAAATTAAGCATAAACTTTTTATTAAAATTAGAAAATCAGAAGATATATTTTTTACTCTGGGGTATGCACTGCTTAAATATTACCATTATTAATGATACTAGTTCATGATAGTCCAATATTAGAAAAATAGATTTTATGTTGCCTGATTGTAAGTAAATAATTTCTCAGAAACTTGTCTCTAGAAGAGTTTAATTGCCCTAATGGTTTGCATCATAACTCATCAGCCCATCAAACTCATCAATGAAGTCTCAACAGTAGATGTAAATGCCTTAATAAAAGAATATTATAAGAACCTATATTACTCTTTTTATAGCTCAGCATAAATTAGGTCAGATGTAATTTTAAAAATCATCCCATATATTTAAATCTAGAAAGTGAGTGAAGTCGCTCAGTCGTGTCGGACTCTTTGTGACCCCATGGACTGTAGCCTATCAGGCTCCTCTGTCCATGGGATTTTCCAGGCAAGAGTGTTGGAGTGGATTGCCATTTCCTTCTCCAGGGGATCTTTCCGACCCAGGAATCGAACCTGGGTCTCCCGCATTGCAGACAGATGCTTTACCAGAAAACCATCTAAAATTAATCAAATTCCCCCAGGAATTAATACACAAGTCTTAAGTTTTGAGTTGTTCTGCCAACAAATCCCAGGGCATGCCTAGTTATTATGGATATTTTTAGGAAGCCATTTTTCTCTCAGAAATGTTTGTATCTCAACCCCTTACACAGTGAAGAATTTGAATTCAAGTTCTCATACTAAAAGTAAAAGGACCTCTCCCAGACATCCACACAACATTGTTGCACAGCTCAGAAATCATAGTTGTTCTGCTTTCCCCTCAAAGAATTTGGGGAACCAGAGTTTACCACTGTGGGGTAAACCAAGAAGTACCCTGTGGGGCTCCTGGGCACAAAAGCCCTTTTGTCCCACATGTCATACAAGCAAGACTCCAGCCACCCTGACCTTCCCTGAGCTCCAAAGTGCATCTTCAAACAGTTGCTAATCAAGAGAGGAGCAGCCAGGAAACCATCAGAGGCAAGATTAGAGAACAGAGAGACTCCTGGAGATTAGGAGAGGACCATCTGAGAGGAGATTAAGGGAGTGCAGGCTCTGCACACACCCTAGTCTTATCAGCACCTCACCCTTGAACTATTGCTATAAAACTCCTTTCCAGATCCTTCTGGGTTGGGACCCACAGTTTTTGAAGGCAGGAACCTACTGTGTCCCCCTTTGTCTGGAAAACAAATGATGATCATCTTTTCTGCTTCATCCAAAATTCTGTCCCCGAAAGTCAACTTGGCACCGGTGCAGAGAGGCCGAGCTTTCGGCATCACTATTGACAGTTTTCAGGCAAAACTATACAATTTCTCCTGTAGTAGTCCCAGCCTCATGAGCTCAGATCCCTGCCTCATGAAGCCTGTGTCATAACCAATACTCTCAGTTGACTAAGAGAGAATCTTTAGAGGAAAGACTCAATAATCCTTTTAGAAACAATTAACTCTTTGGGATATATTTCATCAAATATCTCTTAATCCAAACATGGCTCAAGCTAGGACACAGGTTATAAGGCAAGAAAGGAAGAAAGTTCCATAGTGGAATCATAGCAAACTTATGTCCATAGCAATTGGAAAATTCACTTGTGTCCCTTGTCCCAACATGTATGAATCAGCCATTCTATAGATATAGGAAATGTCTTTGATCTGCTGCTGCTTTTTGTTTGTTTTTTCAGAGAAAACCTCGATCCCAATGAACTTTCAAACTTCTCCATGAACAATATAAATAAAGCTAGGTTCCAGCTTTAAGCAGTAAGCCCTCATGGTTTCCTTCTCTTTAAATAAGGACATTTTAGTCACCGCCCTGAGAGAAGTCATTATCTTGCTGTTGTTTTGCTTTAAAAACTCATTGTTTTGTTTGTATTTGTTTTTGCTCATTGTTTTCCCGCATGAGCAAATAGTTAACTTAAAAATGAGCTACTATTGGTAGTTGGGGCAGCCTCATTAAATCTTTCAGAACATTAAATTCTCCATTTTTTTATTTTCCTTTCAATAATATGATAAATCCTGTGGATCTTTGCCTGAGCTAGACAATGTGGCATTTATTTAATCAAAAACATTTCCCAAGAACTACCTTAAAAAGTTTCTAAATTCCTTAATAATATTATCCTAATCCATCATGTTGCTCACTATTTGCATAGTCATTTCATTGAATAGTTTATGATAAATGGAAGTGAAAGGATTTTCTTACACCATCATTTTTCACAAGGCCTGCTTTCTGATTAGAACATGAGAGGCAGTTTCCTTCCAAAACCCCTGAAGTGAGTTTCAACTTTCTAAAGAGATTCGGGGCTGCACTGGCAGCCCGCTGATCTTATATACTGATCTGTCCTCCTCTGTTAGATTCCTCTCCTGTGCTGACTCCCCAGAGACCATCTTCTGCAAAAAATAATCATGAAACCTCCCATTCGAGTCTATGCAGCCAAGAGCACAAGTGCTCAACATTCTGTCACACCCAAAGCTTCTGTGCGTCATTGTACTTCTGTTACCTTTTTCCCAAGTACCTTATGACTAATATGGCCTGTCCAAACTTCCCACAGCATATTCATCAATGGCTAAAGAGCACTTTTGTTATGGACGTAGTCATATTCTCCCCAAATTTGTGTGTTGAAGTCCTATTCCCCAGTACCTCAGAATATGATTGTGTTTGGAGATAAGGTCTTTAAAGAGGTAATTAAGGTACAATGAGGTCATTCAAGTGGGTCCTAATCCAATGGGCTTCCCAGGTGGCACCAGTGGTAAAGAACCCGCCTGCCAATGCAGGAGACATAAGAGTCATGGGTTCAATCCCTGGGTCAGGAAGGTCCCCTGGAGGAGGGCATGGCAACCCACTCCAGTATTCTTGCCTGGAGAATCCCATGGACAGAGGGGCCTGGTGGCCTATGGTCCATAGGGTCACAAAGAGTCGGACAAGACTTTAGTGACTTAGCACACACACATGCCTAATCCAACATGACTGGTGTCCTAAAAGAAGAGGAGATACAGAAGGAAGACCATGAGAAATCCTAGAGAGGAGTTGGCCATCTACAAGTCACGGAGAGAGGCCTCAAAGGAAACCCTGCCCAAACCTCCATCTCAGATTGCTAGCCCTCAAAACCAAGAGAAAACACAGTTCTGTTGCTGAAGCCTCTTAGTCTGTGGTATTTTGTTCTGGCACCTCCAACAAACGAATACAAATAGTTTTCTCTAATCAAGTTTTAGCACCGATTCGAGGCCAAGGGGAAACATGGGGAACAGTAAGACTGAAAGAAGGACTGAGCCAAGATCAGATATAATCTTACAGGTATGAAAAGGAATTAGAACTTAATTCTAAGTGAGATTTAGACAGAGGAGGGATACGGAACTCAACAGTATAGCCAAATTCCTTCGAGAAAACAAGATTTGAGCAATTTTGATAGGCAATGATGTCAGCCAGACATGCAATGGATTAAAAAAATCTAAATGGGTGGTAAGAACATGAACTCAGGGAACCCAGGTGACCATGAAACTACCTATGTCTTTCCTCTAACAATAACCCACATCACACCAGTTAGTATTCAGTATGAGAAATTCAGTAAAAGTTTAATGCCTCGATCTAATATAAACAATTCTGCTTCCTCAGTGAATAAAAGCAGCAACAGCATCCTGACAAACGGCAACACCTACAACCAAAGCAAGCACGTTCCTTTCTCTTGTAAAGTTGACTACTTGCAGAACAAATTTTAATTTCTCCACATCTTACTTACATTTAGAATAACCTAAAAATATTTTCCCTAGAGACAGATATTTATGGACTTGCACCATTATGCTAAATAGATATAGAATGTTAGGAAGCTGTAGGTCAGAAGATCTAATTTTCTCTTGCCTTTAGTCATTAGGTGCCATTAACTTTACACCCCTAGTCATTGTGCTTCATAAGTGAAAGTGAAGTCGCTCAGTCGTGTCCGACTCTTTGCGACCCGTGGACTGTAGCCCACCAGGCTCCTCCGTCCATGGAATTCTCCAGGCAAGAGTACTGGAGTGGGTTGCCATTTCCTTCTCCAGAAGGAAATGTGCTTCATAAGTGAAAACTAAAAATCAGAGTTGCACTGCCTTGTGACTGTTCTTTCTCACATCAAAATTCTCAGGTGGCTATGTGAAACCTTAAATAGGTCATAATAAGGGCCCGAGATTATCATCTGCTTACCAGTGCAGTCTTAGAAGATAGCTCTGAGTTTAATAAATAGAAACTTTTTTATAAGCTCACCTGGCTGACAGTAGTCATAGTACGATTGGGATTTCACTTGAAGGTCTGCATGATAGCCAGAATCAAGTCTCCAGAATTTCTTGAGATATTGTCAACGTATATTAAATGTTGCCCATTGCTTTGCTATTTGGTTGATTGGTTGTGGTTTAGGCTTCTGACTAAAACTTAGTGAGATAACCTTATCTCACTATGCAAAATGCTTAGCACAATGTCTGATAGACACTCAAAAAAAATGTGTCGTGAATAAGTTATTAAATGAGTAAATAAATACATCATAGTTAGAATAAGAATGCACCTGGTTATCAAGGAAACAAACTATGTCTTAAAAGGTTGCCAGGAACTCAGGCCCATATATTTTCAATGAAGTCATTATTGCAGCTTCATTGTTCTCCACTACCTGGCTTTCTCTGGCCCTCTGTTCCTATGGTCTTCCTAGTGCTCCTGAGTTTAACTCTTTTAACATGTCAACATATTATTATTTACCTACCATTCAGAGATTATTTCTTGCTCCCGGTTCTAAAACTCTGGGATGATATGATTGGTTCAGTTTAAAGCAAGTGCTACCCAGAGTCCAGATGACCTTCATCAGGAGAATGGGTTTGCACATGAAAATCATAGCTCCTGTGTAAAGTATCTACATAAATGAAAGACCAGTTTCCAGAGAAAAAAGAATTGTCTTCAGTTGAGCAGATAAGCAATGACATCTTCTGATGATTGATTATGAGGAGGAAAGTTAAATTTTACTGAAAGATAAATAAATGAAAGGACATCAGGACAAGATGCAAAGGAAAGATGAGAAAATGATGATTGAATCAAAATGGAAGCATGAGATTTGGAGTCAATATCACAGAGCAATCATTCCTAATTGAGAATGTCATCTCTCTGCTCATAGTCCTAAATGAACTTTAAGTTTAGCCAAATATGTGTTTTAACTTAATTGTATTTTAGAAATTTCATTATATTTATCTTATTATGATATATAAGTGATTTGTTGTCAAATGTATATACATAATATATACTTACGTGAGCATTCAGTTCAGTTCAGTTCCGTCTCCCAGGTGACCATGAAACTACCTATGTCTTTCCTCTAACAATAACCCACATCACACCAGTTAGTATTCAGTATGAGAAACTCAGTAAAATTTAATGCCTCGATCTAATATAAACAATTCTGCTTCCTCAGTGAATAAAAACAGCAACAGCATCCTGACAAACAGCAACACCTACAACCAAAGCAAGCACGTTCCTTTCTCTTGTAAAGTTGACTACTTGCAGAACAAATTTTAATTTCTCCACATCTTACTTACATTTAGAATAACCTAAAAATATTTTCCCTAGAGACAGATATTTATGGACTTGCACCATTATGCTAAATAGATATAGAATGTTAGGAAGCTGTAGGTCAGAAGATCTAATTTTCTCTTGCCTTTAGTCGTTAGGTGCCATTAACTTTACACCCCTACTCATTGTGCTTCATAAGTGAAAGTGAAGTCACTCAGTCGTGTCCAACTCTTTGCAACCCGTGGACTGTAGCCCACCAAGCTCCTCCGTCCATGGAATTCTTCAGGCAAGAGTACTGGAGTGGGTTGCCATTTCCTTCCTCAGAAGGAAATGTGCTTCATAAGTGAAAACTAAAAATCAGAGCTGCACTGCCTTGTGACTGTTCTTTCTCACATCAAAATTCTCAGGTGGCTATGTGAAACCTTAAATAGGTCATAATAAGGGCCAGAGATTATCATCTGCTTACCAGTGCAGTCTTAGAAGATAGCTCTGAGTTTTATAAATAGAAACTTTTTTTATAAGCTCACCTGGCTGACAGTAGTCATAATACGATTGGGATTTCACTTGAAGGTCTGCATGATAGCCAGAATCAAGTCTCCAAAATTTCCTGAGATGTTGTCAACATATATTAAATGTTACCCATTGCTTTGCTATTTGGTTGATTGGTTGTGGTTTAGGCTTCTAACTAAAACTCAGTGAGATAACCTTATCTCACTATGCAAAATGCATAGCACAATGTCTGATAGACACTCAAAAAAAAAATGTGTCATAAATAAGTTATTAAATGAGTAAATAAATGCATCATAGTTAGAATGCACCTGGTTATCAAGGAAACAAACTATGTCTTAAAAGGTTGCCAGGAACTCAGGCCCATATATTTTCAATGAAGTCATTATTTCAGCTTCATTGTTCTCCACTACCTGGCTTTCTCTGGCCCTCTGTTCCTATGGGCTTCCTAGTGCTCCTGAGTTTCACTCTTTTAACATGTCAACATATTATTATTTATCTACCATTCAGAGATTATTTCTTGTTCCCAGTTCTAAAACTCTGGGATGATATGANTATTTCAGCTTCATTGTTCTCCACTACCTGGCTTTCTCTGGCCCTCTGTTCCTATGGGCTTCCTAGTGCTCCTGAGTTTCACTCTTTTAACATGTCAACATATTATTATTTATCTACCATTCAGAGATTATTTCTTGTTCCCAGTTCTAAAACTCTGGGATGATATGATTGGTTCAGCTTAAAGCAAGTGCTACCCAGAATCCAGATGACCTTCATCAGGAGAATGGGTTTGCACATGAAAATCATAGCTCCTGTGTAAAGTATCCACATAAATGAAAGACCAGTTTCCAGAGAAAAAAGAATTGTCTTCAGTTGAGCAGATAAGCAATGACATGTTCTGATGATTGATTATGAGGAGGAAAGTTAAATTTTACTGAAAGATAAATAAATGAAAGGACATCAGGACAAGATGCATCTATCCCCATTTTAAAGGTTAGAAAACCAAGGCTTAAAGAAGCTGAGTAGCTATGTAAGATTATAGCAGCTAAGAAAAAGGTGGAACTGCAATTTCATCTCAGGTAATATAGCTTAAGAACCATCATTCTCCTATAGATCTTAATGTATAGCTTTACTGCATCCTTCAAGTTGAAAATTAAGTTCCTGGCAGAGCCAACAAATCACGCAAGTCCTGGGGCTGAAATTTCTCTCTCTAGGCTAAACTATTTCTTGATTTTCTTAAGCATGAGATGAGGAGAGGGCTGTAACATAAATGATGCTGAATACAGATACAACTAAAACCACTTTTAAAAATCCCCAGAACAAGGAGCATGGATACACATATATGTATGATCGAGTCCCTTTGCTGTCCCCCTGAAACTATCACAATATTGTTCATCAGCTATACTCTGATATAAAATTAAAAGTTTTTTTTTAAAAATTTAAGAAAGAATTTAGGGGAAAAAAATCTCCAAAACAAAACAGGTGAAAAAGTTTCATGTGTACTTATTCCCTGGTTAATATAATACACAAACAGCTTTTAGATATTACTTGTACTTCAGCCATTTCCATTTTTCTGAGGCCTGAAGCTGGAATTCTCATCCCCATATAGGGAGAGAAGCAGCAGGGAGAGGTTGATAGAGGGGTTATGCCAAGACTGGAATTAATTCTACACAGGAAACACCCAGGAACTATTCCACAAGAGGGGGAAACATCTTCCTCTCTTACTCCATAAAGAGGAAGAAAGTTCTGGGTAGACTGTAAATGCAGATGCAAATTTACTCACAGCCTCCAACCATTCATAATGAAATCCAACTATAACATCCATTCATGGTGAAATCATAGTAAAACTTTCTTTTGCTTTATTTTACGTTGAAATGCGGATCCTTATCCTTAACCTATGTATGTACAGTTGTCGCTCAGTATCCACAGGGGATTAGTTCTAGGAGCCCCCAGGACACCAAAATCCAAGGGTGCTCAAGTCCCTTTTATGAAATGGCATGCTGTTAAGTCACTTCAGTTGTGTTCGACTCTGTGTGACCCCATAAATGGCAGCCCATCAGGCTTCCCCATCCCTGGGATTCTCCAGGCAAGAACACTGGAGTGGGTTGCCATTTCCTTCTCCAATGCATGAGTGAAAAGTGAAAGTGAAGTCACTCAGTCGTGTCCGACTCTTAGCGACCCCATGGACTGCAGCCTANTCAGTCGTGTCTGACTCTGTGTGACCCCACAGACGGCAGCCCACCAGGCTCCCCCATCCCTGGGATTCTCCAGGCAAGAACACTGGAGTGGGTTGCCATTTCCTTCTCCAATGCATAAAAGTGAAAAGTGAAAGTGAAGTCACTCAGTCGTGTCCGACTCTTAGCGACCCCATGGACTGCAGCCTACCAGGTTCCTCCATCCATGGGATTTTCCAGGCAAGAGTACTGGAGTGGGATGCCATTGCCTTCTCCATATGAAATGGCATAGCATTTGCATATAATCTAGGCACATCCTCCCCCATACCAATAGCCCTCCATAGCTACAGATTTCACATCTGTGGATATGGAAGGTTGGTTGTACTCATTGTTCTGTGCCATTTTATAAAAGGGATTGGAACATCTGTGGATTTTGGTGTCCACAGGGGCTAGAACCAACCCCTGAGAGATTCAGATGGAAGACTACACTTTAAACCATCTCAAGATTTCTTATAATTCCTAATACAATGTAAATGATAAATAGTTAACAGTGCACATAAATTTAAGTTTTCCTTTTTGCAACTTTCTGGGATTTTAAAAAATATTTTTGATATAAGATTGGTTGGATCTGCAGAGGCAGAACTTGTGGATATAAAAGACCAACATGTAAATGAATATGTAAATGAATATGAATATGGCTTTGTAGAGATACAGGGGCTTCCCTGGTGGCTCAGCTGGTAAAGAATCTGCCTGCAATGCAGGAGACCTGGGTTCAATCCCTAGGTTGGGGAGATGCCCTGGAGAAGGGAAAGGCTACCCATTCCAGTATTCCGGCCTGGAGAATTCCATGGACTGTATAGTCCATGGGGTCACTTGAATATGAATATGGCTTTGTAGAGATACAGGGGCTTCCCTGGTGGCTCAGCTGGTAAAGAATCTGCCTGCAATGCAGGAGACCTGGGTTCAATCCCTAGGTTGGGGAGATGCCCTGGAGAAGGGAAAGGCTACTGATTCCAGTATTCCGGCCTGGAGAATTCCATGGACTGTATAGTCCATGGGGTCACAAAGAGTCAGACATGACTAACTTTCACTCCACTTCATTTCAAAGGTACAGATATATCATTTAAAATGAATAACCAACAAGGACCTATTGTATAGCTAACGGAACTCTTCCCAATGGTACGTGGCAGCCTAGATGGGAGGGGAGTTTGGGGAAGAATGGATACCTGTATATGTATGGCCGAGTCCATTTGCTGTCCACCCGAAATTATCACAACACTGTTAATTGGCTATGTGCCAATACAAAATAAAAAGTTTAAAAATAAAATAAAGTGATACTTTAAAATAAAAATAAAAGGATCAGAATAGTAAAAAAAAAAAAAAAAGTTTAAAATAAAAAGAAAGATACAGGTATATCAAAAATATTCTGAGCAAAAAAGGAATTTGTGTATTTTTATCATTTCTAAATGAAATAAGCAGATATCTTACTGATAGGATATCTGTGATCTTAATAGTCATACTTTGCTTAAAATAATGGTAATAATTTATTATTTCACCTATTCTTTTAAGAAGAAAAATATCAGCATATGGGTGTTCCAGGAAATTCGGGCCCATCTGTTTATTTTCCGTACACTTCCCTCCCACAAGCTTCTAGATTTGCTCCTGGAGTGTGACTGGGAATACAGAGGAGACAGAACCTCTCCCAAGGGGCACACTGAATATGGGACAAGAGGAACAAGGGCAAAGAGAATTTCAATGGAAAGAGCAGATGTTTTGGGGTTTAGAAGTTAAAAACCAAAATCCTGAAGCACAAATTCTTCTAACCCTACCGCAGAAGTCTTCATTATGAATACTCTGTTTGGCTTTAAATCAAAGTAAACAGCATTCATCCTAAACCTTTTTCAAATGCACATTTTCCCCCCTAGGCTACTGTGCAGATTCAGAATTGGAAAACATAATTAAATTGCATCACATAAAGTATTTTTAAGTATTTTATAATACAAATTTGAAGAGAATTTGAATGGGTTTATTGGCTGTTAATTGGGCTTCCCCGGTGGCTCAGTGGTGAAAAATCCGCCTGCAACGCAGGAGATAGGGATACGATCCCTGAGTTGGGAAGATCCCCTAGAGGAGGGCTTGCCTGGAGAATCCCATGGACAGAGGAGCCTGGTGGACTCTGTCCATAGGATTGCAAAGAGCGGGACACGACAGAAGCGACTTAGCATGCATGCAGCTCATTGGCTGTCAGTTATGCTTCTTTGCAAGCATTTTTTAATGATTTTCATTTTTTAATGATTGCTTTGGAGTTACAATATACACCTGTAAACTTTTCACAGTCTTCTTCAAGTTAATATTGTGCAGAAATTTTCAACCATATAGGTCCATTCACCCCTTTCCCTGTCCTGTGTATTGTAATTGTTATATTCATTACATCTTCATACAGTAAATACCTCATAGACAATGTTGCAACTTTTCCTTTAAACAGTGACATATATTTTAAAGAAATTAAAAATAAAATAGTTCTTATCTAGACCTTTTTTAAAACACTTACTTGCTTCTGACTATCTGAGTTTCTATCTACTTTTATTTCTCTTAATTCTGAAGAATTTCCTTTAGCCACTTTTGTAGAACAAGTCTGCTTGGTAACTGATTATTTTTATTTTATGTAAGAAGTTCTTTATTTTGTTCTATTTCTTAAAAGCTATTTGTATTTCTTTTCCTGAATATAGAATTCTGGGCTGAAGTCTCAATCTTCCAATACTCTTAAGTATGTTGTTGCACTGTCTTCTGGCCTTCATAGTTTTTACTAACAAATTAACAAAAATTGATCATTGTTCCACTATGTATATGTGTCATTTTCCTTTGGGTTCTCTCAAGATTTTTTTCTCAACTTTGACTCTCTAGCAGAATGACTCTCATATACACAGGTATAGTTTGATTCGCATTTGCCCTTTCAAGATCACTGAGCTTCTTACATCTGAAAATTTGTCTTTTACCAAATTGGTTAACAATTTTGGCCATTATTTCTTAAAATATATTTACTGCCTTATTCTTCCTTCTCCTTCAGGAATTCCAATTACATATATATCATATTATACCCTTTTACACTGTTCCTTGGGCCCCTGGAACTCTATTTTGTATTATTTTGTTTTGTTTCTCAAAATAAATAACTTATCTCTCAATTTCAATTTTTACCAGTTTATTTCTCTATCATTTTTATTCTCCGATTAGCCTATCCAGTGTATTTTCATTTTAAATTGGAAGTTTTCATTTATAGAATTTACATATGGTTCTCTGATATATTTTCAATTTCTCTGCTGAGTTTTCTAGTTTTCATTTCTTATGTGTATATTTTCCTTTATTTTATCATGCTTAGTTGTAACAGCTGCTTTAAGTTCCCTAGTCTGCTAATTCCAACATCTGATTTATTCTTTACATTGGTCTTGGTTGACTGTCTTTTCTCTTGAGGTTGACCCATACTTTCCCAAATCTGTGTACTTTAAGTTGTCTTGAATTGTGTCCTAAACATAGTGAATGATCCAATAGCGATCTTTGTTGTTCTTATTTTAGCAAGCAAATAATTTTCTTGCTCTCACATTGGAACTTATGTCTTTTGAGTGGCAACTAAAACATCAGTTGTATTCTTTCATCCTCAGTTGGACTGCTCTAAGTCTGCCCCACAAATGTGTAGTTCAGGGGTCAGTCTAAGGTTTGGGTAGAATGTATGCACAGAATCTGGAACCTCTCATCTCTAGCTCTCTTCTTACCTGGATTCCCTCTCCCTTCACTTTCCCTACAGCTGTGCTTCCCTTCATCTCTGCCCTCTCATTTTTCAGGCCAGAAAGACTGATTTCACATGTAAAACTAGAACACTTACACATGTCATTCTATTCATCCAAGGGTCAACTACTGCCCAGAATTTGCTCAACATTCTCTATTCTCCAGTATAGTAAAAATTATTCTTAAAATTTTGTCCAGAGTTATTATCTATAAGAAGGTTAGATCAGTAAGAGATTACTAAGTCATACCAGAGGCCAAACTCAAGGTTATACAGTGTAGAGACTGATTGCTTTTATTCTTTCTATCTTTCTCCTCCTCTTCTTCCCTTAAAACACACACACACACACACACACACACAGCAAATTGCTTTATTTGATTGTAGAAAGAAACTTTAAAGAGCATAGTTCAATGATTTGGTGGGGGGTTGTGTTATTTTAGTTTTTCATCTCTTTTTAATGAAAGGGGTAGTTTCTCCTCTTCTCAAATATATAAAGTGAATTTGCTATGAAAATTAATGTGTTTGAAGAGATTGTAATTAAAGAAAAGGAAGCATCACAACAGAGTGGAGTAAGAGTTAACTCCAAACACACTGATGACACATGAGGTAACAGAGCAGTGATAAATATGGAAAGTGAACCAAGAAGAATTTGGCTCCAAGGTGCATGCTCTTGACCAACCATGCTATACTGAGAAAGCATATTAAAACTGAAGATGGGAAAACACCATTTAACATGGAAGAGAAGAGAGAAGCCAGTGAATCTTTTTTTTTTTCCCCCAAAGACTATCAAGAAATCAGCAAAAAAATATTTTAGGAAATAGTGCTGTTTGTATTACCTAATAACAAATCAGTTTAAAAGTGGGTTTCTGAATTCTAAAACTGAAATCACAGGTTCTTTGCATAGAATTGGGCAAGGATCTTGAATACTGCAGAAAAAGAGCAATGAGATTTATTAAATATATTTAAAGAAGAATTCTTCCTCAGGGGTATCATCTTTATTGCCCTTTATTATGATTTACTATTATTGTGGAAAAGAAATATTTTGAGCATCTACAAAAACTTCAGGAATCTTGATTCCTAAAGACAGTTACAGCAACTTCTTTAGAAATACCTATTAGTTTATCAACAGAAAAGCTCTTTCTGACCAGCTATTTACATGCATACTCTTCTGTTGAGTCATTGACACATTAAAGACCACACTGATGTAGGTTGACAAAAACGACCTACTGATCAACCTGAACAAGTGTTTGCATTAAATAATAATTTATACTGTGCAAAGCAAAGGTAGGTGCATTCACGGTAGGGTGGCAGATAGAGAGACTAGAAATTTCTTGTTTAGACAGAAAGACCTGACAAGGAAGAGCTCATTAGGGTCTCTGGAGAGTGCCTGACAGCTAAGGAGCTGTCGGCTCTGTCAAAAGACCTTTGAAAATAATTCTTGTTTTCGAATCAGAATTTTCTGAATCACCAGCAGGAAGCCAGAGTCACATTGTTTGCTTCCTTGCCTATTTCCTCAGCCTTCAGTACTGGTAGAATTTACCCAAAGCCTTAGCTGCCTTCAAAACTTTTTTACTTTGATATGCATGCTCACAAACAAACTGGAATTTGTTTTCTCAGAAATCCATTTATTTATCCTTGCTTCCATTCTGGCTAATTAAGTCAGTGCTTGCTTTGAAATATGTCAGTGTGTGCGTAAGAAAGACACACACACATACAAACACAGAGATTAACCTTGACTTTACGTCTCTAAAAATGAATAAAATGAAGATTATAGGAACACAGTGCTAGATTTGCAAAAAGAGAGCTTATTCAAACGACTAGTGTAAAACCCCCAAATCCCTGCAGACAAATCCAGGTTGTATGTAGGTTACATACTTTAATGGTCTGCCTCTCATATTTCTTCTGCTGAGGCATAACAGATTTTAATTTTCTATCCCAGAACCAGGATAGAATTCAAGATACACACACGTCAGACCTCAGTACCGCCATTCCTACACTTCGTGTCTCTTCAGCTTGGGTATCTTATCTTCCCACATAGCTTCATCCCTGCCCCTGACACGTGTACTCTTAATATCTATCCCTGGCTCATCTACTCTCAATATTACCCCCAGAGCAGTGTACCCACAACTCTACTAGCAGCTTTGTATGTCCCAACAGCTTATACTAGTGCTCAGCTTGGATAGGAAGAGTCATTTTCATAAATATGCTTATGTACCATAATAACAGTTATTATAAAAGATAGAAGAATCACTTTACAGTGGTGAGAACTGAGGAATGTACATCACTAGCTCAAGGTTCAGAGAAGGCAATGGCACCCCACTCCAGTACTCTTGCCTGGAAAATCCCGTGGACAGAGGAACCTGGTGGGCTGCAGTCCATGGGGTCGCTACTAGTCGGACACGACTGAGCCACTTCACTTTCACTTTAATGTACATCACTAGCTCAAGGTTCAGAGAAGGCAATGGCACCCCACTCCAGTACTCTTGCCTGGAAAATCCCGTGGACAGAGGAACCTGGTGGGCTGCAGTCCATGGGGTCGCTACTAGTCGGACACGACTGAGCCACCTCACTTTCACTTTTCGCTTTCGTGCATTGGAGAAGGAAATGGCCATCCACTCCAGTGTTCTTGCCTGGAGAATCCCAGGGATGGGGGAGCCTGGTGGGCTGCCGTCCATGGGGTCGCACAGAGTCGGACACGACTGAAGCAACTTAGCAGCAGCTCAAGGTTATAAAGCCAGTAAGAGACAAAGTCTAGATTCCTACTTGGTTCTGGCTCCCAAATCTTGCTTTGTTTTAGTCACTATACCAGAAGCAAGCCTCTTTATGCTTGGTGGTTGTAGCTTCACTGAAGTTAGAAGATATATGGGACCTTGCCTCCAAGATTCTGAGTAGTTCAGAAATGCCTCCTTGATAACCCTACCACTGCTCGATGCATTCCTTTAAAGAAATCGCAAAACTTCTGGGGCTTTCCTGGTGGCTCAGACAATAAAGAATCTTCCCACAGTGCGGAGACCCAAGTTCGATCCCTAGGTCAGGAAGGTCCCCTGGAGAAGAGACTGGCAACCCACTCCAGTGTTCTTGCCTAGACAATTGCATGGACAGAGGAGCCTGGCAGGCTACAGTCCATGGGGTCACAAAGAGCTGGTCACGACTAAGCGACTACCACGACTGCTACAAAACTATGTCACGTTAAAGGTGTGGTTTCCTTGATTTTCTTTACTGTCTGACTGCTCTGGAGGCATGGTAGTAGTTGAGCTACTGATCAGCCTGAAACAGATACAGTCATCTTTTCCACTTCATAGACAAAACAACTGAGGCTTAGTAGAAAAATCCTATGGATGGAGGAGCCTGGAAGGCTGCAGTCTATGGGGTCGCTGAGAGTTGGACACGCCTCAGTGACTTCACTTTCACTTTTCACTTTCATGCATTGGAGAAGGAAATGGCAACCCACTCCAGTGTTCTTGCCTGGAAAATCCCAGGGATGGCGGAGCCTGGTGGGCTGCCGTCTATGGGGTCGCACAGAGTCAGACACAACTGAAGCGACTTAGCAGCAGCAGCAGCAGCAGAGTGATGTGCAGCCTAGATCAAAGCTGAGGTCTACTTGTCAACAAAACTGCAAGTAGAGAACCTCATCTTTATGTTACTCAGAGCTCTGGTTCACACCCAATATATTTGCTAACTTAAATTACCCTAAATAGCTACATTCAGCACAATCTCTTTCCTGTGCCAATTCTTTCACGCAGAGTAGGAAACTCTATGTGTTTCAACACATTATGACATCTCTCAAAATCTTTTCTTCACCCCTATATCAGTTAAAATCCCTATAAGGGAAAAAAGTACTCAAAGGTTTTAGATTTTTATAGAATGATTTTTTTTTCTTCAGGATCATGAGTGTGGCTAAGAGTGTCATGCTAGATGGAGAAGAAGTGCAACACGAGCATCAACCGTTCTCCCTAATCACCCTCTGCACCTAAAAATGCGGGGATGAGGAATGCTGTCTGTAGAACCAGTGAGAGCCAAGCTCTTGGAAGAATGACTGCCCAATAGGAGCTGTGTCTGTCAAAGCTTGGGACCTCTCTCTCGGTGGTGGTGAAGTAGGGAAACAACAGAAGGAATAAATACTCTGAGCTCTTTCTCTCTGTTCCCCCATTGTCCAATCAAATGCTGCGGATCCTGTTGACTAAATCCAATCAGGAGCCAAAGTATAAGGAAACTGGAAACTAGGATGATTCAGGACACAGAGCAGGACAGAGAAAAACAGAGCATCGATCCATAGGGGCAAACAGTGAACCACCAGTACACTTCCCATCAAAAATACCCTCGCAGGAGAGAGTCTGGGCACTTTCTACTAAAGCTAAACTGATGGATACCCTATGGTCCAGCAATTCCACTCCTTGGTATAAATGTGAGTGTGTGTGTCTGTGTGAAAACTGTGTGCCTATGTCCACCAAGCTACATGGACATAAATGTTCATATTTTAAATAATCAAAAACTAGGAAAACCCAAAGGTCTACCCACAGTAGAATGGTTAGATTGTAGCATAATCATAAAAGAGTATACAGCAATGAAAAGGAACAAGCCACTGATAAATGCAACAGCATGAATGGATCTCACACATGTAATATGAAGCTGAAAAAGCCAGACACCAAAGAGTACATACTGAACGATTCCATTTATAAGAAATCCCAAAATAGGCAAAACCAGGCTGTGGCGATAAAAGTCAGAATAGTGTTTACCTTTTGGTGTGTCAGGGAGAGGAGACAGAGCTGTGTATTGACTGGAAAGGGAAAGGAAAGCCTCTGGGTGGTGGTTACTTGGCTAGATATACAAGTAAAAATTTATTGAGCTGAACACTGAACATTGCTTCACTTCATGCAAGTTAAATTTCAATTCAAGCAATAACAACAAGCACCACTGCTATTATTACTACTCTCCCATGTAGCAAAGTCATTCTGAACTAGATTGTCTGCCAGGTGAAAACAGCAAGTGATAGATAACCAGAAAATATTCTCTTCTGGTTTGTAAACTGGATATATCTCACTGATAGCAAAAAAGAACAAATTATTGATAAGCAAACAGAGATTAAAACCCTTTCAACTCCAGAAGACATTTAGGGAGTAAATTCAACTTTCAGAAACAAGACCATGGGTAGAGTTAACATTTTGCAATGGGCAGGCATTGGAACTCCTCACATCGTGCCTGGCTAGCTAACGCCTGCATAAACCTGGCTCACAGCTCTGTCCTAAAATGTTACTATGTCACATGGGGTTAAAGCCTTGGAGAACTGTGAAAGATAATCCATTTTCATGAAAAGTGGCCAGAATATTGCATGACTGATTTTCAAACATAATTTATTTTTTTGCCTGGTAAATTGTGTAGAACATAAAATTGAGTGAAATTATACAAACCCCCCTTGCTTGCTGTTTTCTCATTTTTTGCTAGCTTTGTTTCCAATACAATAGCTATTAATATTTCTAAACAGGAGTTCCAATTACATGGCATTTTAATATCCTGACCCATAGATAAGAATTTAACAGAGATCTTTGCTATGCTGCTATCTCAATGGTCCTGAGCCTGTGATGAAAAAAGAAAAAAAAACCCACCCTGAGAGCAAATTGTTCCCTGTAAGAGTGGAATTACCATTTCTAAGCAGCATGGCTCTATTTTATAAATTGCTTCTACATGGTACATTACTGGGCAACCAAAGAGAAGTGTATAGAATTGGAACACAAGAAAGGAGACAACTGCAGATGATACTAGACAGAAGCAAAGATTTTAAGGTTGCTCTCAAGGCCAGAGGGAGAGTCAGGACTGGCATTTTTGTGTAATTTACATAATCCATGAACCCAGGGCCATAGTAGTTTGTAGACACACAATGTACAGTATTTCTCTGATCTGGTCCCACTATATATATGAAAACTTCACCCCAAGTCAAATTCATATTGAAGTTTCCAGGAGTCCTCTCTTTGGGGCCCCATGAACAAACTTGCAAGACTACCATCTGTCCTTCACTATTTTCCTCCTTTCTACCCAGATCTATCCAGGCCCGTCTCCTGTTGGTCTAGCGCTGTCTCCTACAGTACACACATCTGTGCGGAGTGCACTGCCTGTAGCCAGTGTGGCCATGTACACAATGCTGCTGCTGATGTCTGAGTGCTTGCTCAGGGTCCTAGAGAGATTTTAGTGAAATTAACATTAGGGGGGTTGGAGTTTGTTTGTTTTTTAGCTTCTTATAAAATATATGACTATTACCAAAAAGTATCATTTATAATTATTCTTAAATAATAATACTAATAAATAAAATAAGGCTCTTGTAGCCTCAATTTAGTTTAAAAACAAAACTTTTCCATAGCTTTGAAGCTCCCCCTACATTCCTAAACCTCTTCTTTGGCTCCCACATTTGCAATTAAATTTTATCCAAGACAAACTCTTTCAGGTATTGTTGATTTTCAAAGTGAAGGGAGAGTTTTATGAGGTGCCCCGCCCCGCCAAAAAAAAGGTTGCAGAACTAGAGAGGAGCTTACACTGGAACAGCAGAGACTCGGATGTGTCAGCCGGCCTGAAGCCTGGATTCCATAGCACACAGCTGTTGGGACACTGAGCATAGAGCCAGAACGCAGGGGATGAAGCCTAATTTGAACCTAAAACCTTAAGGCTACAATGGTGTCTACCTGGCTACTTGTGAAAACAGAAGCAGAAATAGAAGCAAACCCTCTTCGGAAGAAAGATGCCTTCATTTCAGTGTATGAACGTCACACACATTAAAATCAAAGTAAGTTCAAAATCACAGAACACCAAGTACACTAGAAGGCAAAGCTACAAAGACTATTAACAGAAATATAAACAATAGTTATGAATGCCTCCCCCTTCAAAGATTGGAAATACTGGAATTATTAGGTATGAAATAAAAACAAACAGGTATGAAATGCTTATTGAAATCAAGGACACAAAAATTAAACAGAGAAACAAGAATTATCTGTTTTTTAAACGATCTGGGCCTAGCATTTTTAATCCTTTTTGTGCGTGAGAATATTTTATTGCTCGTTTAGGAACATTCAAGTTCCTATATCTTTATGTGTCAACTTTAATACTTATCTTTTTCTGTGATGTGTTCAACTTTCATTACATTTGTTATCTTTGCTGCATCTTCAGCTACATGTTTTTCATTTCTAATATTGTTTTGTTTTTCCTCTCTTTTCTGCCTCAAACTTGCTGTTTTATTGCATTAGTTTTTTCAAAGAATAAAAATTTAGTTTTGCTGGTCCTCTTCAACAAATGTTCCCATTCTATTGTATATGCTTCTTCTCTTCCCTCTCTTATTTCTACCCTATGCTTTCTTTTGACTTATTCTGTTGCTATTTTCTGAAATTTTCCACTGAATACTGTGCCAGGTACTAGGTTCCAAATTTTACTGTCTGCTTTGTGATGACAGTTCTGCAAACAACAGGCAGTTCACTGTATTGGAAACTCTACTGTTTCCTTCAATAGGAGGAACTAGTGGAGACACTGGATGGCAGGAAGGAAAAAGGAATTTGTCTATTCGTGCTTGCTGAATTATCCTATCGGGTCACCGTACTTGCCTTTTGTCCCAGCAGCAGAAGGATAAAAGTTTACAGTAGCAGCTGGACAGTGCCTACCCGTGACGTCAGAACAACACAAGACCTCTTTCTGGGTCGCTGAGAGTTGGACACGCCTCAGTGACTTCACTTTCACTTTTCACTTTCATGCATTGGAGAAGGAAATGGCAACCCACTCCAGTGTTCTTGCCTGGAAAATCCCAGGGATGGCGGAGCCTGGTGGGCTGCCGTCTATGGGGTCGCACAGAGTCAGACACAACTGAAGCGACTTAGCAGCAGCAGCAGCAGCAGAGTGGTGTGCAGCCTAGATCAAAGCTGAGGTCTACTTGTCAACAAAACTGCAAGTAGAGAACCTCATCTTTATGTTACTCAGAGCTCTGGTTCACACCCAATATATTTGCTAACTTAAATTACCCTAAATAGCTACATTCAGCACAATCTCTTTCCTGTGCCAATTCTTTCACGCAGAGTAGGAAACTCTATGTGTTTCAACACATTATGACATCTCTCAAAATCTTTTCTTCACCCCTATATCAGTTAAAATCCCTATAAGGGAAAAAAGTACTCAAAGGTTTTAGATTTTTATAGAATGATTTTTTTTTCTTCAGGATCATGAGTGTGGCTAAGAGTGTCATGCTAGATGGAGAAGAAGTGCAACACGAGCATCAACCGTTCTCCCTAATCACCCTCTGCACCTAAAAATGCGGGGATGAGGAATGCTGTCTGTAGAACCAGTGAGAGCCAAGCTCTTGGAAGAATGACTGCCCAATAGGAGCTGTGTCTGTCAAAGCTTGGGACCTCTCTCTCGGTGGTGGTGAAGTAGGGAAACAACAGAAGGAATAAATACTCTGAGCTCTTTCTCTCTGTTCCCCCATTGTCCAATCAAATGCTGCGGATCCTGTTGACTAAATCCAATCAGGAGCCAAAGTATAAGGAAACTGGAAACTAGGATGATTCAGGACACAGAGCAGGACAGAGAAAAACAGAGCATCGATCCATAGGGGCAAACAGTGAACCACCAGTACACTTCCCATCAAAAATACCCTCGCAGGAGAGAGTCTGGGCACTTTCTACTAAAGCTAAACTGATGGATACCCTATGGTCCAGCAATTCCACTCCTTGGTATAAATGTGAGTGTGTGTGTCTGTGTGAAAACTGTGTGCCTATGTCCACCAAGCTACATGGACATAAATGTTCATATTTTAAATAATCAAAAACTAGGAAAACCCAAAGGTCTACCCACAGTAGAATGGTTAGATTGTAGCATAATCATAAAAGAGTATACAGCAATGAAAAGGAACAAGCCACTGATAAATGCAACAGCATGAATGGATCTCACACATGTAATATGAAGCTGAAAAAGCCAGACACCAAAGAGTACATACTGAACGATTCCATTTATAAGAAATCCCAAAATAGGCAAAACCAGGCTGTGGCGATAAAAGTCAGAATAGTGTTTACCTTTTGGTGTGTCAGGGAGAGGAGACAGAGCTGTGTATTGACTGGAAAGGGAAAGGAAAGCCTCTGGGTGGTGGTTACTTGGCTAGATATACAAGTAAAAATTTATTGAGCTGAACACTGAACATTGCTTCACTTCATGCAAGTTAAATTTCAATTCAAGCAATAACAACAAGCACCACTGCTATTATTACTACTCTCCCATGTAGCAAAGTCATTCTGAACTAGATTGTCTGCCAGGTGAAAACAGCAAGTGATAGATAACCAGAAAATATTCTCTTCTGGTTTGTAAACTGGATATATCTCACTGATAGCAAAAAAGAACAAATTATTGATAAGCAAACAGAGATTAAAACCCTTTCAACTCCAGAAGACATTTAGGGAGTAAATTCAACTTTCAGAAACAAGACCATGGGTAGAGTTAACATTTTGCAATGGGCAGGCATTGGAACTCCTCACATCGTGCCTGGCTAGCTAACGCCTGCATAAACCTGGCTCACAGCTCTGTCCTAAAATGTTACTATGTCACATGGGGTTAAAGCCTTGGAGAACTGTGAAAGATAATCCATTTTCATGAAAAGTGGCCAGAATATTGCATGACTGATTTTCAAACATAATTTATTTTTTTGCCTGGTAAATTGTGTAGAACATAAAATTGAGTGAAATTATACAAACCCCCCTTGCTTGCTGTTTTCTCATTTTTTGCTAGCTTTGTTTCCAATACAATAGCTATTAATATTTCTAAACAGGAGTTCCAATTACATGGCATTTTAATATCCTGACCCATAGATAAGAATTTAACAGAGATCTTTGCTATGCTGCTATCTCAATGGTCCTGAGCCTGTGATGAAAAAAGAAAAAAAAACCCACCCTGAGAGCAAATTGTTCCCTGTAAGAGTGGAATTACCATTTCTAAGCAGCATGGCTCTATTTTATAAATTGCTTCTACATGGTACATTACTGGGCAACCAAAGAGAAGTGTATAGAATTGGAACACAAGAAAGGAGACAACTGCAGATGATACTAGACAGAAGCAAAGATTTTAAGGTTGCTCTCAAGGCCAGAGGGAGAGTCAGGACTGGCATTTTTGTGTAATTTACATAATCCATGAACCCAGGGCCATAGTAGTTTGTAGACACACAATGTACAGTATTTCTCTGATCTGGTCCCACTATATATATGAAAACTTCACCCCAAGTCAAATTCATATTGAAGTTTCCAGGAGTCCTCTCTTTGGGGCCCCATGAACAAACTTGCAAGACTACCATCTGTCCTTCACTATTTTCCTCCTTTCTACCCAGATCTATCCAGGCCCGTCTCCTGTTGGTCTAGCGCTGTCTCCTACAGTACACACATCTGTGCGGAGTGCACTGCCTGTAGCCAGTGTGGCCATGTACACAATGCTGCTGCTGATGTCTGAGTGCTTGCTCAGGGTCCTAGAGAGATTTTAGTGAAATTAACATTAGGGGGGTTGGAGTTTGTTTGTTTTTTAGCTTCTTATAAAATATATGACTATTACCAAAAAGTATCATTTATAATTATTCTTAAATAATAATACTAATAAATAAAATAAGGCTCTTGTAGCCTCAATTTAGTTTAAAAACAAAACTTTTCCATAGCTTTGAAGCTCCCCCTACATTCCTAAACCTCTTCTTTGGCTCCCACATTTGCAATTAAATTTTATCCAAGACAAACTCTTTCAGGTATTGTTGATTTTCAAAGTGAAGGGAGAGTTTTATGAGGTGCCCCGCCCCGCCAAAAAAAAGGTTGCAGAACTAGAGAGGAGCTTACACTGGAACAGCAGAGACTCGGATGTGTCAGCCGGCCTGAAGCCTGGATTCCATAGCACACAGCTGTTGGGACACTGAGCATAGAGCCAGAACGCAGGGGATGAAGCCTAATTTGAACCTAAAACCTTAAGGCTACAATGGTGTCTACCTGGCTACTTGTGAAAACAGAAGCAGAAATAGAAGCAAACCCTCTTCGGAAGAAAGATGCCTTCATTTCAGTGTATGAACGTCACACACATTAAAATCAAAGTAAGTTCAAAATCACAGAACACCAAGTACACTAGAAGGCAAAGCTACAAAGACTATTAACAGAAATATAAACAATAGTTATGAATGCCTCCCCCTTCAAAGATTGGAAATACTGGAATTATTAGGTATGAAATAAAAACAAACAGGTATGAAATGCTTATTGAAATCAAGGACACAAAAATTAAACAGAGAAACAAGAATTATCTGTTTTTTAAACGATCTGGGCCTAGCATTTTTAATCCTTTTTGTGCGTGAGAATATTTTATTGCTCGTTTAGGAACATTCAAGTTCCTATATCTTTATGTGTCAACTTTAATACTTATCTTTTTCTGTGATGTGTTCAACTTTCATTACATTTGTTATCTTTGCTGCATCTTCAGCTACATGTTTTTCATTTCTAATATTGTTTTGTTTTTCCTCTCTTTTCTGCCTCAAACTTGCTGTTTTATTGCATTAGTTTTTTCAAAGAATAAAAATTTAGTTTTGCTGGTCCTCTTCAACAAATGTTCCCATTCTATTGTATATGCTTCTTCTCTTCCCTCTCTTATTTCTACCCTATGCTTTCTTTTGACTTATTCTGTTGCTATTTTCTGAAATTTTCCACTGAATACTGTGCCAGGTACTAGGTTCCAAATTTTACTGTCTGCTTTGTGATGACAGTTCTGCAAACAACAGGCAGTTCACTGTATTGGAAACTCTACTGTTTCCTTCAATAGGAGGAACTAGTGGAGACACTGGATGGCAGGAAGGAAAAAGGAATTTGTCTATTCGTGCTTGCTGAATTATCCTATCGGGTCACCGTACTTGCCTTTTGTCCCAGCAGCAGAAGGATAAAAGTTTACAGTAGCAGCTGGACAGTGCCTACCCGTGACGTCAGAACAACACAAGACCTCTTTCGATCTGCTGAAGGACCAGCACAGGTCGGGCAGCATCTGCTCAGAGCATCCCCTGTTCCTTCCTTTAAGCCCCTAAGAAACCAGCAGCAGCCAGCAAGGTGGCACCCTCCCTTGCAATCTTGAGTCCTAACGTCATAGGCTCCTGCCACATCAAGACCTCTTTCAATCTGCTGAAGGACCAGCACAGGTCGGGCAGCATCTGCTCAGAGCATCCCCTGTTCCTTCCTTTAAGCCCCTAAGATACCAGCAGCAGCCAGCAAGGTGGCACCCTCCCTTGCAATCTCGAGTCCTAACATCATAGGCTCCTGCCACGAAGCTTCTAGATTCTGATAATCGCAGCCTCTTCTTTTGACCTCTCCACCCCTAAGAGTGAGAGCAGCTTTTTGTAATGATTCCTCCTACTCTGCTCATTTTCCTCTTTCAGTCGTCTAGCCCTTGATTAGCAAATTCCCTCTGTTAAGTTCTTTCTGTTGAAACACTTAAGAGTAATTTGTTCCCCTGAATGAACATCAACCAATGTTCCATTTATTTATTTTCATACCTTTTCTTATTCTAAACATTTAAAGATTATACTAGAAATTCTCTGTTGCAACTCCTTCCTTGCTATACCTGTATAGCAGAGGAGAATCTGGGAATTATATCTCCCAGGATAATCTTATGCAAATGTTCTGTATGCGAGTGTGGATTAGAGTTTTCTTCTTTAAGAAAAAGAGAGGCTAGTCCACAAGGGTTGCAAAGAGTCGGACAAGACTGAGCAACTTCACTTTCACTTTCACTTTCATTGACTTAGTGGTTACCCTAACTAGTAACCTTTATAAGGGTTACAACTTAAATCACATCCCTCCATCCTTAGCTTTCCATGATAATCAGGTGCCTTTAATTAAAATAATCTTTCCCCAGTGTCCCCTCAATCTTCTCAATACTGTTCAGTTCAGTTCCGTCGCTCAGTCGTGTCTGACTCTTTGCGACCCCATGAATCGCAGCACACCAGGCCTCCCTGTCCGTCACCAACTCCCAGAGTTCACTCAGACTCACGTCCATTGAGTCAGTGATGCCATCCAGCCATCTCATCTTCTGTCGTCCCCTTCTCCCCCTCCCAGCATCAGAATCTTTTCCAATGAGTCAACTCTTCGCATGATGTGGCCAAAGTACTGGAGTTTCAGCTTCAGCATCATTCCTTCCAAAGAAATCCCAGGGCTGATCTCCTTCAGAATGGACTGGTTGGATCTCCTTGCAGTCCAAGGGACTCTCAAGAGTCTTCTCCAACACCACACTTCAAAAGCATTCACAATACTTCACCAACTCCAGGAGTTCACTCAGACTCACGTCCATTGAGTCAGTGATGCCATCCAGCCATCTCCTCCTCGGTCGTCCCCTTCTCCTCCTGCCCCCAATCCCTCCCAGCATCAGAGTCTTTTCCAAGGAGTCAACTCTTCGCATGAGGTGGCCAAAGTACTGGAGTTTCAGCTTTAGCATCATTCCCTCCAAAGAAATACCAGGACTGATCTCCTTTAGAATGGACTGGTTGCATCTTCTTGCAGTCGTTGGTTACCTCTTATTGGCTATTCACTCCTCAGTAACTTTTCTCTTCTGGGAAGATATCTAAAGTAACCAAAATCTTTCCAGGTTTTGACACTCTATTATTTTTTTTTTGGAAAAGAAGATAATTTTTTTCCTGCTGTTTTCCTTCCAAAAAACATCCAAGTAACAAACACTGAAGACATATTTCTGATTGCCATTAACATCTGGCTAGAACTTTCCAGATAACAGGGTCAGTCTTCTATTTCTTTTCCCTCATCATCCACTTGCACTTGGGTTGTTATACACACTAGGTTCCAGAAGTAGGGGAGTAAAATTCCTTCACTTTTAAAGTAAAATTTCCAGGAACCTGAGTATAATATGCCAATTAATTTGGCATATTAATTGCCAAATGACTATGCTTTTAATAAGTCTAAACTCTTAAACTGGAGAAGGAAATGGCAACCCACTCCAGTATTCTCGCCTTGAGAATGCCATGGACAGAGGAGCCTGGCAGGCTATAGTCACATAAGGTCACAAAGTCAGATACAACTGAAGCGACTTAACACAAAACTCTAAAACAAATATATTTTATGTAAGTATGGACAAATGAAGTTTGCATCTCAATCAGAGTAAGGAGTTAGCCAAAAAATATGATATGATAACAAGAAGTAGTTTTTCTTCCTCTGGTGGCCATTTTTTTTCACTAGGAATGTTTTCTTCTATGAATGGAGAAGGAGAAGAATGATCATGTTTATTTCCATTGTCAAATTAATAACCTTTGATAATTTAAAAACTCTTCCTTTATAAAAAATTAAAAATGAAATGATAGGAAAGCACTTGACGTGTCTTTGACACATATGATATGTGACAGGTGACATCTTGATTTCATCAACAGTGGACTCCATTGTGTTTAATACTTTGAGTGAGTGAGTGAGGAAAAGTCACTCAGTCGTGTCCGACTCTTTGGAACACCATGGTCTGTTCATGGAATTCCCTAGGCAAGAATACTGCAATGAGTTGCCATTACCTTCTCCAGGGCATCTTCCAGGATTGACCTGGGCATCAAACTAGGGTGTCCTGCATTGCAGGTGGATTCTTTACCGTCTGAGCCACAAGGGAAGTCTATAATAGCAATGATCTCTGTTTGACCCCTGCTAAGTGCTTTACACTAATTTAATTCTCACAATCCCATATTTAGCCCCATTTTATAGATGGGAAAACTGAGGCATAAAGAGACTAAGCAATTTATAAGACCACACAGATAGAAAGTGGGGGAGCCAGAGTTGCAAACCTAGGTAGTTTGGCTCCAAATTCCATGCAAGCCTTCACCATAGAATAGTGCTCAGAGTATTCCAAGCCTTCATCCTTACTCTGTTTTTATTCTCAATCCAAGAATCAGCCAAGATTAGGAAAGAGAAGATTTGTTTCAACAGGAATTCAAACTTCACATGCTTTGTGGATCAGCACTAGGATCATTTGCTTGAGGTTAATAGAAATATTTTCATTCAAGTTCAGAGGGTTAGTAGGAGGTAGTTCCCACATTTTATTGTCTTTCTTGTCTCCACAATATGCATTATTTACAAGATGTTCAATTATACTACAAAGGGGTCATATGTTCCCTTTGGAGATTTAAATAGCATTTTTCAGGGATAATATGAGTTTACCATGCCCAGGCTTGCATGTGTCCTTGTCTTTATAAAACATAGGATGAATTCAGGTCATTTTAGATCTTGTTCAACAAGGAAAGAGGATGATTTAGCAGTTAACTAGATTGTCTGTGAGGTAATTAAAAATGAAACCTTTCCTTCCTACAAATTATGTGGGTACTTTTTAACCATTCATGCGATGAATATTGTGTACCACCCTGGCTACCCATGCCCACACCTTATCTTCCCTGACAGACTGTAATAATGAGACTTGCAAAGGGCCTGTCTCAATCATTGTTACAGTACCTTTAGGTCTTAGAAAGTCATAGGGTCCCATTGCTTTTTTGTTGACCACTATGGGAAATGGCAACCCACTCCAGTACTCTTGCCTGGCAAATCCCGTGGACAGAAGTCTGGCAGACTATAGTCCATGGGGTTGCGAAGAGTCGGACACGACTGAGTGACTACAGTTTTCACTTTCATGCATTGGAGAAGGAAATGGCAACCCTCTCCAGTGTTCTTGCCTAGAGAATCCCAGGGACAGAGGAGCCTGGTGGGCTGCTGTCTCTGGGGTTGCACAGGGTTGGACACAACTGAAGTGACTTAGCAGCAGCAGCAGCATGTCCACAATTAGGCTGAATTAAAAATATCCTCCCATCCTGAGTGCCTTAAGCAATGAACGTTTATCATTGTTCTTGGGTCTGTGAGTCAGTGGCGCTCACTCATGCATCTTCTATCAGCTGCAGGTTGAGTGGGGAGCTTTACTCATCTCGACCGGACTCTCTTTCTGGTTGGGAGTTGGCTAGTCTAGGAGAGCCTCAGCTAAGACAGCCAGGCTCTCTTCCACGTGGTCCCCTGTCCTCCAGGACACCCACCTAGGGAGATTCTCATGGAGACGACAGTGATAGAGAGCCAGAAGAAACACACCTAGCTGGGAACTGGCAAGTTATCATTTCTACTGCATTCTATCAGCTGAAGCAAGTGAGCAGGCCGGGCACCGTTGAAGGGGTAGGGGAGTAAGCTGCAAATCTCAATGGCAAGAGCAGCAGAATCCCATTATAAAAGACATGTCCACCAGGAGGGGTGAAGAGCTGTGGCCATCCTGGAAATCAATCTGCCACCACTGGAATAAATAAACAAAAATGAATGGTGTCATGAAATGGGGAATAAAGGAAAGGGCGGAGCAGCTGGTTAAGATCCTTGCCCTTTCCATAGATGCTGGATCATGAACATGTCATATTTTGCCGTGTCATGTCATGTCATTCCCCCATCTCCTCAAGGTTGTTGGGGGAATCTAACAGAATAAAGCATCCTGAATTGCTTTGTAAATTATAAACCTCAATGCATGTGTGAATCATCAGTGCTGTTATTTTATTTAAGGTTGAGCAGCCTCTCGACAACCCGAAAGAAGCTTGTTATTGACAGATGCTGAATAGCACCCGCAAAAAATATGTAAATCTCCTTAAGCCGCCTGTTTTTCACTTTCCTCCTGAGAATCAGGGGTGGTGCTGCCTCGTGTAGGGGGCATCACGGGACCCCTTCTGAAAGCTGTCAAACTCACCTCTCACATGCTCCTGCCCTGGGTGCCTCCCACACCAAAGGACAGAGGCACGCAGGGCATCCGACTTCTCTATTTGTTTCTGCTTGAAGGATTAACAAGCTCTGTAAAAAAAAAAGTCACAGCTTCTCCTCTTCCAGATTTTGTGAGGCCACATCCCTCTTCACTGCTGTCTAGGATGATTTTTACGGCCCTTGTTGAAGTGAGAAATAGTCTCTGGTGATACTGAAAACAGTTCCCCCTTGGTATCCATAGAGGATTGGTTCCAGGAGCCCCCGTGTGTGTGTACTCAGTCACTAAGTCATGTCAAACTCTGTGCGACTCCACGGACTGTAGCCTGCCAGGCTCCTCTGTCCATGGGATTTCCCAAGCAAGAATCCTGGAGTGGATTGCCATTTCCTTCTCCAGGGGATCTTCCAGACCCAGAGTCAGAACCTCCCACAGATACCAAAATCCATGGGTGCTCAAGTCTCTTTTTTAATTGCCTAATTGAATATAAATGAATATAGTCAGCCATCCATATGTGGGATGCAAAATCTGAGGATACAGATACAGAGGGCGAGTCAATTGTATTTACCAATTGGATTTGAATGGGTGGATTTCCCCTTCTTGTGACAGCCCTTGTGATTAAAATCGAGATGCATTTTGCGTGAAAGACTCTTAGGGAGTCTCTTA
>SJYT01069386.1:411621-426099 GCA_006410635.1 Cephalophus harveyi | reverse complement strand
GACCCTGGGGAATCTGGCCCTGTTTATGAGCCAAGTGTGAATGCAAATATTTAACACATTGCTAGAAATGACATTTAGGGGAAATAGGCCCAACACTGACTTCATATGTGTAGGGAACTGCCTTCACTGTTTTTCCCCACATTCAGAACTCTAGTCAGCAACTGAGGCCTCTGAGGGGCTCCACGGGGGTGTTTATGGTGCCTGAGAGCATGTGTCAATTCAGTTCAGTCGTTCAGTTCATGCGAAGAGTTGACTCATTGGAAAAGACTCTGATGCTGGGAGGGATTGGGGGCAGGAGGAGAAGGGGACGACCGAGGATGAGATGGCTGGATGGCATCACGGACTCGATGGACGTGAGTCTGAGTGAACTCCAGGAGATGGTGATGAACAGGGAGGCCTGGCGTGCTGCGATTCATGGGGTCGCAAAGAGTCGGACACGACTGAGCGACTGAACTGAACTGTTCAGTTGTGTCTGACTCTTTGCAACCCCATGGACTGTAGCATGCCAGGCTTCCCTGTCCATCACCAACTTCTGAGAGTGTGTGTGTGTGCGTGCCAAGTTGCTTCAGTCGTGTCCGACTCTTTGTGACCCTGTGGACCGTAGCCCACCTGGCTCCTCTGTCCAGCAGGATTCTCCAGGCAAGGATACTGGAGTGGGTTGCCATGCTCTCCTCCGGAGGATCTTCCCAACCCAGAGATCGAACCAAGGTCTCTTATGTCTCCTGCATTGGCAGGCAGGTTCTTTACCACTCAGCCACCTGGGAAGCCCAAGTGCCTATGGGATCCCAGATTAAAAGACCTTGCCAGCAAGAGAGGCTAGAGAGAATTTGTTGCTCTGGATTCCCCAAAATATTTACCATGGCCTGTAAAAATCCTAAATCCCAAATTACCTTAAATGGCAGTACACATTGTATGTAAACCAATGGGACATGCAAACCCACAACACGCTTTTTTTTTCCTCCGGTCTTCCTGGCATTGACATAACCCACACACTCCAGGAAGTTCAACCTGCCATTCATTTATTAACCAAACCCAAGGCAAGGGCTGTACCAGTTTTGCACAGACAATTGTTAATTCCTTTGAAATGGGGCTGCTTCTTTCACTGGGGCTGCCTTAAGGCAGATGGGGAAAAAAAGCCGGCTGGCTTCGGACTTCCTAATACACAAGCCAACACTTACCTTTTCCTGGCTCTGTGTCCCTGTGCTGTCTTGGCCGAGGGGCTAGAGTTCAGAAGATGGCCTTGGAGGAGCAGGTCATTCTCTTGACTTCCTCTGAGCGCCATCGTGCTGTGTTGTCAAGGCAAACCGTGGGAGGGAAGGGTGGCGGGATCTCTGGGGGTGGATGGGGGCGGATCCCAGAGCTGCTGGACCCTCTGGCCAACAGCAGTAGTGAAGTCGTGGAGAAAAGACAGCACTGTCCTTTTTTCATTAAGTGTATTTATAAACATACCGAACATGAAACATTCTTCCTTTCTTCACAGTGATGGATGATTATATGTCTATGAAATGTTTTCATTTATTTGGCGCCAGGGTAATCAAAATCAGTTGAAACTGTCCCACTGAAGGGAAAGAAAACAAGGAGGCGTGGGACAGCCCGTGCTCCTTGCCTCCTCCTCGGCAAGGCTAGTAGCTGGCAGAAGTGCTGGCTTCGCAAGGAGCACCCTCTCCAACTGGTAATTACTCCCAGTCGCGTTCAGGGCTGCCATCCACAGGGGCTGCGGCTCTGCAGGACGTTCAAAGCCGTTGCCTCCTCTCTGGGAGCCGTGTGGGAGCGCCAGGGCCAGCCTGTGCGTGACTCTGTTTAGGCTGAGAAAGAGCTGGTCCCCGGAAACCTTTGTGAATGAAACTCTCGTGCTTTCAAGTCTGCCCTGGCCCGTGTTCTGGGTCAGCCGTCCTGATCTCCGACATCCTGTTTAAACTGGTGTTTTCCACTACACGCAGACAAAACGATTTCTATTCTAAGCTTGCAGTGATCCTGCAAAGACAGGCAAGGGGGATTAGGTGGGGAAGGGGGGTTGACCTGCTAGGGAGAAAAAATACAGGAAGCAGAGGCCTGATTCCTTCTTTGGATGGGGCTCCTTGGACAGCTAAGGAACTTGGTTCTTTGTTTTGCAAAACCGACGTTCCTGTGGAAAGGCCACTGTTCGGTGAGCTTATCCAGCCTAAGCCACAGAAGGGTTTTGTTCACTTCTGGCTATCTCTCTGCTTTATGGGTTGTGATACAGGCCAGTTGAGAAGCAGGAGGGCTAAGATCCTCAGTGGGTAACGAAAACACGATTTCCCTGGTCTCAAATCATCATCACCTTTCAAGAAAATCATTTGAATACTAGAGCAAGAAAGAGACTTTCATTTCTTGAATAGTTGTGAGGATTTTTTAAAGTGAATTGAAAAAAATCTCTTTAGAGTATATGTATATATGTATATATATAATTAAAACAGGCAGAGTCCTGAGTGATCCTTTCAAAGCAGGCTCAGAAAGACATGACTCTTAACGTGCTGGCTCCAAAGTTACAAGATGAAGAAGAATTTGGAGAGGGTCTTTTCAGAACTTACAGGTGTATGCTAAGTCGCTTCAGTCATGTCCGATTCTTTGCGACCCTTGGACTGTAGCCCACTAGGTTCTTCTGTCCATGGGGATTCTCCAGGCCAGAATACTGGAGTGGGTTACTCAGGGATTGAACCTGAGCCACTTGTTTCTCCTACATTGGCAGGCAGATTCTTTAAAACTAGGCCCACCTGGGAAGCCTATATCTAGTTAAAAAAATATATATATGATTTCAGTTACAGTGTAGAAACCACTGTCCTAGATAAACAGACTGCATTTATTCTGTAGTCGTTAGCTACAGGAAATTAGTGACCTCTCCTAGGACTTTTAAGATTCTGACTTTGGAGTTCCCAGATTCTTCATGTAAAAGAGGATAATTACTTGATAAACTTGACCTACAAGGAACCAAAGATTTTACCTTTGTGCCATGCCAGAGCATGAAGTTGGCATTTTTATGTATGAAATCTGAATAAAAATTATAAAATTAAAAATTTCCCTGAGGGTTCAGTGGGTAAGCATTTGCCTTCCAATGCATGGGGGATGGGTTCAACCCCTGGTCAGGGAGTTAAAATCCCATATGCCTCGGGGCCAAAAAAAAAAAAAAAACAACATAAAATGAAGCAATATTGTAACAAAGTCAATAAAGACTTGAAAAAGGTCCACATCAAAAATATTTTTTTAAATTCCTCTATCTGATATGCAGACATCTTTTCTGTGGGGAGCAAGGGGAAAAAGTGACCACTGAATAACCAATATTCCTTCCTATTGTTTTCATACATTCCCATGTTTAGGTGTAAACTTTGGAGGTGCCCAATTTCTAAAAGTAAGCCAGCATAAATCTCAAATAACAGAGTGCATTATTGGAGATATTTAAAATTACTTCTGGAATTTTGGAGCAATTTGAAAAAGACAGATACAGGCGTGGCAGAAGGTATTCTGTTTCATCTTATCTTTCCATAATTAAGAATTAACCACTATGGTTAAAAAATACCTCTGTAATACTTATAAAAGAAGGTGTGAGGAGACTCTGGCTCAAAAAGAGGTGGTTTGAAAAATGTGTAGGGCGTCAACCCTGATTTCAAATGTTTAGCTCTTCAATTACTTGATATGAAATCTGTTACTTCACTAAGAGAGGAACTGATTAATTCAGAAACTGGTAGCAACCAACTTCCTCCCAGTGAGTTGCAATGATATCACCCCCAAGGTCCGAGGGTATGCTAAATACAATTTCAAAATAGCCAATCACATCGGCTGAGACGAAGTGGCCACAGCCAACCACCATCGCTCATCCTTCATCGTCCAGCCCCATGACCTCAGCCTTCAGGAAGCATCAGAGTGAAGAAAACCAGGGGCATCCAGCCAAGTCTTAAACAAATCCCTGAGACGCCTTTATCTCTGGATGAATAGATCATGTTAAGGATTTCTATGGCAGGAACGGATCCTATAGAATGTACAGCTTTGGTGTCTTTTTTAGGTAATATGCTTCCTTCCTGGACAGAGCCCACTGATTCATTCTAGAATAAGCATTTTCTATTTTTATAGATTTTTTTTCCATTTTACTTAGAATTTTATCTGAAGTGTGAACAAACCCTCAAATGTTTTACTCGAACTCAGAGGAAAGAACCCTTTAATCAGAGTTTAACTAACTGGTTTTATTTGCCAACAGATTACATATTTCACAAAGACAGCCGGCTGCCACCACTCCCACTTGGTTAGTTCCCAGTGGGTTCTAATCCCTTCATTTCTGCCTGTAGCTTCTTTCAGGTTTAGCCAAATGTACTTCCTTCTCCCATTCACCAGCAATCATTCTTACTATAAAAGACTCACTTTCTTTAAATATACACAAGGCCTCATACACACTGTCACTTATGTTCAGGAGAGGCTATGTAATTTGTGAGGCCCAGTTCAAAGTGAAAATATGGGTCCTTTGTTATAAAGAATTTCAAGATGGCCGTGAACTTATTAAGAATTTTAAAATGGCGACAACAGTATTTCAAGAGCATTAAACCAAGAGCGAGGGAGGCCCTTTTGAGATGAGTCCTGCTGGGTTGCCTGCCTGAGACATCAGCCCCAACATCCACACACACACATCTCCTTACAAGTGCATAGCAGAGAACATGCATGCAACAATCAAATTTTTACTTCGTGCTAAAGCTTTCCTTTCAGCCCAACACCAATTACCCAAAACTCAGTTGTTATGTGAGCAACAAAAACTTTGATTTCTTACATTGAGATTTCCAGGACATTTATCTCTATTTTTCCCTTCAATCTTCAGAAGTTACTATGCCCAATGTGCCAATATGTAAACAGGCAAAGTCACTTACTCAAGGCCACACTCAATATTTTTTTCTGATTATAAGTGTATTCTAGAGAACATTTGAAAATTGTGTGGATTTAAAACTCATAATGTACAGTCAATTAGAGATAGCCACTATTAAAGTTTTGGTGATCTCCATGACCCAGATAATCTCAATGGTGTGACCACTCACCTAGAGCCAGACATCCTGGAATGTGAAGTCCAATAGGACTTAGGAAGCATCACTATGAACAAAGTTAGTGGAGGTGATGGAATTCCAGTAGAGTTATTTCAAATCCTGAAAGATGACACTGTGAAAGTGCTGTGCTCAATATGCCAGCAAATTTGGAAAACTCAGCAGTGGCCACAGGACTGGAAAAGGCCAGTTTTCATTCCAATCCCAAAGAAAGGCAATGCCAAAGAATGCTCCAACTACCGCACAATTGCACTCATCTCACACGCTAGTAAAGTAATGCTCAAAATTCTCCAAGCCAGGCTTTAGCAATACATGAACTGTGAACTTCCAGATGTTCAAGCTGGTTTTAGAAAAGGCAGAGGAACCAGAGATCAATTGCCAACATCCGCTGGATCATGGAAAAAGCAAGAGAGTTCCAGAAAAACATCTATTTCTGCTTTATTGACTGTGCCAAAGCCTTTGACTTTGTGGATCACAATAAACTGGAAAATTCTGACCTATATACCAGAATAGGTATATAGGTAAACCTATATACCAGAATAGGTATATAGGTAAACCTATATACCAGAATAGGTATATAGGTATACCTATATACCTATATACCAGACCACCTGATCTGCCTCTTGAGAAACCTATATGCAGGTAAGGAAGCAACAGATAGAATTGGACATGGAACAACAGACTGGTTCCAAATAAGAAAAGAAGTACATTAAGGCTGTATATTGTCACCCTGCTTATTTAACTTATATGCAGAGTACATCATAAGAAACACTGAGCTGGAGGAAGCATAAGCTGGAATCAAGATTGCCAGGAGAAATATCAATAACCTCAGATATGCAGAAGACACCACTGTTATGGCAACCTATATACCTATATACCAGACCACCTGATCTGCCTCTTGAGAAACCTATATGCAGGTAAGGAAGCAACAGATAGAATTGGACATGGAACAACAGACTGGTTCCAAATAAGAAAAGAAGTACATTAAGGCTGTATATTGTCACCCTGCTTATTTAACTTATATGCAGAGTACATCATAAGAAACACTGAGCTGGAGGAAGCACAAGCTGGAATCAAGATTGCCAGGAGAAATATCAATAACCTCAGATATGCAGAAGACACCACTGTTATGGCAGAAAGTGAAAAGGAGGTAAAAAGCCTCTTGATGAAAGTTAGGTGGAGAGTGAAAAAGTTGGCTTAAAACTCAACATTCAGAAAATGAAGATCATGGCATCTGGTCCCATCACTTCATGGCAAATAGACTGGGAAACAGTGGCTGACTTTATTTTTTTGGGCTCCAAAATCACTGCAGATGGTGATTGCAGCCATGAAATTAAAAGACGCTTACTCCTTGGAAGGAAAGTTATGATCACCCTAGACAGCATATTCAAAAGTAGAGACATTATTTTGCCAACAAAGGTCTGTCTAGTCAAGGCTATGATTTTTCCAGTGGTCTTGTATGGACGTGAGAGTTGGACTATGAATAAAGATGAGCACAGAAGAATTGATGCTTTTGAACTGTGGTGTTGGAGAAGACTCTTGAGAGTCTCTTGGACTGCAAGGAGATCCAACCAGTCTATCCTAAAGGAGATCAGTCCTGAATATTCATTGGAAGGACTGATGCTGAAGCTGAAACTCCAATACTTTGGCCACATGATGAGAAGAGCTGACTCATTGGAAAAGACCCTGATGCTGGGAGGGATTGGAGGCAGGAGGAAAAGGGGACGACAGAGGATGAGATGGTTGGATGGCATCACTGACTCAATGGACATGGGTTTGGGAGGAGTCTGGGAGTTGGTGATGGACAGGGAGGCCTGGTGTGCTGCGGTTCATGGGGTCGCAAAGAGTCGGACACGACGGAGCAACTGAACTGAAAGTTTTGGTGTGTATGCTTCTATTTTTGTATAATTTCTAATGTCAGAATTTTTTGAGGTTCTTGTATATTTTCTAATACAAGTGGAGATCATATCATCTTTACAGCCTAATAAACTTTTTGACTCAGTAATATGACCCAGGCCTTCCTGCCATTATTAAACACTCTTAGGAATAATAATTTTTAACAACTACATAGTTTTCCATCATGGTTGGTAAAGAATCCATTTAGGAATGAATGAGAAATAGCAAACAGAGAAATGATGACACAATTAATGCTAATTCTTTTTCACATTATGACTATTACACTTCACAATTGTCTTATAAGCTAGATGTTACTGTCTGTAATTCACAGATAAATAAGCTAAGACACAAAGGGTTTAAATAACTAGCTACAAGTCACACACATTCATTAGGGCAAAGTTGGAATTTGGACCCAGGATTGCCTGAAGGTAAGCCTATGTTCAAATCATTCTGCAATAACAGTGATACATAATTTATTACTCTATTCTCAGGAAAGGTCCTTGGGTCAACACAGTAAAATTTAGAGCCTTGAAGATGCTTGAGGTGTGGCAGGTTTTCTATTTGGAAAAGGAAGCCAGACAAGTCCATGGAACAGAGAGTATCTCCAGATGGAGATACTGACAAATAATTACCAGGAACAACCTCTGGACTAAAGACCTATCACTGCAGAAGCTATTTGCTGGTTCATGGGAATTTTGGGGGCCAAAAGGCCGTCATGTTTGCACGCTAGGAGAACCTAGCAATGAAGGTTGTATGCTCATGAAGAACAAAACTCGTAACAGAGATAGGGCCGGTGGGTTTCCATGCTAAGAAAGTGGCATTTAGAATTAATCCCCAAGTCATGTGTCTATTGGACTGGGTGTTTACCCTCTAAGTGAGAATTCAGGACAATTTCAGGAAAAAAAAAAAATGTGTTCCTAAAAGTTCTCAGAAGAGATCACTTTAAAGTGGTTTCCCTGATGTAATACTGTTTGCCTGTCTCACTTGCCCCCACCCCGGCCAGACTTAGTCAACTCGTTTCTCTCTGGTGTTCTTAGTTCCAGGAGCTTACTCCCAGAGGGGAATGGAAATGATTCTTAGCACGAACACGAGATCCAAAAAACCTGACGATGAGTAAGAATAGCCTGGGCTTCTCTGGTGGCTCAGTGGTAAAGAATCTGCCTGCCAATGCAGGGTAATCAAAATCAGTTGAAACTGATCAAACTCAAGTTTGATCCCTGGGTGGGGAAGATCCCCTGTGGTAGGAAATGGCAACCCACTCCAGTATTCTTGCCTGGGAAATCCCATGGACAGAGGAGCCTTGCAGGCTACAGTCCAGAGGGTGCAAAGAGTCAGACAAGACTTAGTGACTAAAAGCAACAACAAACAAGAATAGTCTATTATCCATCTTGCCTTGACTACAAAATCTCTCCACAAAGTGAAGGAGATTCACTAATTTAAATTCACAATTTACCAACTGTAAAGCTTCCTGTGTCTACTATAACCATGTACCACAGACAGAGTGGGTTATAGCAATAGAAATGTCCTCTCCTTCCTCTTCTGGGGGCTGAGAATCTGAGATCAAGGTCCTGGTGGAGCCATATTCCCTCTAATAGTCCCAGGGCAAGATGCATCCTGCTTCTCTCAGCTTCTGGCAGTTCCAGGTGTCCCTCAGCTCATGGCTACACCATTCCAGTCTCTGCCTCCATGGCCTTCTCATGTCTGTGGCTTCTTCTTGTTTGTATCTTTTCAACTTTTTAAAAAAATTATTATTTATTTGGCTGGTGTTGAGTCTTGGTTGCAGCATGTGGGATCTTAGTTCCCTGACCAGGGATTGAACCCATGTTTGCTGCATTGCAAGGCAGATTCTTAACCTTTGGACCACCAGGGAAGTTGCCCTATGTCTTTTCCTCTTTGAGCTCTTTTAAGGAGACTTGTCATTGGATTCAGGGCCTGGATAATTCAGGATGATCTCATCTGGAGATCCTTAATTGCTGTGTATGTGCTAAGTCACTTCAGTCTTGTCTGCCTCTATGCAACACTATGAACTGTAGCCCTCCAGGCTCCTCTGTCTATGGGATTCTCCAGGCAAGAATACTGGAGTGGGTTGCCATGCCCTCCTCCAGGCAATCTTCCCAGACCAGGGATCGAACTCACATCTTTTACATCCCCCCATTGGCAGGAGGGTTCTTTACCACTAGCACAACCTGGGAAAATAGTTTTTCCAAATAAACTTATGTTCACGATTCTAGGAGTTAGCTCATGGAGGTATATTTCGGGAGCCACCATTAATCCCTCTCCAGTGCCAAAATTCAGAGGCCGATGTGTCCCTGAGAGAGAGCTGCTGAGCCCTCGGTAGGGACTTCTTCCCTGGACACAGCTCTGGCAAGGAAGGAGATGCTCAGAGCCAAAGAGTTATTTGGGTTACCCAGGCAGACAGATCTCTGGCTGTCTCTGAGCTCCCCAGTTTTGATTCAGTAAAATCACGTCTGTGCACCCCAGGGAGGCATGGAGACCGTTGAAAAAGAGGAAGCCATGCCTGAAGGCACCACCCAGCTGAGTGGCAAAGGAAATGTTTGACCAGGTGGGGTGATGATCACTCCATCAGATTCAAGCCTAGAGACAGTAGATTACCAAAGACCCAAGGCCTACTTTCCCACCCTGAGTGGACACAGCAGAGCCTAGAACTTTGCCTTTGGCCAACAGGATGCTGCTGAATTGGAGAAGATGAGTGTCTGGACCCAGAGACGGCATGGAGAGTCGAAATAGAAATCTAAGTTGTACTTTACTGTATTAGTCATGGTTCTTCAGAAAAACAGAACTGTTAGAGAAGGAAGGTTTATTTTAAGGAATTAACTTGTGGGATTGTGAACCTGGTGTGTCTGGAATCAGGGCAGGCCCCCAGACTGAAAATTCAGATCAAAGTTGAGGTGATTGTCTTGAGTCCTCTCATTCCACAAGTCAGCAGGCCAGAAACAGGCAGTGTTTCTATGCTGTAGTCTTAAGAGTTCCTTTATCTTTGGGGGACCTCAGTTTTAGCTCCTAAGATCAGCTTGTTGAATGAGGCTCATGTACATTATAGAGGATAATCTGCTTGTTAATCACTTCTAAGACAATACCTCTCCAACTACATCTACCAAAGAATTGATGCTTTCAAATTGTGGTACAGGAGAAGACTCTCGACACAACGAGACCAAAGCAGTCCCTCCTAAAGGAAATCAACTCTGAATGTTCACTGGAAGGACTGATGCTGAAGCCATAACTCCAATACTTTGGCCACCTGATGTGAAGAGCTGACTCTTTGGAAAAGACCCTGATTCTGGGAAAGATTGAAGGCAGGAGGAGAAGGGGATGATAGAGGATGAGACGGTTGATTGGCATTACCAATTGAATGGACATGAGTTTGAGCAAACTCTGGGAGATGGTGAAGGACTGGGAAGCCTGGAATGCTACAATCCATGGGGTCACAAAGAGTCTGGCATGACTGAGCAACAGAACAACGACAACATCTAGCCTGGTGTTTGACTCAATGGCATTGTGCTGTAGCCTAGTCAAGTTGACACATAAATTACTATCACATTTACACACTGGAGCATGTGGACTTGAGATTCCAACTTGTTCTTCAGTACTCCTTAGCACCTCGTAAGTATCAGGCATTGCAGTCAGGCCAGCTGTTGCCTCTGCTGCCAGAGTTTACCATTGCCCCATCAATCTAGGTCAAACTGGGCGGGGGTTATAACATCTGGAGGCATTGCAAGAACACCTCGAGGGGTCTTGATTGACAGCTGTGGGGCCTGGGAAGATTTTCTCCTGACTTGGAGGACAATAGATATGAGTCGAGAGAGGTGAGGGAGGTGAAAGAAGGAGAGAAAACACAAGCAGAGATGAAACAGTGAAAGAATAGCATGAGGAGTTTGAGAAACTGGAAAAAAAAAATCAGTAAGAGGAAAAGAAGGTGAGACTCATAGTCCTGGAGATATGAGGTTAGAGGGGTGAGTGAGCATGGGGCCCGACCATTCTGCTCCTCCTCTGAAATGCTGTAGAAGTCACGGCTTAGCTTCAGAGCGCCGGGGAGCCACTGAAGGGTGCTGAGCTGGGGGGTGGCGTGACCAGATCCCCTTTGAGAAGAGAGCTCTGACTGCTGTGTGCAAGTGGATTGGAGGTGGGGGTCCGGGTTTGGGTTGTTGAAGCATCCCAATGAGATGTGATAATGGCCAGTTAGAGCATGACAGGGGTGGACAGCACAAAGTATTGACAAGAGGACAAGTCAACCAGTGGTTGACTTGGTATTTACAGATACCTTTACAGATTGCTGTTGGGGCTGGGGTGGCTCATCAGGCAGAAATATACTTTCAAATTTGTTATCGCACGTGGGGATGGAATTTGACAGCCTTACAAGTAGTTTATCATCTCATCTCTGATTATCTTTCTACCAGCCTTTCCGCTCCTCTCCCCAGACTTAATTCTTGAGATTAGAATCAGATACTATCTTCGTTTCTCAAATGTTTGATGTCTAAGTCAGAGTAACGTGCTTTTTTTTAAGCTGCAAATTAACTTATCGTCAAAGGAACAGATGATCATGTCAGCGTGAAAAGTGCTCCATCCTTAAATCTTTGCAGGACTGTGCATACCCTCAGCAGAACCCCTTCCCAACTCCTCCCCCTCCACACCAGATGCTGAAATGGTCCCAGTTTACCTCTCTTTGGCAGTCCCTTGCCCTTCATTGAGAAGATGAAAATTGGAATGAATTGTAACCGAATGTTATTCAACCTTTCCATATTAAAGTGAACATGAGATCAAATTGTCACTTTTCCCAAACTTTATGTCATTTTGTATTAGATTACTTTCCTCATGCCAGGACATAGAGCTCATTTAAACCCAAAATGGAAGGAATCTTCAAATTTTGCCAAGTTTATGATGTGAAGAAAAAAAAAAAAAAGTCTAGGTGAAGTGCATTTGAAAGTGAATGAAACCCCTGCTCTGCCTTGGCAGCAGGATGAAATGAACTCAACTTGCAGTTGGCATTTGGGTTGCTGATGTCCTGAACCACACCTCCTGAGTGGTCCAGATTCTACCAAACCAGAAACACGTTTTGCCAGCTGCTTTCCCCACTCATTTCCAATGTGTGTGCTTGTGCGCAATGGAATCCATATGTTTCTTATCCATTTACACTTAAAATCATCAAGATGTTGCTCAACGATGCTTCTGTGATTTACAGATCCTTTCAATTTTTTTTTTAATTTGAAAAAGAGGGAAAATCATATTTTGCAAAGTGTAGACTTGCAACCACAAATTTGTACAATGAAGAAATATGTGTGTCTGCTGTTTTCTTTCTTTCCTCTTCCAAATTTCAAAGGGGGCATTGCCAACTTGCAAACATATGACTTCCAGAAGCATCTACAGCAACTGCATGGATAAGTCTCCATCTGTTATAACTGCTGTAGTCCCCATCATGGGCGAAATGTGTGTGTGTGTGTGTGTGTGTGTGTGTGTATGTGTGTGTGTGGTGGACGGAGGGCAGGGAGGTAGATGAAGGAAGAATGATTTAGAGAGAAATTGATAAGGAGGAAAAGGAAGGAAGAAGCAAAGGGAGGGGGGAAGGGAAGAATGTAAAATTTTGGAACAGATGGAAAATCGATATATTCAGAGGTAAAGGAAGAGAAAATATGTATAACAGAAACAGGTTAAGGCAGCCAACTGCTTAATCATCCACTTGTTAAAAGGATATTTATTATGTAGTGCCTTCTATGTACTGGAGTGTGGCAAAATAGATGGTGCACATTCTTTGGCACCTCCCCATCAAGAGGCAGGCATATTGCTTCTCCACTTGATGACGAGGTGGCCTGAAGCTTCTTTGACCACTGCGACTTGGCAAAAGTGATGCTAAGGCAGTCCTGGACCTAGCCTTTATGAGCAGTGACACCAGCTGCCTTGGCCTCTAGGAGTCAGCCACCACGCTGAAGCTATGTATAGACCCAATGAACAGCCCCACACATGCTCCCAGGTGACAGCCAGCATCAACAGTGAGCTTTGTGAGTGTGCCATCTTGGACTCCCAGCCCACGCAAGCCTTCGGATATAAAGATTGCATCACCATTTCATCAGCTCCATGTTTGGAGCCAAAAAGTTGTGTTTCTAAAAAAACTTTTGTTAACACTAGGTGTCAGGAGTGTTTACTTATACTATATGGTGTATTTAAGATGAATCTTTAAAAATTTCATACCATCACTGGCATGAATAAATGATGTATGTTTTTCTAGGTTATGAATGTTTTCCTTTTAATGACTTCATGTTCAGGTAACAATCATTGCCTTCCTAGAAGCCTTTCCCATTTGCACCACAGTGACTTTATTCAAGAGATCTTTGTCTGTTTCTATGAGTATGACCCTTGTATTCAGTGTCTAGTTACTATCTATTGGCTACATCTATCTATCTATCCATGCATCTTAAATGTCAAATTCTAAATATGTCTCACACATACAATGTATAGATACATATTGAAAGTGAAGTCGCTCAGTCGTGTCCGACTCTTCGCGACCCCATGGACTGTAGCCTACCAGGCTCCTCCCTCCATGGGATTCTCCAGGCAAGAGAACTGGAGTGGGTTGCCATTTCCTTCTCCAGGGGATCTTCCCAACCCAGGGACTGAACCCAGGTCTCCTGCATTCCCGGCAGACACTTTAACCTCTGAGCCACCAGGAAGATTAAGGCTAAATGCATATTAACACTTCATATTTTTTAATTTACTTTTTAAATTGAAGGATGATTGCTTTACAGAATTTTGTTGCTTTATTTTAAACCTTAGCATGAATCAGCCATAGGTATACATATATCCTTTCCCTTTTGAACCTCCTTCCCACGTCCTGCCCCATCCCACCCTCTAGATTGAAACAGTGCTCCTGTTTGAGTTTCTTGAGCCATACAGTAAATTCCTGTTGGCTATCTATTTTATATATGGTAACGTAAATTTCCACGTAACTCTTTCCATACATCTCACCTTCTCCTCCGTGCTCTACATGTCCATAAGTCTATTCTCTGTCTGTTTCTCCCTTCAGTCAGTTCAGTTCAGTTCAGTCACTCAGTCATGTCCGACTCTTTGCGACCCCATGAATGGCAACATGCCAGGCCTCCCTGTCCATCACCAACTCCCGGAGTTCACTCACACTCACGTCCATTGAGTCAGTGATGCCCTCCAGCCATCTCATCCTCTGTCGTCCCCTTCTCCTCCTGCCCCCAATCCCTTCCAGCATCAGAGTCTTTTCCAATGAGTCAACTCTTCGCATGAGGTGGCCAAAGTACTGGACTTTCAGCTTTAGCATCATTCCTTCCAAAGAAATCCCAGGGCTGATCTCCTCCAGAATGGACTAGTTGGATCTCCTTGCAGTCCAAGGGACTCTCAAGAGTCTTCTCCAACACCACAGTTCAAAAGCATCAATTCTTCAGCGCTCAGCCTTCTTCACAGTCCAACTCTCACATCCATACATGACCACAGGAAAAACCATAGCCTTGACTAGACGGACCTTAGTCGGCAAAGTAATGTCTCTGCTTTTGAAAATGCTATCTAGGTT
>SJYT01069386.1:365854-409058 GCA_006410635.1 Cephalophus harveyi | reverse complement strand
CTCCAGCAAAGCACAGCCTCTGCTCCTTACCTTGGATGAGGAATGTCTCCTCACCACCACCCTTCCTGACCTTCAATGTGGGATGGCTCCTCTAGGCCCTCCTGAGCCCAGGCAGCCTTGTAAATAAATTCCTCAGTACCATTTTCTAGATTCTGTATATATGCATTAGAATGCAATATTTAACTTTCTCTTTCTGACTTACTTCACTCTGTATAATAGATTCTAGACTCATCCACCTCATTAGAACTGACCCAAATGCATTCCTTCTTACAGCTAAGTAATATTCCATTGTGTATGTGTATCACCGCTTCTTTATCCATTTATCTGTCAATGGACTATTGCAAATAGTGCTGCAATGAACAATGGGATTTATGTTTGGTTCCTCAGGGTATATGCCTAGGAGTGGGATTGCTGGGTCATATAGTGGTTTTACTCCTAGTTTTTTAAGGAATCTCCATACCATCTTTCATAGTGGCTATATCAATTTACATTCCCACCAATAGTGCAAGAGTGTTCCATTTTTTCTACACCCTCTCCAGCATTTATTGTTTGTAGACTTTTTGATGATGGCCATTCTGACCATTGTGAGGTGATATCTCACTATAGTTTTGATTTGCATTTCTCTAATAATGAGCAATGTTGAGCACCTTTTCATATATTTGTTAACCATTTGTATGTCTTCTTTTGAGAGGTGTCTGTTTAAGTCTTTTACCCACTTTTTGATTGGGTTGTTTGTTTTTCTAGCATTGAGTTGTATGAATTGCTTGTATATTTTGGAAATTAATCCTTTGTCAGTTGTTTCATTTACTATTATTTTGTCCTATTCTGAGGATTGTCTTTTCACCTTGCGTATAGTTTCCTTTGCTGTGCAAAAGCTTTTAAGGTTAATCAGGTCCCACTTGTTTACTTTTGTTTTTATTTCCATTACTCTAGGAGGTGGATCATAGAGGATCTTGCTTTGATTTATGTCCCTGAGAGTTCTGCCTGTTTCCCTCTAAGGGTTTTATAGTTTTTGGTCTTACATTGAGGTCTTTAATCCATTTTGAATTTATTGTTGTGTATGGTGTTAGGAAGTGTTCTAATTTCATTCTTTTCCGTGTAGCTGTCCAGTTTTCCCATCCCCATTTATTGAAGAGGCTGTCTTTGCCCTGTTGTATATTCTTGCTTCTTTGTCAAAAATAAGGTACCCATAGGTGCATGGGTTTGTTTCTGGGCTTTCTATCTTGTTCCATTGATCTATATTTCTGTTTTTGTGCCAGTACCATACGGTCTTGATGACTGTAGCTTTGTAGTGTAATCCGAAGTCAGGAAGGTTGATTCCTCCAGCTCTATTCTTCTTTCTCAAGACTGCTTTGGTTATTTAGGGTCTTTTGTGTTTCCATATGAATTGTGAATTTTTTTGTTCTAGTTCTATGAAAAATGTCATTGGTAATTTGATAGGGGTTGCATTGAATCTGTAGATTGCATTTGGTGGTATAGACATTTTCACAATATTGATTCTTCCTACCCAGGAACATGGAATATCTCTCCATCTGTTTATGTTGCCTTTGATTTCTTTCATTAGTGTCTTATGATTTTCTGTGTACAGTTCTTTCTTCTCCTTAGGTACATTTATTCCTAGATATTTAATTTTTTTTGTTGTAATGGTGAATGGGATTGATTCCTTAATTTCTCTCTCTGATTTTTAATCATTAGTACATAGAAATGCAAGTGATTTCTGTATATTGATTTTGTATCCTGCAACTTTGTTAAATTTACTGATTAGCTCTAGTAATTTTCTGATAGTATCTTTAGGGTTTTATATGTACAGTATCATGTCATCTGCAAACAATGAGAGCTTTACTTCTTTTTTACCTATCTGCTGCTGCTGCTGCTAAGTCATTTCAGTCATCAACTCAGTGCGACCCCATAGATGGCAACCCACCAGGCTCCCCAGTCCCTGGGATTCTCCAGGTAAGAACACTGGAGTGTGTTTCCATTTCCTTCTCCAACGCATGAAAGTGAAAAGTGAAAATGAAGTTGCTCAGTCACGTCTGACTCTTAGCCACCCCATGGACTGCAGCCTACCAGGCTCCTCCGTCCCTGGGATTTTCCAAGCAAGAGTACTGGAGTGGGGGGCCATTGTTTTCTCCACTTTTCCTTTCTGGATTCCTTTTACTTCTTTTTCTTCTCAATAATATCAAAGCCACAGGAGAGCTTAGAGGTCATCATTTTCACCTCTTTGCTGAAAAGTCTAGGACTTCCAGAACTATGTCAAATAATAGTGCTGAAAGTGGACACCCTTGGTTTTTTCCTGATCTTAGGGGAAATGCTTTCAATTCTTTACTATTGAGAATAATGTTTGCTTTGGTTTATCATATATGGCCTTTCCTATGTTGAGGTAGGTTCCTTCTGTGCCCATTTTTTGAAGAGTTTTGATGATTAATCAGTGCTGAATTTTGTCAAAGGCTTTTTCTGCATCTATTGAGATTATCATATGGTTTTTAATCTTTCAATTTGTTAATATAGTTTATCACATAGATTAATTTGCATATATTGAAGAATCCTTGCATTCCTGGAATAAACCCAACTTGATCATGGTGTATGAGCTTTTTGATGTGTTGCTGAATTCTATTCGCTAATAATTTTTGAGGATTTTTACATCTATTTTCATCAGTGATTGATATTGGCCTGTAGTGTTCTTTTTTTGTGTTGTCTTTTTCTGGTATTGGTATCAGGTTGATGGTGGCCTTGTAGAATGAGTTTGGAAGTGTTCCTTCCTCTGCAATTTTTTGAAAGAGTTTTAGAAGGACAGGCATTAGCTCTTCTTTAAATGTTTGATAGAATTTTCCTGTGAAGTCATCTGGTCCTGAGCTTTTGTTTTTTGGGAGATTTTTGATCACAGCTTCAATTTAAGTGCTTGCAATTGTGTTGTTCATAATTTCTATTTCTTTCTGGTTCAGTCTTGGAAGATTGAATTTTCCTAAGAATCTTCCATTACTTCCAAGATATCCATTTTATTGCCATATAGTTGTTCATAATAGTCTCATATTATTCTCTGTATTTCTGCATTGTCTGTTGCAACCTCTCCTTTTTAATTTCTAATTTTGTTGATTTGATTCTTCTCTCTCTTTATCTTGATGAGTCTGGCTAAAGTCTTGTCAATTTTGTTTATCTTGTCAAAAAATCAGCTTTTAGTTTTATTAATCTTCACTACTGTTTCTTTCATTTCTTTCTGATCTAATCCTTATGATTTCTTTCCTTCTAATTTTGGAGATGTTTTGTTCTTTTTTTTTTCCAGTTGTTTTAGGTGTAAAGTTAGGTTGTCTATTTGATGTTTTTCTTATTTCTTGAGGCAAGATTGTATTGCTGTAAACTTCCCTCTTAGAGCTGCTTTTGCTGCATCCCATAGGTTTTGAGTTGTCATGCTTTCATTGTCATTTGTTTCTAGAATTTTTTTGATTTCCTTTTTGATTTCTTCAGTAACCTCTGGGTTATTTAGAAACGTATTGTTTAATATCCATGTGTTTGTGTCTCTTACAGTTTTTTTTTTTCCTTGAAATTTATATCTACTCTCATAGTATTGTGGTCAGAGAAGATGCTTGATATGATTTCAGTTTTCTTAAATTTCCTGTGGTTTGATTTGTGACCCAAGATGTGGTCTGTCCTGGAGAATGTTCCATGTGCCCTTGAGAAGATGCATTCTTCTGCATTTGGATGGAATGTCTTGAAGATATCAATGAGATCCATCTCATCTAATGTATCATTTAAGACCTGTGTTTCCTTATTAATTTTCTGTTTTGATAATCTGTCATTTGGTGTGAGTGGGCTGTTAAAGTCTCCTACCATTATTGTGTTACTGTCAATTTCTCCTTTTATGTCTGTTAGTGTTTGCCTTATGCATTCAGGTGCTCCTATGTTGGGTGCATAGATATTTGCAATTGTTTTATCTTCCTCTTGGATTGATCCCTTGATCATTACGTAGTGTCCTTCCTTATCTCTTCTAAACTTCTTTATTTTAAGGTCTATTTTGTCTGATATGAGGACTGCTACTTCAGCTTTATTTTGCTTCTCATTTGCATGGAATATATTTTTCCATCCTCTCACTTTCAGTCTATAGGTGTCTTTAGGTCTGCAGTGGGTCTTTAATTTCTTGTAGACAGCATATATATGGGTCTTGTTTTTGTATCCATTCAGCCAGTCTATGTCTTTTGGTTGGAGCTTTTAATCCATTTACATTTAAAGTAATTATTGATATATATGTTCCTATAGCCATTTTCTTCATTGTTTGTGGTTGATTTTGTAGATCTTTTTTCTTCTATTGTATTTCTTGACTATACAAGTCCTTTTAACATTTGTTGTAAAGCTGGTTTGGTGGTGCTGAATTCTCTTAACTTTTGCTTGTCTGAAAAGCTTCTTATTTCTCCATCAATTTTGAATGAGATCCTTGCTGGGTACTGTAATCTTGGTTGTAGATTTTTCCCTTTCAATGCTTTAAATATATCCTTCCATTTCCTTTTGGCCTACAGAGTTTCTGCTGAAATATCAGCTGTTAAGCATATGGGGTTTCCCTTGCATGTTACTTCTTGCTTCTCCCTTGTTGCTTTTAATATTCTTTCTTTGTGTTTAGTCTTTGTTAGTTTGATTAGTGTGTGTCTCAGCATGTTTCTCCTTGGGTTTATCCTGTATGGGACGCTTTGTGCCTCTTGGACTTGATTGACTATTTCCTTTTCCATGTTGGGGAAATTTTCAGCTATAATCTCTTCAAAAATTTTCTCATACCCTTTCTTTTTATCTTCTTCTGGGACCCCTATAATTCAAATGTTGGTGCATTTGATATTGTCCCAGAGGTCTTTGAGCCTATCCTCGGTTCTTCTCATTCTTTTTACTTTATTCTGCTCTTTAGAAGTTATTCCCATCATTTTATCTTCCAGCTCATTGATTCATTCTTCTACTTCAGATATTGTGCTTTTGATTCCTTCTAGAGTATTTTTAATTTCAGTAATTATGTTGTTTGTCTCTGTATGTTTATTCTTTAATTCTTCTAGGTCTTTGTTAATTGATCCTTGCATTTTCTCCATTTTGTTTTCAAGGTTTTTGATCATCTTTACTATCATTATTCTGAATTCCTTTTCAGGTAGCTTGCCTATTTCCTCTTCATTTATTTGGACTTTTGTGTTTCTGGTTTGTTCCTTCATTTGTGTAGTATTTCCTTGCCTTTTCATTATTATTTTTTTTAACTTATTGTGTTTGATGTCCCATTTTCCCAGTCTTCAAGGCTGAATTATTTCTTCCCTTTGGTTTCTGCCCTCCTAAGGTTGGTCCAGTGGTTCGTGTAAGCTTTGTATAGGGTGAGATTTGTGCTGAGTTTTTGTTTGTTTTTCCTCTGATGGGCGGGCTGAGTGAGGTGGTAATCTTGTTTGCTGATGACTGGGTTTGTATTTTTGTTTTGTTTGTTGTTTAGATGAGGCATACTGGTAGTTGTGTGATGCTGGGTCTTGTATTCATCTGGTTTCCTTTGGGTGAGTTTTCACTATTTGATACTCCCTATCGGAGAAGGCAATGGCACCCCACTCCAGTACTCTTGCCTGGAAAATCCCATGGACGGAGGAGCCTGGTAGGCTGCAGTCCATGGGGTCGCTGAGTCAGACACGACTGAGCAACTTCACTTTGACTTTTCACTTTCATGCATTGGAGAAGGAAATGGCAACCCACTCCAGTGTTCTTGCCTGGAGAATCCCAGGGATGGCGGAGCCCAGTGGGCTGCCATCTGTGGGGTCGCACAGAGTTGGACACGACTGAAGCAACTTAGCAGCAGCAGCAGCAGCATGGATAATTCTCTGGTAGTCTAGGGTTTTGGAGTCAGTGCTCCCACTCCAAAGGCTCAGGGCTTGATCTCTGGTCAGGAATAAAGATTCCACAAGTGGTTTGTTGTGGCATTAAGTGAAATTAAAACAAATATCTAAAAATGAGAAACCAAAGATGAACCCCAGACAAATGGCAGTTACAAAATCAGGCAAATAATAATAAAAATATTGGAATATACACATATACACATTCACCCATGAGCAAAGTGAAAACAGTCTAACAAAAATAAAGTACAGTAGATTGCCCTAGCAAACAAAGTAAATCAAAAATTATATTTACCAGTTAAGAACAAAACTAACTAAAGCACAAAGTGGAAAACAAAACTAAAGCAAGGTGCTAAATGGGGAAAAAGCAATGAAAACAAAACTAACAAATAGGCTGAGAGGAAAGGAAAGAAAGAAAGGATATGCAAATTTAAATATAGGTAGATGAAGAAGATTTATATGCATTAAAGATTAACTGCAAGGGGAAAAGAACAGTAGGAAAGGCAAACAAAGGAATAAATGTAGAAAAAATGTAGATTTTTAAAAATTAAAATTATAAAAAAGAGAAAAGAAAGAAAAAAAAAGGAAGAAGAAAGAAAAAAGGAAAACTCCACAGAACTGCAAAACCCAATGTAGAGGCAGAGGTTTATAGCAACAATAAAAAGTGTGACTGAATATATACATATGCATATACATCCATCAGTTCAGCTCAGTTCAGTCACTCAGTTCAGTTCAGTTGCTCAGTTCTGTCCGACTCTTTGCGACCCCATGAATTGCAGCACGCCACGCCTCCCTGTCCATCACCAACGAAGCTGATGGCATCTGAATGTTGACCTTAAAACTGAATGTTGAGCTTTAAGCCAACTTTTTCGCTTTCCTATTTCACTTTCATCAAGAGGCTTTTTAGTTCTTCTTCACTTTCTGCCATAAGGGTGGTATCATCTGCATATCTGAGGTTATTGATATTTCTCCTGGCAGTCTTGATTCCATCTTGTGCTTCTTCCAGCCCAGCATTTCTCATGATGTACTCTGCATAGAAGTTAAATAAGCAGGGTGACAATATACAGCCTTGACGGACTCCTTTTCCTGTTTGGAACCAGTTTGTTGTTCCATATCCAGTTCTAACTGTTGCTTCTTGACCTGCGTATAGGTTTCTCAAGAGACAGGTTAGGTGGTCTGGTATTCCCATCTCTTTCAGAATTTTCCACAGTTTATTGTGATCCACACAGTCAATCAGTCATGTCCAATTCTTTGTGACCCCATGGACTGCAGCACACCGGCCTCCTTGTCCATCACCAACTCCCAGAGTTTACTCAAACTCATGTGCATTGAGTCGGTGATGTCATCCAACCATCTCATCCTCTGTCATCCCCTTGTCCTCTCACCTTCAATCTTTTCCAGCATCAGGGTCTTTTCAATGAGTTGTTTCTTCGCATCAGGTGCCCAAAGTATTGGAGTTTCAGCTTCAGCATCAGTCTTTCCATTGAATATTCAGGACTCGGAGGTTACTGATATTTCTCCAGGCAATCTTGAGTCCAGCTTGTGCTTCTTCCAGCCCAGCATTTCTCATGATGTACTCTGCATGTAAGTTAAATAAGGTGACAATATACAGCCTTGACGGACTCCTTTTCCTATTTGGAACCAGTCTGTTGTTCCATGTTCAGTTCTAACTGTTGCTTCCTTACCTGCATACAGGTTTCTCAAGAGGCAGGTCAGGTGGTCTGGTATTCCCATCTCTTTCAGAATCTTCCACAGTTTATTGTGATCCACACAGTCAAAGGCTTTGGCATAGTCAATAAAACAGAAATAGATGTTTTTCTGGAACTCTCTTGCTTTTTCCATGATCCAGCGGATGTTGGCAATTTGATCTCTGGTTCATATATATGTGTTAAATGATGTATGCACAATGTTTTGCATGAGCAAAAGTCTGGAAACAACATACATTTTCAGATAAAGTATTTCCAAGTAATTAAATGAAATAAAGAAAGCTGCAGGACAGTATGTATAAGAATGCCACAAACTGTACATTTACAGGAATAAAAATAAAATGAGCTCTGGTTTAAATACTTTGCTTCCAGGAAAAGGAATGGAGAGGCTGGAAAACAGCATTGAGAGGGAGATTGCCTTTAACTGTGTCATTTTATAACATTTAGGCATGCATATAAACAAATAAAACTTAAAAGGTCATAATTCACAATGGACAAAGTAAAACAACAGAACAAAGTGATATCTTGATTTCTGCTGGACCTACTTCCTTTCAAGTATTAAGAGATGGCCTAGATGTGCATAGTCACTAGTCACAAATGGCCATTGGGCCTTTGAAACCTGTTTAGTCCAAGTTGAGTAGTTCTGTAAGTATAAATACACATTGTATTTCAAAGAACTTAGTGTGGGCCAAAAAAAAATAAAATAAGTCAATTCTTATTTCATGCTGAAACAATGCTATATTGGATATAATAAGTAAAAACAGATCATTGAATTTCATTTGTTTCTTTTTACTTGTTTTACTGTGGGTACTGTAAAATTTTAAATTTCAGATGTGGCTTAGGTTTCATTTCTATTGGGTAGCTCTGAGCTAAACTGATACTTGTAGTCATTGATATAATCTTTAATAAAAAATAACCTTTAGCTTTCAGAATCATTAATATTGATTTGTAGTCTTTGGAGGTTTCCCCAAAATGAGGGCATTACCATCTTCAAAAATTAAGAAGCATATGAGAGCAGCCAAGATGGCAAATTAGAAGGAGCTTAATGAGCACACCAAAATCACAATAATCTACAAAACAACCATCCTTGAAAAAGACTGAAACCTACCAGAAAACACTTCCTACAGTTAAAGGCATACAGACGGAACCACAACCAGCCTAGTGGTGAACTCCCAATATAATCAAATCCCATACCCCTCAAGTGAACGACCCACAAACTGGAGAATAATCATATCACAGAGGTTCTCCCACAGAAGTGAGAGTTCCATCCAGTACCAGGAAGAGGAGCCCTCCAGAGCATTTGGCTTTGAAGGTCAGTAGGGCTTGACTTGCAGGAGCTCCCCAGGATTGGGGGAAACAGAAGCTCTTAAAGAGCACACACAAAATCTCATGCGCACCAGGACCCAGGGCAGAAGCAGCAATTTGATAGAAGCCTGGGCCAGACCTACCTGCTGGTCTTGCAGGACCTCCTGGGGAATGGTGGTGAATATACTGGGGAACATTCATCTGTGTGAGCTTTCCAGGAGGCTGACGTTTTGGCACCAAGACCTGGCCCCATTCAATAGCCTTAGGCTCCAGTGGCGGGGTGCCTCAGGCCAAATAACAAACTGGATGGGAACGCAGCCCCACCCATCAGCAGAAAGGCTGCCTAAAGACTTCCTCAGCCCACAGCCTGAGAATGATGGGGAAAAAATTTGCAGATAATGCTACCAATAAGGGCTTAATTTTCAAAATGTACACACAGCTCATACACCTTTGTATTAAAAAAACAAAAAACAATCCAATCAAAAGATGGGCAGAAGACCTAAATAGATATTTCTCCAAAGAAGACATACAGATGGCCAACAGGCACATGAAAAGACTCTCAACATTCTTAATTATTAGAGAAATAAGAATTAAAACTACAATGAATTATCACCTCACACCAGTCAGAAGGGCCATCATCAGAAAGTCTACTAATAACAAATGTTAGAGAGGGTATGGAGAAAAGGGAACCCTCATACACTGTTGGGCTTCCCTGGTGGCTCAGAGGTTAACGCGTCTTCCTGGAATGCGGGAGACCTGGGTTCGATCCCTGGATCGGGAAGATCCCTTGGAGAAGGAAATGGCAACCCACTCCAGTACTCTTGCCTGGAGAATCCCATGGAAGGAGGAGCCTGGTGGGCTACGGTCCATGGGGTCGCAAAGAGTCGGACATGACTAGCGACTTCACATCACTTCACTTCATACACTATTGGTGGGACTATAGCTGGCACAGCTGCTGTGGAGTTTCCTTAAAAAGCTGAAAATAGAGCTACCATATGATCCAGCAAGCCCACTCCTGGGCATGTATTAGAGAAAACTCTAATTTTAAAATGTATATGCATGCCAGTTTTCACAGCAGCACTATTTACAACAGGCAAGATGTGGCAGTGACCTGAATGTCCATCAACAGATAAATGGATAAAGAAGATATGGGGAGGAGCTGCCCTGGTGGCTCAGTGGTAAGGAATCTGTCTGCCAGTGCAGGAGACGTGGGCTTGATCCCTGCTCCAGGAAGACCCCACAGGCCACAGAGCAACTAAGCCTGTGAGCCACAGCCATTCAGCTTGTGCTCTAGAGCCTGGCAGACACAGCTATTGAGCCTATCTTAGAGCTGGAGCTCCACAAGAGGAGAGGCTACCACAATGAGAAACCTGTGCACTCCAGCGAGGAGTGGCCCCTGCCCACTGCAACTTGAGAAAAGCCTGTGCCTAGCAATGAAGACCCAGCAGAGCCAAAATAAAATAAAAGAAAGAAGAGGTGTATATATTGAATACATAATGGAATAGTACTCAGCCATTAAAAAGAATGAAATAATACCATCTGCAGCAACGTGGATGGGCCTAGACATTATCATACTAGGTGAAGTAAGTCTGACAGAGACAACTATCATATTAATATTACTTACATGTGGACTCTAAAAACTGATACAAATGAACTTGTTCACAAAAAAAGAAATAGGCTCACAGACATATAAAATAAACTTATGGTTACCAAAGGCAATAGTAGGGGGTAGCAGTGGAAGGATAGGGTGGAGGAGATAAATTAGGAGATTTGGATATGTATACTACTACATATAAAATAGGTAAACAATAAGGACCTAAAGTATAGTACAAGGAACTATACTCATTATCCTATAATAACCTATAATGGAAAAGTATCCAAAAAATAATATATATGTGTGGGCCAGCATGTGTATGTGTATGACTAAATCACTTTGCTGTACACTTGATACTAACAAAACATTGTAAAATAACTATACTTCAGTTAAAAGAAATTAAGAAGCACAGATATAAGCTAGATAATTCTTTATAGAATTAGGTCAATTATTTTTCCAAATACTATAGCAAAAAATGTGTTTTTGATGAAATTTAACTCCATTCCCTCTTGCCATAAGAGAGAAATACATGTGCCACTAAGAGATGTGTATAAGAGACAGTATATATACACATACACACACATGTACATTATATTGTTATATATTATATGAAATTTGCAGGCTCTGAATATATATTGTCCTACTTACTTTTTTAGATAAAAAATATTTATATATTAAGTGGGGACTTCTCTGTAATGCAGAGGATATGGATTCAATCCCTGGTTGGGAAATAAAAATCCCACAAGTCTTATGGTGTGACCAAAAAAAAAAAAGGATATTTATATATAAAGTAATACATTATTACAATCCATACCACATAATTTGGACATTCTTTAAAGTGTCAAGGACAGAATTACAATGGATGGAGTTTGCAAATCTTTTATGAGCATAATAATAGCTTCTAAGAAGAAATGAAGGTGACTTGAAATTTATTTCAATATGGAGTTTTAAACACAATAGCCAGTTTTAAACACTAATTTAATCCTAGTATTAGAATTCTATTCTGTCTCTGACAGCAATTCCTTTACTGAATACAACCATCAGATGTAGAAAGTTACATGGTTAACTCTTTCAGGGAGGACAGGAAAATTATATATTATCTTTTCATTTTTGGATGGGGATAACTTTTATTTGAGAATTATTTGTTACTGGTCTATGAATCTAATTCAGACAATTTAAACCAAAAAAGTGCCACTTTACAGGGAGAAAAGAAATATTTTCTTTGACTTCAGTTTGTCCTAGACCACACTTTTTGCATATATACCCCAGAATATTACACAATCCAGGAGCCTACTTGCAACAGCGCTCTTAAAATCACCGAGTGCTTTTATACTGACATTGGAACATTATTTATCTTGTAACGAAAGAAGAAAGAAATGAGACCTGTTCATTTTGATCACTGTATAATACTTTCCTGCTTATAAAAGCTTTCCTGTATAAAAACTTTCCTGCTGTAATTTTTACAGTGTATATAAACAAAAATTTTTTCAAGCTTATAGAAGTCAATAATTTGTATGTAAGACAAAAAAACTTCCAGGATAATTTTTATCTGTTAAGCTATGAAAATACAGTTAATATTTTTACAATTCAAGGGGAAAAGGGAAATTTTTTTCATAATTAAGTGGATTTTTTTAAAATGAATGTAAATTTGTATTAGAGAGAGATTTTTGTGTGGCATTCCTTTTGCCTCACAGAGACTAAAAACAGAAATAGAGTTTTTATTCATTCATATCTGTTCTTCTACATGACTGATAGCAGAAACATTTTTGAATCCTCATAATTGAGATTGAAATGGAATATCCTTCATTTTTCCTACACTAGAGAACATATAATTAATATGATGTATAGTACTAATCAGGATGCTATTCCATTGTGAAGCAATATTAAAATGTTTTTAAGGTAATACTAGCTCTTAGATGTTTGTATATGATTAATGGATGAAATCTGGGTCTTAAGTTACTTTCCCAAAGCCAGAAAGCAAATTCGAGGTGCATCCTCAGTAAAGAGAACAAACAGGGCATACTGTCACTTCAGTTGTGGTGGACTCTGTGTGACCCCCTGAATCTTAGTCAGCCAGGCTCCTCTGTTCTTGGGGTTCTCCAGGCAAGAACACTGGGGTGGGTTGCCATTTCCTTCTCCAGGGGATCTTCCCAAGCCCTGTCTCTTATACACATCTAGATGTGTATAAGAGACAGTGCTATTCCATTGTGAAGCAATATTAAAATGTTTTTAAGGTAATACTAGCTCTTAGATGTTTGTATATGATAATTTATACCAAATACAATTGTCAAATAGTTAATGCCAAATAAAAGTATACCTATAAAAATCAGAAGAGAAAATTTTCATTTTAGAATAAGATTCAATTTCTACAATAAGGACAATGACTCATCTACAGGGACATTGGCCAATCAAAACTAAAGCACTAATTTTTTTCTTAAAATTGTTAGCAAGTTTGTCGGCAGGAACATAGGCAGAAGAGCTTTCGGCAGACCTAGAAAGGAAGACTGGCTAAGCTTACCCAGTTATTTTTTTTCATGGTGTCAACATTTAATGTTATAGCATTTAGTCACAATTTTAAAATGAATAGTGAGCTTTTAACATATTCCTTAAGAGATGTTCTGACAGATGATGGCTAATTTCAAGCTATCAACCACCAACTCACAAAATTCCTGAAAATTTCACAATCTGCTCTTGCAAACTGTTAAGAGGTAGTTCTAGGCACACTACTGTTAAAACTACTGAAATATTAACAAATCATATTTGTTTCTTTTCTTCTGTTTTGAAATAGAATGAAAGTCCCTTGAGAACAAATACGTGCCATTTTATTTGCAGTTCAGTTCAGTCGCCCAGTTGTGTCCGACTCTTTGCAACCCCATGAATCACAGCACGCCAGGCCTCCCTGTCCATTACCAACTCCCAGAGTTCACCCATGATGCCATCCAGCCATCTCAACCTCTGTTGTCCCCTTTTCCTCCTGCCCCCAATCCCTCCCGCATCAGAGTATTTTCCAATGAGTCAACTCTTCGCATCAGGTGGCCAAAGTATTGGAGTTTCAGCTTTAGCATCATTCCTTCCAAAGAAGTAGTCTTCTTTATTTCCAGAATAGCAATGGACAAAGCACTCTTGCCTATAGACTTACTGAACAGTATGTTAAACTTTTGCAAGGCTAAGAAAATTTTAATTATTCAAAATGAGTGATAAATGTGATGATGATGGTCATGACAATGTATAAAACATTTCCGAGCATAAGAAAAAAATCTAGTTCCTCTCTGTTATTTTACAGATGTAAAAATGGAGCAGTTTGCTCAAGTTAGGCATCAAAATAATTGCTTCCACAGGGGCTAAACTGGCAGCGCCATAGAGGCATAGGTTCTGCACTGCTCTGGACTGTGGTTTTGGTAACACAGTATGAGTATTCAATTGCCACAGGAGTACGAGAGAGGGGAAAACACTTTCAACTGTCAAGGTCTGCATGCCATCAATCCCAATTTCTCTCGTGAAATTTAACTCCATTCCCTCTTGCCATAAGAGAGAAATACATGTGCCACTAAGTCAAAGTTAGTTTTAAAAGGATGACAATGAATGTTCACCAAACAGATCTACCAAAATCACTGAGGCAGAAGAACTAGTGTTCTAAGTAGAATATACATCAGTAGTTATCAGATACAGAAGGGACTATGTAAAAAAAAAAAAACTCAGTGCCTTAAAAAAAAAAGCAATATTCAATAAATAACATGGAAACTTTTCTGGCTATTGAACCTTTAACTTAGGAAAAGACATGGCATATATTTATCTACTTTAACTGCTTTAACAGTTATCTTTGCTAATCAAAATGTAATAATGAGTTTCCCAGGTGGCTCAGTGGTAAAGAATCCACCTTACAATGCAAGAGACGCAAGAGACATGGGTTGATCCCTGGGTCAGGAAGATCCCCTGGAGGAGGACATGGCAACCTTTTCCAGTATTCTTGCCTGGAGAATTCCATGGACAGAGGAGCCTGGCGGGCTACAGTCCATGGGGTCGCAAAGAGTGACACAAAAAAAAAGAGTGACAAAAAAAAAAAAGAGCATGCACAAATGTAATAAGTAACTCATTGCTTAAACTGTGTGCACACACTACCAGCTTTGGCAATTTGTTCAAAGCCTAAAGAAGCAGTTTTAGAAATTACCTAAATGATGGGTGTTAATTAAATCATAGCTTAAAATGTCATAATTTAGATTTTACTAGTCATATTATTTATGTTTCTCCATTGTAACAGTCTAATGTTCACCATGAAGTATGGTCTTCTAAAGAACCAAAAAGAACAGTTTTGTCTATTATAAATACAGCCAATTTTTTGGAAATTCTAAAGGTCAAGTTATAACCAGATAATAGAAATGTACAAGAATATGTTATGGCCACTTCATGATTTCAGCTAATGCTCCAGGATAATTTTTTGTAAGCTATAAGGGAGAAGAAGAGAAAGATACTGAGATAGAGACTGAGAACATTAAGTAAAAATTCCAAGTATGTCAACCTTCATCCTCAGTATTAGAGGTACACATTAATGAAGCCTGTTTATCTCAGGTGAAAATACTAGCCTTTTGACTAGTAGCTAACATTTTTGGTTTCCTAAGACCAAAAACAGCACAGCAGCTTTCCTTTGGTATTTGATTTTGCTCCTTCTCCCACCTCTCTGACAATAATTTATTAGGAATTCAAGTCACATTGGCAGCATCTGTGAAACAATTACTGCATCTAGGACTGACTCTGCAGTCTAATCCATCATAATTATGACAGGCCTCTTTGAAGATGCTATGATGCATGACTTAAAAATAGCACATTAGTGTGCAAATGGATCAGCATCTCATTTCACCAATATGCATTTAGGGTTGTAATTTAGCTCAACACCATTTGACTCTCTTTGAATCATTCAAGAATGGTAGCTGCATCTCTCACCACATAAAGCTGTAGATGATGCTCAAAATTTGTGAAGAGGGCTTTCTGGTTTTGCTTTTACTTTTTGGTTTATTGATTTTGTTGGTGGTGTGGCTTTAACTGCTCTAAAAGAAAAGAAGGGGAAAGAAAAGTCATTTAAATCTCATGTCAGCTTTTTCCAAGGAGACAAAAAAAGTCAATTTATAGATATGTATAGCTACCATATGATAAGGCAACAATTTTTTTTCTATAAAAAATTTTTGAATTCATGTTCTAATATTGAAAGTATATAAAATACTCTGCCATCAGCACATGAGTCCTGTTTATTGACACAGGCACATTGCAGGGAGTAAATTCTTAAGACTAGTTACTTTCAAGCACTGTAGCTATTCACGTACCTGTGTCTCAGCATCAGCCTTAGGAGATTACTGTATGTCTCTATTGCCTCCTTGACAGGCTCAGCCCCTATTGTAATTCAGGTGTTAGGAATTAACTAGTTCCTAACATGGAAGACATTGAGTAAAGATGATATATTTCACTACCCTTCCTGTGAAGATGGCAGTATTCTCCAAAACTATTTTAGATTCTTCCCACCAAAATGGGAGATAATTTGAGTTGACATATTTATTTCAAGATGCATGCAGGACAATGGGCCTCGGTTTTGTCTACTGACGGTCCCCATGGGTAGTGCTCTAAAATCCTCAGATTTCCATCCTTATCTTCTGCATCTATCAAATTCTCTCCACTCAGTTTGACTTACTTTCTTACTATATAATATTAGTATTGCTAAGTCCCATTCTGGAAGTAAGCAAAGTGATTTTATAGGGCATAACTTAAGAAATTAAAAGTTATTTTTCATTAATTTAATATTAAAGCTAAAATTTTCAAGAAAAACAGCCAATCTATGCACAACCTACTTTCAATAGCAAACTTGGTCTCCAAACTACATGTTAAACTTGGAACATAATGCCTTATATATGCATTAAATATGGAGACTATAAAGTGAATTAATATTTTTACTTCAAAACTGACTTTTCAATGTCTCATCTAATAAGAACTTTCAATTTTAATATTAAGAAATATCTTAAGATATACTTCCCATAATTTTGGGGGAAAAAAACCCAGCAAACACAGAAATGTGTCAGAATCTCAGAGAAAATGCCTACATTTCCAGAAGTGTATTAATTATACAAGTAGCTACGCACACAACAAGCACTTGGCTTTGCTCCTGTGGTGTGTTACCCACGCTTATAGAGAGGACTTCGGTTTTCATAACCCTCAGTAGAAACTATATAATTCCAATATTGTAAGTTTTAAAATGTGTTTCTTATCTTAAAAATAACAGTATAGACACAATTGAATAATAATTAGATGATTTGAGGGCGGAGAGAGGAGAAATGTCAATGAAGATTAGAGAAGAGGCCTGGAGACAGAAGTCTGCATGTAAAATGGGCAGACACCTGACAGTTTAGAAACAGATCTGCTTACAGTTTACAGCTCGAGTCAACTGGTTTCCCAGCCGCTGAGACGGGCATGCTCTTTTCTCAGTTTTCAATTATCCACATATGTGTTAATCTGGGGATTGTTTCTTGAATTTGGACTTATTCCTGGTCTCTCGCTCTCACCAAATTAATATGTGTTGGGGGAAAAGATGATCAAACAAATGCCATGTGTCACAAGCATCATTGGTTTCTTATAAACTGTAAAAGTTAGATTTTTCAGCTTCAGTCCATTTTCATCATTAGAACAGCTAATTGTGAGTGGCTTATTTTCACTAGGACACTGGGATACACTTATTGGAATACACTCTATCCAATGTCTGACATTTTCAATTAAAAAAAAAAGTATTACAGAAACTGTCGTTCTTTGGGCTTGACCTCACTGACACACTCTCTGAAGATGTGTCCAGTGGACAAGCACCCTGGCACAGAGAGGGTGTAGCGTGGACTTGCTGTAGGCAAAGTTGAACTGGACGTAGTGACAGAAGGGACAAAGACAGGACAGGCTTCCTGGTCGGGGAGCCGCGTAGGAGGAGCCCCTGTGGGCCCCTCTCTAGAGCCACGGTGCCCAGAGAGCCAGGGCCTGGACGCCTGCCCCACAGAGGACACCCAGGAGTCGGTCAGTGTCAACCACCAAAACAGCAACGTTGAAAGCCCTGCAGCCTTGTCCTGCAGGTGCATCAGGAACCCTGTTTTTCCCATCCTTCCTTAGCCTCGCCTAACTTCCTCCGGCTGGTGTTTAAAACAGAGGAGGCGGGGGCAGAGATATTCCAGAGTCAGACTCTCCACGTGTTGCAGCCACAGATAAAGAGTCTGCTGGGGGAGGAAGAGTACTGAATCAGGCTTGACTTGGGAGCTTTAAGATGAACAGGGCTGAATTTCAAAGACCAAGATAAAACTGTTCTAATCCAGAGGATGCTGTCCAAAGTATAGAGTCTAGCCAAGAAGACACCTAGGGACAGTGGGGTGGGGGATAGGGGGCACTCTCATGGCATGTTTGCAGGTAAACTATAGTGGAAAATGCTTTTATTTTTATATCCTGGAGTATGTTTCCAATAAAACTGTCACATAAGTCCAACAAAACAGTTTCTAGTAAACTAAAAGAACTCTATATAATTTCTGACAGGGTTAATCATTCAGAGGCATAAAAATAAAAAAAAATAAAATGATATATTCATACTCAAACTAATATTATTTCATAATATAAAATAAATTTTGTCCTTCCAGAAGAAAAGGAGTAAAAGAGATTTTCTAGTGGACAAAGCATTAAGAAAATGGGAAACGTCAACTATTTGATTTTACTTGACAAGAGTATATAACCATGTGTTCATCAGAAACATGTTCCCATAAGTTATGAAGGTTACTATCATCTTTTTTGATCTTGTGTTCTGTCAGAAGATCTGATAAATACTTCATATTGCCCCAAATTATAGTGTATATTTTAACTAGTATCAAATTAGAAATAAAAAGGCTATACATTTTTTTCCCTCAAAAAGGCTCTTACTCTGGATATACAATCTTAAGGGATCCAGAAGAAGCATTAAATATCCATCATTAAAATTTTTTAATTACTAAATTGGTGGGATAAGACATATATATATACAAGACCAGCTCTTCAGATCTAGTCCTGGATATAGATTTTTGAGCAAGTCATAACATCTGCACGTCACAATTAAAAAAACAAAAACAAAAAACCTCAATTATAATTGGAGGGAAATGAACAGGATTATCTCTAAGATCTTTCTGAGTGCTAAAATGATATGATTTTGTAAAATTGGCTACGATTAACAACTACTGTGGAGAAGGCAATGGCACCCCACTCCAGTACTCTTGCCTGGGAAATCCCATGGACAGAGGAGCCTGGTAGGCTGCAGTCCATGGGGTCGCAAAGAGTTGGACACGACTGAGCGACTTCACTTTCACTTTTCACTTTCATGCACTGGAGAAGGAAATGGCAACCCACTCCAGAGTTCTTGCCTGGAGAATCCCAGGGACAGAGGAGCCTGGTGGGCTGCTGTCTATGGGGTCGCACAGAGTCGGACACGACTGAAGCGACTTAGCAGCAACAACCACTGGGGTCTCAGTGAAATAAGTCATCACAAAGACTACTCTCGGCCTGGAAAGTATACTTTTCACTTCACTTAATAATAAGTAAATAGAAGCTAAAAGAGTAAAGAAGCTTGGCATAGCTGAATCAGGGCAGATATAGATATGAAACACAGACCTGTCAACCTCTGAGCCAAAATGTGGCTAGATGGAGGCAGTCAGTTCCCGGCAGAGAAGCGGCTTTGGTGCTCCTTAAGGTTATATAAGCACTCCATATACTGTCCTGGGAAGAGAAACTCTGGATTGGCCAGTATGAGTACAGTCACTAGGTGAGCAGATTTTCCTACATGTGAGGAAGAGTGCTTTCTTCATTGAGATCTAGATAAGAAAATATTCCTTTTAAGTTCTCCAGATCCAAGAAACACCGGGCAATGCAACACCCTGAATGCAAGTGCTTTGGACAAGGCACATAGGTACATCGTATTTAGAAGTGTGAATTTCTGATTATGAATTGAGAAATATATGTTTATTTAAACACCAACTTCATGCGCATTTGATTAAAACAAATCACTTTCAATCCAATCAACTCTGAGAGAAAGATAAAATTGGGTTTCTGGATTTTCAAATTAAGGAGCAGATTCTGGGCAATGGTGTCCATCCCCAAATGATACATTCTTGACATCTCTAGCAAGTCTCTTTTTAAGTGCATTGCTGAATACACTGGAGATTAGTCTGTATGTAAGTTGCAAGAGCACAAATAGACAACCACACTATAGGAACAAGGTCACATCATATGATCTATAAAGTACTAGTTCTATTGGCTATTAATACATGTTTTTTAAAAGGAAAACGAGGCTGAGAGAAAATAAGGAAAACTGGGTTATGAATAAATTTAAATCTTCCTTTAATGAAAGTCCTCAAAGCCTTTAATATGATGGTGGGATCCCAAAAAAGTCAATGCATGTGTGGCATTTCCTAGACATAGCTTCAGTGCAGAATCATAGTTTACAGAATACCCTGCAAAACCAACATCCCACGGAATAGCACACACTAAAAAATCCTAATTCAGATGTACATGATGACTTTATGCAGTTTTAAATATGTACATGGATCTTGAACTTGCGGTCTAGGAAAATATAAATTCATATCCATAACTTAGGTGTAAAGAGCTCTGAGTTCATCTTTGAGAGCCAAAGACATCACATGTGCCTTGCTTTAACTTCAAATTAAACATGTAAAAACTATTCTCCCTAATTTCTTCCAGTTACATTACCATTCTAATACTTAAACTCTTCCTTAGAAAAGGTTTTTGCCTTTAGCTCAAAATCTCTTCTGTCCTGATGAAAATATTTAGAAATGGCTACAAAATCTCAAACCAAAATGTTTTGAAACAGTGACTCAAAACTCTTCAATTAACGGTAACAAATCTTTCTTGGTAATTTAAGAGTCATTTAATTAATGTCAAAAGTGATTTACATTATATATAGATATTTAAAGAGACAAATGAATACTTGGTTTTAAGATTAAATCTTATAAACATAGTCTTTGTGATGTCTGTGTTACCACCTGCCACATCAAGAAAGCCATTCCTAATTGTCCAAGACTAGATCACACAAAAATGTAATGGAAGCACAAGAACTCACACAAAGTAACTTTTTATGCACTAAGTATAAATAATAGAAATAAAATCAGATTATGGCTGAGGAACTACAGTAATATAAAGAATCCAATTAAGGATAAAGAAAAAAAATTCTATCAGAAATTTCTTCAACCTTGAAGTGAACAATTAAACTTTTGATAACATAACCACAAAACTCTTTTTCTCTCTAAATGCTTTTAAACCTACCATATATTACAGTCTTTAGCAATAATATTGAATATAAAACAACCCTGAAGCATAATTTTAAAAATAAATGAAGACAAACAGGAAAATTCAGATTCCCAGCAGCAATTTTACTCATGAAACTATCTTACTTTGCTCTAGTACTCAGAAATTGCTAATTTTCTGTGTGTGAGCTAAATAGACCATTTAAGTTATGCCCTTAAAATTAAGAGAAAGGCGGTTCTCAGGGTGTAATCTGGGTGACTGTTCCTTTAATGTAGCATTGCGCTAATGTAAATCTTCACAGAGCATGTGGAAAGGATAAGAAAAAGGAAAAAAAAAAAAGGATTATAAACTCACTAAATCTAAACACTGAGAAAAACTAAAAATATACTTTAACTATGTCTGTGTTAAAAATATCATCTGAATATTAATATCATCTGAATATTCATAATAAGACTTAATTACCTACAAAGTAATTTCCATACAACCACAGCATTATTTAGGGGATAGCTGGGAAAGATTGAGGGCAGGAGGAGAAGGTGATGACAGAGGATGAGATGGCTGGATAGCATCACCGACTCAATGGACATGGGTTTGGTTGGACTCTAGGAGTTGGTGATGGACAGGGAGGCCTGGTGTGCTGCAGTTCACGGGGTCGCAAAGAGCTGGACACTACTGAGTGACTGGACTGAACTGAACTGAACTGACAGATTCACAGGTCACACCAAAGGATGCATTAGAGGTTGATTTGGCTAGTGATTTGCACAACAAACATAGCTATATCTGTTATCATGACTATAACTAAATTCACTAAAAATGAATCAGCTTTTGTTTGAAAATCATTTCAAATTAATAAATCAGTGAATAATACAAGTTCATGGCATTTTCATAGAAAACAAAATTTTCTAGAGAAAAAAATATAATAGAAAATGTCATACATTTTTCTGTCTTTTATCAAATTGTCATGTTTACACTTCAGTTATATTTGAATATGGTATATGCAACATACAGCTTCCTTTGGCGCTAGTGGTAAAGAATCCACATGGCAACCTTCTCCAGTATTCTTTCATGGAAAATCCTGTGGACAGAGGAGCTTGGCAGGCTACTATCCATAGGGTTGCAAACAGTTGGACTTAGCATGCACTCATATGCAACATAAATCTGAAATAATGTACACTTAAAATATCACCGGCTCTCTAAAAGTTGTAGCTTTCCCTTGCATCCCTTTCTTTCCATCTTTCAGTGGGTATACTCAGACTTTAACTGTCATCTTATAAAATGGTACCATAAGATAAGGTTACTGGTTAAAATAGTCACTGAATTAAGATGAAGAAAAGGAACATCCCAGATTAATTTATAAAGGTTACAGAAATGTAGGAAGCAGAAGTACCAACATTTCCATGAAAAAACTTTATTAAAATTCAAAACAGTATTTCCTTTCAACTTCCCTTTCCCTCACCTGTTGCAAAGAATTATAGAGAAATAAACATATTGGAAACAAACACTCATTTGCATTAGTCTTTGGCTTTAAAAATATTTATTTCTACTCTACTTGTCCTCTTTCATCTCCCCAAGAAACTCTAACCAAACTCCAAGCCCACTAACTCCAGTATTCAAAGTGTGGAAATGTTTTACACAGTCTTCTGAACCCATGGTGAGCAATAAGATCATAAAATTTTGGTTTTTGTTTTAGTTGCTGAGTTGTGTCCAACTCTTTTGTGACCCCATGGACAGATCATAAAACACTCTGAAGCAAAATTAGTTTATTTTGAGGGGAAAAACAACAGGTAGAAGGAAACTATGGTGTGTCTCCTAATGGGAAAATTTCTTTAGTCACACATGGAGAAAACAGAACTCTGAATTGTCAAACTTTTCGATTCAAAGGTATTGACTTACAGTTAAAATGTTCCTCAGGCCACCCATTTATGGTACTGCATAAAAATTCTACACTGTTCTGCTGAAAGAGGTTATGAGGTATAATCCCAGAACTGAGTGGGCATTCTGGTTCCCTTTCAGTTTCTTACAATTCAAGGCAAATTCCCATGTTTAAATGTTCTCTTTGTGGCAAGAGGCAGCTTGAAGAGATGGTGAAATCATTGCAGCCAAGAAAAAAAAAAAGAAAACTGGCTGATCTCATCTTAACTATCGTTAATGCTTTGAGATGCTGCTTAAAATGGCATTATTGAAGCAATACTAGGGAAATGCTGTATTCCTTTCTGCTTTTTCATTCATAATACTTTCAAAACTCTAAATCTTTCCTCAGAACCCACTCCAGCATTTCCAACTTTGGAAGACTGCCACAGAGTTACCAATCAAAGATTTTAAATACCTCCAAGCTAATTTAAGTTTTAAATAATTGAAATTATAATATGCAGAATAAGAATTCAGCTTCTGGGTAATAAATATAAGTCAAGACTCACAAGGTTTAAAAAGCTCTTTTCATTAATTTTCTTGAACATATATTTCATGATCTGCTAAGTGATCACAAGATGTTACCACAGAAAGAAACTGAAATAACCCATTCTTTTCAGTTTAAATGCTACTTACTTGAAGAATATTTGATTTTTATTAAAAAGTCTCATGTGGCATTTTCTGTAAAAGCAAGCATTATATCTATATTATTATACATGATAAACTTTCATGGTATATTTTCTGACATACACTTTCAAATCTGTAGTTCAGCTTACCATGTATTAAGCCTGTGAGCTGAGTACTATGCTAGATACCATGAGAATCACAATGATGACTGTCATAGTGCTCTCAGGAAACTTATACCTAACTTAGAGGTGCATCACAGAGTTTTAAGAAAATCAATGAAGGAATTTCCTGGTGGTACAGTGCTTTGCACCTGGCACTTTCACTGCCAGGGGCCAGGGTCTGATCGCCTGGTCAGGGAACTAAGATCCTGAAAGCCACATGACACAGACAAAAATAAATAAATGCAATTACAAAAGAAGATAAATGCTATCAGGCTCATACAAACACAGAACCACAGAACCATTTTTAGGATCTCTTCAGTTGCAGTGAAATAAAAGCATCGAGTAAAGGGAAATGCTTCAGGAAATTTATAGAAAGGAGACTTGAAACAGAGATCTTAAAATAACAAGAAATCTATTTGGTCAAGCAAAGATAACATAAAACCTTAAAATGAGAAGGGCATAGATGTGATAGCAATTAGGGTGTCATTTTGAGTAAGGTTATTTGTGATGATTACTATAAGCTTTGATGCACAATCACTCAACTTGATTAAAATTGGCTTAAAAATTTTAGTATGCTTCTTCTGACTTTACTGCTTCTGAGTATACTTGAAGAGCTGAAAGTGAAAGTTGCACAGTCGTGTCCGACTCTTTGTGACCCCCATGGACTCCTCCATGGAATTCTCCAGGCCAGAATACTGGAGTGGGTAGCCTTTTCCTTCTCCAGGGGATGTTTCCCACCCAAGGATGGAGCCCAGGTCTCCCATATCATAGCGGATTCTTTAATAGCTGAGCCACAAGGGAAGCCCATTACAATCTCCCTAAAGTCTACCTTTATAATCATGATAAGTATGTGTACTGTCACATTTCAGCAAAAATATTGAGTTCTAGTCCTAAAAATAGCCACTGCAGGCTATTTCATACTGCAGCTGTATAGTTCCATCTCAGAAGGGTTGATGAGTTGAGTCAAGAATTAAACTCAGACTTGATGTAGTTAAAAAAAAAAACAAAAAAGCAGACACATTTGCAAAATAAACTTCCATGGAGTCTTTTGGCGGGAGAAGGGTGTGGTGGAGAATGAATGCATTTTTTTAAATAATGGAAAGTTTAAAAAAATTGAGGTTAATAACATGAATTCAACTTTTTATGTATTTAAAGAACAGCACTAGAAAATATAGACAGCCTTCACAATTTCAATTTCCAAAATCTGGGGTATCTTAACTTTCATTTAGTGTGCACAAATGAATAATTTGAGTCTAGCTTAAAATACAGGCTTGTAAACTAAACTCAAAGCAGAAGGAAGGAACTAATAAAGATTAGAGGAGAAATAAAATTGGAAAAACAACAGAAAAGATTTACAAACTAAGAGTTGGCTCTTTGAAAAGATAAACAAATTTGACAAACTTTCAGCTGGACAAGAAAAATAGGACTCAGATTTTAAAAAGAGAGATATTACAACTGATACCACAGATACACAAAGGATCATAAGAGACTACTTTGAAAAACTATATGCCAACAAACTTGGACACCCTAAAACTAATGGATAAACTCCTAGAAACATACAAACTACAAAGATTAAGTCATAAAGGAATAGAAAGTCTAAACAATAATGAGTAGGGAGATTGAATCAATAATCAAAAAACCTCCCAAGAAAAAAATGACTCAGGACAAGATGGCTTCACTGGTGTATTTTAATAAACATTTAAAGAAAAGTTAATGCCAATCCTCCTCAAACTCTTCCTGGGAATAGAAGGGAACACTCCCAGATGAGGCCAGCATTACCCTAATACTAAAGCCAGATAAGGACACCACAAGACAACTGCAGGCCATATCCCTAATGAATATAGATGCAAACACTCCAAACAAAATACTAGCGAACTGAACTCAACAAAATATTAAAAGAAGGATACTACAAGAAAACTGCAGCCCAATATCCCTAATGCATACAAGTGCAAAAACTCTCAACAAAATACTAGTAAATCGAATTCAACAACACATTAGAGGAATCACACACCATGAACAAGTGGGATTCATCCCTGAAATGCAAGGATAGTTCAACATAGCCCAATCAAGAAAAGTGGCACATCACATTAATAAGATGAAAGATAAAAATCATATCATCTCAATAGATGCAGAAATAGCACGACAAAATTCAAGATCCATGATAAAAAAAAAAAAAAAGACTTTCAACAAACTAAGTAGAGTGAATGTAAGTCAACATAATAAAGACCATTTATGATACTGCATAGTAAAACTTTGAAAAACTTCCCTCTGTGATCAGGAACAAGAAAAGGGTACCAACATGGTACTGGAAGTCTAGCCAGAGGAATCCGGCAAGAAAAAGAAATAAAAGGCATCAGAACCAGAAAGGAAAAAGTAAAATTCTCTGTTTTCAGATAACATGATTTTATATGTAGAGAATCTTGAAGACTCTACTAAAACACCATTGCTAAGCAATAACTGCTGCAAAGTTGCGGGATACGAAACACTACAAAAAGCAGCAGTGCTTTTATACATTTGCAATGAATTAGCTGAAAAAGAAATAAAGAAAATCATTCCATTTACAATAATAGCATCAAAAGCAAGAATCCTGGAATGGGTTGCCATTTCCTTCTCCAGGGGCTCTTTCCAATTCGGGGATTGAACCCACGTCTCCTGTGCTGGGAGGCAGATTTTTTTACCACAGAGCCACTAGAGAAGCCTGGGAAAACTGAATATTCACATGCAGAAGACTGATTCTTAACTTCTACCATTCACAGAAATTAACTCAAAAGTTACTAAAGCCTTAAGAGCTGAAATAATAAAACTCCTAGAAGAAAACATAGGGAAAAAAGCACCTTGACATAGATCTTGCTAAAGATTTTCTGGGTTTCCTTGATGGCTCAGAAAGAAAGGAGTCCGCCTGCAGGGAAGGAGACCCTGGTTCAATCCCTGGATCAGGAAGATCCTCTGGAGAAGGGAATGGCAACACACCCCAGTATTCTTGCCTGGAGAATTCCATGGACAGAGGAGCATGGCAGGCAACAGTCTATGTCACAAAAATTTTCTGGATATGATACCCAAAGCACAAGCAACAAAATATAAGTTGAACAAATGGGTCTACATCAAACTAAAATATTTCTGCAAAGCAAAAGAAACAATTAACAAAATGTAAAGACAATCTATGCACGGTGGAAAAAAAACTGCAAATCAAGTAACTGAAAAAAAGTTAATATCCAATGTATATAAAAAATTCATACAATAGGAAAAACCTCAAATAATTCAATTATTTGAGCAAAGGACCTGAACAGACATTTATACTAAGAAGATATAGGTATGGCCAACAGATCTATCAAAGGTGCACAATATTAGAGAAATGCAAATTAAAACCACAGTGAGATATGTGACTTCATGGCTTTTAGAACAGCTATCATCAACACAACAAGAGATAACAAATTCTGGTGAGCAAGAGGAGAAAATGGAACACTTGTACACTGTTTGTAGGATTGTAAATTGGTGCAGCAGCTACAGAAAACTATGGTATATCCTCAAAAAATTAAAAATAGAACTACCACATGATCCAGAAATTCTGCTTCTGGGTTTACATCCAAAGTAAATAAAAGCACTATGTTGAAGAAATATCTGCATGCCCATGTTCACAGTAGCATTATTTACAATAGTCAAGGCATGGAAATAACCCAAGTGTACATTAAAGGATAAATGGATAAAGAAATGTGAAATCATTATATATAAAGTTGAATATTATTTGGCCATACAAAAAAAGGAAATCCTGCTATTTGCAACAATATGGATGGACCTTGAGGGTTTTATGCTAAGTGACATAAGTCAGGGAGAGAAAGCCAAATACCACATGATCTCAAACAAACTCATACTTAACAGAGGATAGATTGATAGTTACCAGAGGTGATAATGGCAAAATGCATGAGGGTGAGCAAAAGGTACAAACTTAGAGGTATAAAATAAGTCAGTCATAATTAGAGTTAACAATACTCTATTGTAGATTTGAAAATTGCTAAGAGGTAGACTTTATGTGTTCTCATCACAAGACAAAAATATCTATGTGAAGTGATGGATATTAACTGAACTATTCATGGTGATCATTTTTCAATAACTACATGTATCAAATCCAATTTAAGGTCCACTGTTGTGGACCTTAAATTTATACAATGTTATGTGTCAATTATATCTCAAAACTGAAAAAATAAATACCAAAATACAAGGGGGTGTGTGTGTGTGTGTGCACGTACAAATACAGGCACATATAAACGATTCACTACAAAATTCTATTCCAAGTTGCCAATCTTTATAATCAGCTGGTTTTGAATACACAAGAAAAATAATTCAACACTTGAAACTGTTATAAGCTTAGTCATTTAATAGTGTTTGGTGATTAAATACGATCTTTGCAAAGTTCGCTGTCCCTCTCAATCTCAAATGGGCTTCAAATGATCAGTACAGATCATTTTGCAAAGTAGAACAATAAGGCGATAAAGAAGAGGTGCTCTCCATTATGAGTAAACGGGACTTGTCAACCATCTGACAAGATAAAATCTGCATGGTTCAAATATTTAAAATTTTCTATTTTGGGGACAATGAAAATGCTACAATGAGAATAGTTATTTTTTCCCTCAGCCTCAAGTTTTCTTGATACTATGATCTTCCCTGGTGGCTCAGAGGTTAAAGCGTCTGCCTGGAATGCAGGAGTCCCGGGTTCGATCCCTGGGTTGGGAAGATCCCCTGGAGAAGGCAATGGCACCCCACTCCAGTACTCTTGCCTGGAGAATCCCATGGACGGAGGAACCTGGTAGGCTACAGTCCATGGGGTCGCAAAGAGTCGGACACGACTGAACGACTTCACTTTCACACTTTTCATGATGGGAATAATCAAAGTTAAGGGTATCTGTGTTCACTGCCATCTACTCATTCACACTTCATTCCATCACTGGCATACTGTTATTTACAGGGTAGATATGAGGTATTTATAGAGAATCTCAATGACAAGTCAGAACAAAGAAAAGTAGACTTGCAGTCAGGTAGCTCTGCGTTCCAATCTTCATTCTTCCACTTACTGTGTAACTCTGCTGGAGCCTTTGTTTACTAGTCTAGGGTCAACACTAACACCAAAAGGGTTACTGACTGTGAGCTGAGGTATATGAAAGATTAACGGGATGACTTTCTGTTCCCTACCAAGGCATGTATATTCTGCTTCTCTGCCTCCATCCCCTCCTTCATACAAGATTTCCCTACCTATCTGCCAAGGTGCAATAAAAATTTACTTCCTCCATACAGCCTTCCCTGTTTCTGTCCAAACAGAAGGGTTGCCCTTTTCTGAACTCTCTTTTCCTTTAGACTTGTATTAGGACACTCTTGGAGAAAGCAATGGCACCCCACTCCAGTACTCTTGCCTGGAAAATCCCATGGACAGAGGAGCCTGGTAGGCTGCAGTCCATGGGGTCACTAAGAGTTGGATACAACTGAGCATCTTCACTTTCACTTTCATGCATTGGAGAAGGAAATGGCAACCCACTCCAGTGTTCTTGCCTGGAGAATCCCAGGGACAGGAGAGCCTGGTGGCTGCCATCTATGGAGTCGCACAGAGTCGGACACGAATGAAGCGACTTAGCAGCAGCAGCAGCAGGACACACTCACTTCAGTAACATCTTGACTCAGCTGTTGTCTGTTTCTCATTGCTCCTTTTCACTGTCCTACCAAGCTCCTCCCCCTCTGTTTATTCATTAAATGTCAGTGTTCTTGGGGTTCTAGTCTACAGCTTCTTCAACGTTCATTCATCTATTTACTCATTCTATTTAACAGGGATGTATAATCAAGGTATTGCCCTGAATTCTAGGGATGTAAGGAGGAACAAGATAATCTAGATTTCATTAGTGAAGTTTATTTAGACAAGCAAGTAAACAAAACAACTGCAGACTGTTAAGTGTTTTGAAGGAACTATATCTGAATCATGGGATAGAGAGGGATTAAAACAGAACTATTCAATAGAGAAGTTACGGAAAAGGCTCTTTAGTTGCTGACATCTATCTGAGCTGAACGAAAAAGCCAGTGGTAGGAAAAGTTGGGGGAAGAATGTTCCAGTCGGAAGGAACAGAAAGTACAAAAGCACTGAAGCATAAATGAGCTTGGCTTATCTGAGGAACAGAGAAACTGGTTTGGGTGGTTCTCAGTAAGCAAGAGAGAGAGAGGTTTCAAGATAAAGTTGGGCTTCCCCACTAGCTCAGTTGGTAAAGAATCTGCCTGCAAGGCAGGAGACCCTGATTTGATTCCTGGATCGGGAAGATCTGCTGGAGAAGGGATAGGCTACCCACTCCAGTATTCTTGGGCATCCCTGGTGGCTCAGCTGGTAAAGAATCCATCTGCAATGCAGGAGACCTAGGTTCAATCCCTGGGTTGGGAAGATCCACTGGAGAAGGGAAAGGCTATCCACTCTAGTATTCTGGCTTGGAGAATTCCACAGACTGTATAGTCCATGGGGTCACAAAGAGTGGGACACGACTGAGTAACTTCACTTTCACTTTTCAGAGATATATATAGGCCAGGCAGGGGTGAGGCACCTAGATGTTGTTGTTTCTCAGTTATTAAGTCATGTCCAACTCTTTGCAAACCCATGGACTACAGCATGCCAGGCTTCCCAGTCCCTCACTATATCCCTGAGTTTGCTCAAACTCATGTCCATTGAATTCATGATGCTATCTAACCATCTCATCCTCTGCCACACCCTTCTCATTTTGCCTTCGATCTTTCCCAGCATCAGGGTCTTTTCCAATGAGTCGTCTCTTTGCATCAGGTAGCCAAAGTACTGGAGCTTCAGCTTCAGCATCAGTCCTGCCAATGAATATTCAGTGTTGATTTCCTTCAGGATTGACTGGCTTGATCTCCATGCAGTCCAAGGGACTCTCAAGAGTCTTCTCTAGCACCACAGTTTGAAAGCATCAATTCTTTGGTGCTCAGCCTTCTTCCCTGGTGACTCAGAGGTTAAAGCGTCTGCGTGGAATGCGGGGACCTGGGTTTGATCGCTGTGTCGGGAAGATCCCCTGGAGAAGGAAATGGCAACCCACTCCAGTACTCTTGCCTGGAGAATCTCATGGATGGAGGAGCCTGGTAGGCTACAGTCCATGGGGTCTCAAAGAGTCGGACATGACTAAGTGGCTTCACTTTCACTTTCAGCCTTTTTCATGGTCCAACTCTCACATCTATACATGACTACTGGAAAAACCACAGCTTTGACTATACGGACCTTTGTTGGCAAAGTAAAGCTTCTTAATATGCTGTCTAGGTTAGTTATAACTTTTCTTCCAAGAAACAAGCATCTTTAATTTCATGGCTGCAGTCACCATCCTCAGTGACTTTGGAGCCCCCCAAAATAGTTTATCACTGTGGACCTAGATTACTATTTAAATCCAATGGGAAGCCATCTGAGCATTTTATGTAGAACAGTTGCATACTCTAATTTGGACTTTTAAAAGATCACCCTGGTAGTTTGTGAAGGATGAACTGAATGCATTAAGAGCAGATACATCAAGATGGGAGACTGCAGTAATCCAAAAGAAAGCATATAATCTCCTGGACTAGGATGACAGCAGTGAAAATACAGAGAAGTGAATGAATTTGGATGCATTTTGGAGGCAGAAACAAAACTACTTGGTAATAGATTGGATGTGAGGTACTGCATGAAAGGGAAGAAGAAACCAGGATATGCATGGAGTTTTATCCTGAGTCACAAGATTGATAACGGTGCCATTTACAGAGAGAGGTGAATGCCAGTAACAAGATTAATGGAAAATTATGAGTTAGGTCTTGTACAAGCTAAGTTTGAAATGCATATTATCATTCAGATGGGTATACTAGGCAGGGAGTTGGGTATAAAAGTTAAGAACTAAGTAAGCAGTCTAAGCTGGAGTTGACTTTGAGCTGTGTCAGCCTATCAGTGGTATTTAAAGCCACAGAACTCCATGAGATTACCTTCAGAGACAGTACAGTTAAAGAAGATGGTCTAAAATGGGAACTGAGAAATCTTTAGAATTTAGAGATCTTAATGAGAAAGAAAAGAGAGCAAGGTAACCCAAGAGATGGCCAGAATAACGGAAACATAACCATTTCCTGGGTGACCTATTTAATACCCATGCTCTCAAGTTGCAGACCAACCTCAGATCTCTACTTCTAGTCCTCAGCAGAGTTGACAATTTGAATTTACAACTGTCTCCTCATTATCTACATACCACAAACTGAATTCATTGTCTTTTGCTCCAAACTTATCCTCTCTTGTGTATTCCTATCACTGGTAATACCATCTATTTACCCAGTTACTTAAATGGGCATTCTTTAGGGCAATCCCAAAGAATGTTCAAAGTACCACACAATTGCACTCATTTCACAGGCTAGCAAAGTAATGCTCAAAGTTCTCCAAGCTAGGCTTCAACAGTACATGAACCGAGAACTTTCAGATGCTCAAACTGGATTTAGAAAAGGCAGAGGAACCAGACATCAAATTGCCAACATCCACTGGATCACAGAAAAAGCAAAAGAAATCCAGAAAAACATCTACTTCTGTTTCATTGACTATGTTAAAGCCTTTGACTGTGTAGATCACAAAAAGCTGTGGAAAATTCTTAAAGAGATGGGAATACCAGACCACCTTACCTGCCTCCTGAGAAACCTGTATGCAGGTGAAGAAGTAACAGTTAGAACTGGACTTGGAAAAATGGACTGGTTCCAAATCAGGTAAGGAGGACATCAAGGCTGTATATTGTCACTCTGCTTTTTAAACTTACATGCAGAGTACATCATACAAAATGCCGGGCTGAATGAAGCACAAGCTGGAATCAAGATTGCTGGGAGAAATAGCAATAACCTCAGATATGTAGATGACACCACCCTTATAGCAGAAAGCAAAGAGGAACTAAAGAGCCTCTTGATGGAGGTGAAAGAGGAGAGTGAAAAAGTTGGTTTAAAACTCAACATTCAAAAACCGAAGATCATGGCATCCAGTCCTATCGCTTCGTGGCAAATAGATGGGAAAACAATGGAAACTGTGATAGACTTTATTTTCTTGGCTCCAAAATCACTGTGGATGGTGACTGCAGCCATGAAATTAAAAGATGCTTGCCGCTTGGAAGAACAGCTATAACAAACCTAGTCAGCATATTAAAGAATAGAGACATTACTTTGCCAACCAAGGTCCATCTAGTCAAAGCTATGGTTTTTCCAGTAGTCATGTATGGATGTGAGAATTGGACCATAAAGAAGGCTGAGCACCAAAGAATTGATGATTTTGAACTGTGGTGTTGGAGAAGACTCTTGAAAGTCCCTTGGACTGCAAAGAGATCCAATCAGTCCATCCTAAAGGAAATCAGTCCTAAATATTCATTGGAAGGACTGATACTGAAGGTGAAGCTCCAGTACTTTGGCCAGCTGATGCAAAGAGCCAACTCATTAGAAAAGACCCTGATGCTGCAAAAGATTGAAGACAGGAGGAGAAGGGGATGACAGAGGATGAGATGGCTGGATGGCATCTCCAACTCAATGGACATGTGTTTGAGCAAGGTCTGGGAGATGGTGAAGTACAGGGAGGCCTGGCGTGCTGCAGTCCATGGGTTGCAGAGTTGCACACAAAAGTTACTTAAGAGGAAATTTTGGATGTTTAGTTCTTTCTTTTCTCTTACAAACATCCCATCAAAATCAAGTATTATTGGCTCTACCTTCTCATTGTATCTGGAATCCATAAAACATCCACATCCTCATTCTTACTCTCTTGGTCTTACTGTCACCATCCCATTCCTGGATTACTATAATAGACCATTAAATGGTCTTCTTGCCTCTGGTCTTCCTCATCTTGTACTTATTCTCTATATCAAAGCCCAATGCTGAACACTCTTGCTTATCTACTTACTCCCATCATCCCAGTAGATTCTCTTAGCCTTGATAGTCCTTAATCCCCTTAATATGACCCTAAAGCTATCAGATCTACCAGTGACTTCTCTCCAAACCTTTCTCTGACCTTCATTGCCCCAGTCTCCTACTGATGTGTTTATAATTTACAGTTTCTTTAACTCAGAAGATTCTCTCTGTTTCTTGTGTCTTTGCACATGTGGTCTTGTTCGTTTCACTGTACAAATCTTCCCCATCTCTTTCTTCTTCACCCTTCCCATTCTGGACAAATTAACTCTCATTTATTCTATTCAGATCTTGATGTAGGTAGTACTTCCTCTAGGAAACTGACTTTCCAAGGGCATGTTACACGGTCACTAGAATGGTATAAGAACACCATTGTATTTTTAGATGCATTGCTGTATTTTTCTTCAACATAGCACTTAACACACTATACTGTATCTGCCAATTTCCTTCTCTGGATCCTCTACCAGGTTTAAGCTTCTTGCAGAGAACAAGCTGTCTACTGGTTTCATAGTCATAATCACAATACTTAATCCAATACCTGGCAGAAAATACTCAGTATTTGTTGAATGAATGATTGGGTATACATATTTTCTCTCCTACTGGTCTATAAAAATCTTAAGATTTAAAATTCAGCATTTTAACATAGATATTTATTTTAGTGAATAAGTGCATTAAAAACTAGAACACAAAGTACTTGGTAAAGAGAAAAGGTACGGGCAGGTATAGATAAAATACTACCTGGAAAAAATAACACCTGGTTAGTGAATTAACGATTGAGGAAAATAAGTTTAAAATCTCTTGCCATACACATTTAACCCAGGTCCCATACACACAAAATAAATCCTCAAAAAAACTACTTTGACTATAATATAAATGATTTGTTTAGTTTTTAGCCCACAGGATTAAAAGGCAAGGACCTCACACAGGGCTTTCTAAATTCCCTCACTGTCTGCCCTGGTTATCGCTAACAAGGTTTATCCATCTTTGACTCAGCTTTGGACTCCCAAGGGGCAAATTCCAGGTCTTATCTATCTTCCCTCCCAACCTGAAAGCCTAGGAATATACGCAAAAGGCACTCAAAAAAGTGACTATTCACTAAAAAAAAAATAGAAGAGATACAATTATTCTAGATGGTACGTGTATGTGTATGTTCAGTTGCCTAGCTGTGTCTGACTCTTTGTGATCCTGTGGACTGTAGCCCACCAGGCTCCTCTGTCCATGAGATACTGCAGGCAAGAATACTGGAGTGGGTTGCCATTTCCTTCTCCACAGGACCATCCCAACCCAGGCATTGAACCTGCGTCTCTTAAGTCTCCTGAATTGGCAGGCGGATTCTTTACCACTAGCTCCACTATAAACAACAAACAAACCTGAAATGTCCGTAAAATAGCTATAACTAAATATTTTATGCCAACCACATGGGGAAAATATTAGCATGTTAGTATTCCCAGATGATTAGAAATAAACTTTAGTTTTCTATATCTGTTTAAAATAGTAATTGCATAGCTACAAGTTTAAGATTTCTCAATTTTCTTAGACATCTTTTATCAATAAAATATCTTCACTGTAGAAAAGCAAAATCATGTATTTAATTCTATTAAGAAACACAAAAACATATCTGAGAAATCTACTGTTAAATTTCTGTCCTATTTCCATTGGGACTCACCAACCTGGCATGTATCCTATTTTAGTTACAAGAAAGTTGGAAGTGCATTATGTCAGGTATGAACCTGTATCAAAGGATTTAGATCTCTAAACCTGAAAGTCAGTTCAGCAGAATACTTAATATAAAGATCTAAAGGCAATGAGTTCTGTATCCAGGATCATCTAGAGAATCTCTGTTAGGGTAAGGACAGATATTTCAACTTTCCTCACAAAGAAGGCTGAAGACTTATTTTGATCCAAAAATCTGTTATTATGCTTTACTTAGCCTAGAATAAATTCAGCCTTCAAACACGGCCATTCTCATAGCTGGAATGAATGCCAAAGGTGAATGTATAGACAATATTATGCAGACATTCATCCCAGTGCATTCAGTTCTGCTGAAAGCGGCCTCCACCCAAACATATACACCATGCATTAGGCATCTATTTGGATTTCTGTTGTGCAAGTTGTAACGTATTAAATACCAAACTTAATTAAACTGGCATGCATTTTAATTGTTCCCCAGTAGATGTTGAAATTTAATAGCTTTGCTCTTTTATTCTGTTTCATCTAAAACACTTATCACTATTTGAATTTGAGATTACATTTGCTGACAGTTCACTTCTTTGGTGGAAGGAGGCTGGTTTTAATTGGCACCAAGTTTCCTGCTGTTTCCTCTTTGTTATGGCAGGTCACTATGTCAAAAAAACAGGAAGATACCAAAGAATAGAATTAATGCTAAATTAATTCCAAACATTGACATTAATTGGAAACACCATCTACTCACCACTATTCAGCCTTTACACACCATTTTACTCGTCTTCATCCTACAAGCTACTAAACAAAATTGAGCTTGCTCAGCATCTTTTCTATGATTGGAAAAGATGCAAGAAATATAGAAGGATAAATGGTTAAATAAAGATGCCTAATAAACTTTAACTTCCTGCACGTAAAAGTAATCAAGTCTCCATGTCCCTTATACTTAATGGCAAAAAAAATAATTAGATGTTAAAAATGAATGAGAAAACTGGTTTCCCAATTTGGGAACTTGATTCCTCAGAGAACTCAAAATATAATTCAGAGAAAGATGTTGGGGAGTCTGGCTCAATGCTGGCCAGTTTGGATTGTTCACAAATCCAACGATTTGTTCAAATTTTGCTGAAAACTGTTCTACCCGTTCTCACCAAACCAAAAATGCACATGAAAATATCCTGATAAATTAAAGTGGGAGCTTTCTCATCCTGCTAACACCTAACAACAAAATGAAGGTATTTATAGTGCCTTCCACAGCAGAAAAAAAGAGCTGGGCTCCCCTCAGAAACCACAGACCTGCAGAATTGCCATCATGACCAATCATTTCAGTTCCCTCTTATGCTGCCTTAATATAGACACTCAGCCTGATGTCACGGCCAGAAGAAACTGACTGTGCTCTCCGCTTGTCTTTTAAAACTCTCCGCTTCTTCCTCTCCAGCATACTCAAGAACCATGCAATCAGGACTGTGTTAAAATCTAGTATTAATTCTAGATGCACTCCGAATGGTAGCAAATCTAGTTTTCTGCACTCCAGTTACATATCTTCACTCTCCTTTTATGTAGCAAAACTAGAAACTCATAAGACAGTACATTTTTGACTTAATTTTCTTAGATATTTATAGCACTAGTTCCTAAATTTTGAGATCCCATTGAGGATCTTAAGAAAGCAACTTAGTCTTAACGTCCTAGCAAAATTTATGGAAAATTTCCAATGAGCTTATAGATTCTTATCAGTGAATGCTTAGGATTCTTGTCAGTTAAAAATTTTAGCTCTTTGCTTTCATCTCAAGAATTCAACTTGAATTGGAAATGTTAAAAAAAAAAAAAAGAAAGAAAAAATTACTCCAAAAAACTTGGCTTAATTTTATCCTTGTGAGACTGGCTGATAATTTATTCTCTCTTCTTGAAAGATTGCTTTCTATTCTGAATTTCCTTGAAAGCAGCATCCAATATTAAATTCATTTAAGGAGCTAATTTTCATCATGTTCAAAATTAGGCTGGAGAACTTGGAGAGAGAAATGGTAACATAACACCAGACATCCAAGCCCTTTTCCCATTAAATGACTGAAATAATTAAAAACAAAAAAGAAAAGTGGAAATATCCTACATGAGCACTAAAGTACTAGAGAATAGTGACAGCTGAGAAACAGAAGTTTTGAGGAATTTCTGGATAAAATGCAGATAAATCCACATTAAAGGACATATCTTAGAGTCTAATCTCAGTCCCTCTTTCAGGCAGCTGTGGAATGTAGAAAATAAAGAAGAGTGCTAGCCGACTGCCCCAAAACCCCTTCACTGAGGCATGGATTGGGGCAGTCAGGGCTAACAGGAGAAAAGGAGATTTTGCAATGCAAGTCCTCCATCACTATACCATAGCTGAGAGGCAACTGAAAACACCGACAGAAACTCAACAGTGCTGTGGTGTTTCTTCCCAGCTACACATTCTTGCGGCAGGCTCACCCCGACACAGGGATGCTCAGTGTCACTAGTTCAGTTCAGTCGCTCAGTCATGTCCGACTCTTTGCGACCCCATGGACTGCAGCACATCAGGCCTCCCTGTCCATCACCAACTCCCGGAGTTTATTCAAACTCATGTCCATTGAGTCGGTGATGCCATCCAACCATCTCAGCCTCTGTCATCCCCTCCTCCTCCTGCCTTCAATCTTTCCCAGCATCAGGGTCTTTTCTAATGAGTTGGCTCTTTGCATCAGCAGGCCAAAGTATTGGAGCTTCACCTTCAGCATCAGTCCTTCCAATGAATATTCAGGATTGATCTCCTTTAGGATGGACTGGTTGGATCTCCTTGCAGTTGCAGGGACTTTCAAGAGTCTTCTCCAACACCACAGTTCAAAAGCATCACTTCTTCGGTGCTCAGCTTTCTTTATAGTCCAACTCTCACATCCATACCTGACTACTGGGAAAACTATAGCCTTGACGAGACGGACCTTTGTTGGCAAAGTAGTGTCTCTGCTTTTTAATATGCTATCTAGGTTGGTCATAACTTTCCTTCCAAGGAGCAAGCGTCTTTTAATCTGATGGCTGCAGTCACCATCTGCAGTGATTTTGGAGCCCAAACAAATAGTCTCTCACTGTTTCTACTGTTTCCCCATCTATTTGCCACAAAGTGATGGGACCAGATGCCATGATCTCAGTTTTTCTGAATGTTGAATTTTAAGCCAACTTTTTCACTCTCCTCTTTCACGTTTATCAAGAGGCTCTTTACTTCTTCTATGCTTTCTGCCATAAGGGTAGTATCATCTGCATATCTGAGGTTATTAATATTTCTCCTGGCAATCTTGGTTCCAGCTTGTGCTTCATCCAGTCCAGCATTTCTCATGATGTACTCTGCATATAAGTTAAATAAGCAGGGTGACAATATACAGCCTTGATGTACTCCTTTCCCAATTTGGAACCAGTCAGTTGTTCCATGTCCAGTTCTAATTGTTGCTTCCTGACCTGCATACAGATTTCTCAGAAGGCAGGTCAGGTGGTCTGGCGTTCCCATCTCTTGAAGAATTTTCCACAGTTTGTTGTGATCCACACAGTCAAAGGCTTTGGCATAGTCAATAAAGCAGCTGTTTTTCTGGAACTCTCTTGCTTTTTCCATGATCCAGCGGATGCTGGCAATTTGATCTGATTCCTCTGCCTTTTCTAAATCCAGCTTGAACATCTGGAACTTCACGGTTCACATTCTGTTGAAGCCTGGCTTGGAGAATTTTGAGCATTACTTTGCTAGCATGCTAGATGAGTGCAATTGTGTGGTAGTTTGAGCTTTCTTTGGCATTCCCTTTCTTTGGGATTGGAATGAAAAGAGAAATGCAAATCAAAACTAAAATGAGATCAGAAAGGCCATCATTAGAAAGACTCCAAATAATAAATGCTAGGAGAGGGTGTGGAGAAAAGGGAACCCTCCTACACTGTTGGTGGGAATGTAAACTTCTGCAGTCACTATGGAGAACAGTATGGAGCTTCCTTAAAAAGCTAAAAATAGTTACCATATGATCTAGCAATCCCACTCCTGGGCATATACCTGGAGGAATCTCTAATTCAAAAAGATACATACACACCAATGTTCACTGCAGCATTATTTATAACAGCCAAGATGTGGAAGCAATCTAAATATCCATCAACAGATGAATGTCTAGAGATGTGGTATGCATGGATACACACACACACAACATGGAATATTACTCAGTCATACAATATAATGAAATAATGCCTCTGCAGCAACATAGATGGATTATCATATTAAGGGAAATAAGTTGGACAAATATATGATACCTTGTGGAATCTTAAAAAATGATACAAATGAACTTACTGACCAAACAGAAATAGACTAATAGACATACAAAACTTATGGCTACCAAAGGGGAAGGAGGGATAAACAGGCAATTTGGGATTAACAGATATACACTATTATATATACAATAGATAAACAATAAGGAACTACTCTATAGTACAGGGAACTGTATTCAGTATCTTATAATACTCCAAAATGGAAAAGAATATGAAAAATAATAGATATATGTATAATTGCACCACTTTGCTGTATACCTGAAACGTTGTAAATGGACTATACTTTGATTAAAAGAAAAATTTTAAAGTACTCATTGCCTATAGAATGAAAAACAACAGAAGAATAAATATTGCAAATAATGACAACAGTCAAGTGAAGTATATACTGAAGCGATTTTTATTTCTTTTTCTAAATAACTTTTTGTTCAAAGAAGAAATTTAAACTTTTTAAAATTTCTGAAAAAAAATGATAATGAATACTGCACATCTCAAAATACATGCAAGTTAAAGTTGCTCAGTCATGTCTGACACTTTGTGACCTATGGCCTATACAGTCCGTGGAACTTTCCAGGCCAGAATACTGGTGTGGGTAGCCTTTCCCTTCTCCAGGGGATCTTCCCTACCTAGGGACCCAACCCAGGTCTCCTGCATTGCAGGTGGATTCTTTACCAGCTGAGTCTCCAGGGAAGCCCAAAATACACGGCCTATAACCAAATTATTATAACTAGAGTCTTAAACTCCTTTTATTGACAACACAAAATAAAATAAATGACTTAGGCATTCCAACCAAACAATTTAGGAAAACAAAACAAACATAAGTGAAAAAAGAAAGCGGGGGGAGATTGACAATAAGGAAATTAATAACAAAAACCTGTATATTATACTTAATAAATGAATTTAAGTGTAAATTCTTAGAAAAGATAATACAGTGGATAGAAAAATCACTCATGCAATTAAAAAAAATAAATAAACCTAAGTCCCATATCTATAGATATAGAGAATATTAAAAAAAATAATAGAATGTCATATACGTCAGACCAATAAATTAGAAGACCTAACTAGATTGGTGTTACAGGGAAATATACATTGCTAAAATCAATTCAAAGGAGTTATAATGTCTAAATAAATTTCAACTTTGGAAAAAAAAATTTATACTTTTGGAATATATATAACCTTTCAACTTTTCAAATTATTGTTCTGCAATTAGACCCAGAGCTCAAGTATTCTCACAAGCAATACCTTTCAGTTTTCCAAGAGACATCTTACTTTTCTCTCTCTCTCTCTCTCTCTCTCTCTCTCACACACACACACACACACACACACACACACACACACACACACACACAGAGAAATTCCCTGGCAGTCAAGTAGTTAGAACCCTGAAAGAAAGTGAAAGTCGCTCAGTCGTGTCCAACTCTTTGCGAATCCATGGACTGTCCATGGAATTCTCTAGGCCAGAATACTAGAGTTGGTAGCCTTTCCTTCTCCAGCAGATCTTCCCAACCCAGGGATTGAAACCAGGTCTCCCACATTGCAGGTGGATTCTTTACCAGCTGAGCCACAAGGGAAGCCCAAGAACACTGGAGTGGGTAGCCTATCCCTTCTCCAGGGGATCTTCCTGACCCAGGAATCAAACCAGGGTCTCCTGCATTGCAGGCGGATTCTTTACCAACTGAGCTATTTGGGAAGATAGGACTCTGAGCTTGGCGGGGGGGTTGGGGGGGGGTGGAAAGCATAAGTAAAGTTCACCCCATTAGAAAGTTATTCTAAATAACTGACAGCACTTTTCTTCTATCTCCTGCTTGCCTAATATTATACAATGTCTATAATTTTTTGCAGTACTAGACTATTCATTCAAATATCTGTTAAGTGCCTGGTATGCACCAAGGATTCAAGAGTCTTTTCCCTGAGGAAGAGAGTTGCTTTAAGCACCAAAGAAAACAGAGTGGTTAGTTTCCTAAAAGATCATATACGACATGCTTTGGAGACACAGAAAAGATAGGGGATAAATTTACCTCAAGGAGCTGGGATGCCTTCACCGAGATTATATATTCCTTATTATATTGAAAATTTACTCAAATCTTGCTGAAAATATTTCCTCAACATTGTTAATCTGAGTCTTTTTGGTATTACCTACTGCTCAGCAGCATCAGTACCGCAGTTAAGGGCTCAGGTACCTGTGCACGCCTCTCTGTGTGATGAAACATCCTGACAAATATACAAAGGCCTCTCATGGACAGAAGCACATTCAATTCCCAACTGTTCATAGTATTACTTAGGATAGCTTTTAAAACTAGAAATATTATTTTCCAGTAAATTCAAAGTATAAAATCCTCACCTACCACTCCTTTCCAAATCTAAACAAATTTGGTTTTATGTATTCTGGTATAATTATATAGGCCAAATATGAATTTATATGGTCTACATAAGAATGGAAGTAGTTCTTCACTTAGTATAACATATGGCACTACTTTTATCATATAAACTTATATAAAATGTTTCAAAATAACTAACTGGATGTTGATAGTATTTTTCCAGCTCTCTTCCTTGTTTAGTAATAACTATCGATCCACCAAACATTTATTACCTAACATGTGCCAAACACAGTGTTAGGAACCCTAATCTAAGTAAGAGAGAAGTCCAAGTACTTCATGAGCTCAAACTCCACTATGTCATTTTCAGTTTACAAGGATAACTATGAAATCCAATGTTTCCAGTGACATTTCTGAGAGGGTTTCACTAAAAAATATTTGGCCAGGCATCCAACACTATTTGATACTTTTACTTACTCACGTTCTGTTTTGTTTCAGAAAATGTTTGTATTTACTAGTTTCATTTTGCCTGCCATAGTAACAACCAGCCCGTCTTCATAATAAAATCTTTATAGTGTTAACATAGTATCCACTACTCTTTGACAGTAACTCTATCACAAAACTATGGAATCTAAAGACAAAGTACTCTGATAAATTATAAATGATGATAATAATAAAACCCCAAGCTTTGCTGTAAAAAGAGAATGTGGTTCAAAATAAGGGCTTAGTGTGGCCATTAACTAAAGTTATGATATTACTAAAACTACTAAGTGTTATTTAGAAGAAACTAAAAATCTATTGCTTTTGAGAAAACCAGAATTTCAGAGAAGAAAAACATTCACTAACTGAAAACAAGAAGAGATTAAAAAAAATCTTTCTAGTATTTGTTTAACAATAATAGTTAAGGGAAAAGATTTAAAAAATAAAGTATGAATTACAGATTTTTCTTTAACAGAGGCAGTCTGTAGCAGTGGAAATAGAACCACACTGTGTATTCAGAGGATTGAACAGGCAGATCTGAGCCACAGTAATTCATCACTCCACCCTGAAGCAGTCACCTCATCTCTTAGAAGACTCAGGCTTATCAATGATAAGGGCTAGGAAAACAATATCAATAATTTGATTCTTATATTATTTTCAGCATCAGCTATCCATTAAGTAAGATTAATATATGTTTGCTACGTATGCACAGTTTTTGCAAGCTTTCTATAAAAGTGAAGTTTGAAGGGATAGCAAATATTCATTATATTTATGAGTCAGAGAACCAGTTCATTGGACATATATCTATGTTTACAAGAAGTCAAAGAGGAGAGAAGATGGGAGTGGTTGCTATCTCCTAAAATATACAGTTAATTTCTATGGTCACACAAATCTGGAGGACAGGAGATAGTAACCCATAGATTCTGCATGAAGATGTCTTGGGAGGGATTCAACTCTAGTCCCAACTTGGAGGTGACTTTTTATTGCTTTATAGTTTGCTTTCATAATTCATAATAAGTAGCCTTGAAACCCTCTCAGTGAAATGAAGTTTTTCTTTAAAAAGCTCACAAAGAAGAACCCCCCCCCCCCCCCCCCCCCCCCCAACCCAACC
>SJYT01069386.1:323134-365713 GCA_006410635.1 Cephalophus harveyi | reverse complement strand
CCCCCCCCCCCCCCCCGCCGCTTAAAAAGTTCCTTATCAACTGATGGTTTTAAAATTTACTGAAAGCTACTGAGCACTGCAGTGGGAACAAAAAGCACGGCACCAAATGCACTCAGAGTTGATCACTTAAAAAAACAACACTTTTTGCCTCAATATATATTGTGTTGATTACTATCAATGAATGGAAATACAGTCTTAGACTTTTCATAAAATTTTTAGAAAATACTTCATATTAAACAATATCACAAATAAGATATGTAAATATGAACCACTTCAACAGGAAAACAGGTCTTCTCAATTACATATTCGAAGGGAAAATGGTACCTTTTTTTGAGGAAGAGATAATTTTGCCTTTAAAGGCAATTCATCTAACTTTTAAAATATATCCGTGGTACATACAATGGAATATTACTCAGCCATAAAAAAGAATGAAATAGTACCATTTGCAGAGACGTAGATGGACCTAGAGACTGTCATATAGAGTGAAGGGAGTCAGAGAAAAAAAATATTGGTTATATGTGGGATCTAGGAAAACGGTACAAATGAACTTATTTGCAAAGCAGAACCAAAGACACAGATGAAAAGAACAAACTTACGGATACCAAGGGGGGAGAAAAGTGAATGAATTGGGAGATCAAGATTGACATATACCCACTACTATGTAAAAAATAGATAACTAAGGAGAACCTACTGTACAGGGAACTTTACTCAGTGCTCTGTGGTGACCTAAATGGGAAGGAGTTCTAAAAAAGAGGCCATATATGCATACACACAGCTGATTCACTTTGCTGTACAACAGAAGCTAATGTGACATTGTAAAGCATCTATATTCCAATAAAAATTAATCAAAATAAATAAAAATATATCAAATGGGATGTTTCTAAGTTAAACTCTTAATTTAAAAGTATTTAAATGATTTAGCTAAATACTTGAATTTAAAGAAGAATTTAATTCTCACTTTTCTGGGGTAGAAGGATTCAACTACAAAGATTTTTAATCATAGTATTATCGAGTGTCTCAAGTCATAATAGCATCCCTGCTGGCTCAGATGGTAAAGAATCTGCCTGCAATGCAGGAGACGTGGGTTCAATCCCTGGGTCAGGAAGATCTGCTGGAGAAAGGAACAGCAACCCACTCCAGTATTCTTGCTTGGAGAGAATTCCATGGGCAGGGGAGCCTGGTGGGCTACAGTCCATGGGCTCACAAAGAGTTGTCCACAACTGAGAAACTATCACTTTCTTTTCATTTTCAAAGTCATAATTGTCTCATGAACATAAACCTTAGACCTTGAACATAAAACATAAGTACCACGGTAAAGTCAAACTTCTTTCTTATTTTGATGAAAAGTATGATGAGTGTGTCTGTGTGTGTGTGTATATATATATGCATGTGTATGTGTGTATATATGTATATATATGACACATGGTCTCTGAACTACTGAACAGCAGGAAGCAGTGCTCTCAGAAAGGGAAGAAAATGAAAAACAGTTTAACAAGCAGGAGGGAGGAAATGAGAACTAAATGAGAAGGTAATTAGACAAAGGTTGAATAAACATATAACAAGTAGAGATGTAGCAGGATTTTTAAAATTAATGTATCTTTTACTACATTCACAAAACTCTAGAAAAAATTTTCAACATAGAAATAATTATTGAACTGAGGCTTAGAGAAATAACAGTGGAAGTTTAAAGCTTACATTTTCCCCTGAATGTCCTCTAAAAACAAATTCACAGTTTTTCATATCAATGTCAGTTGTGCATATCATATCATTGTGACCTTTGTATTCTAATAGGATATAAACTAAACAGTCTCAGGTTTATACTATCATCAAGAGTATTATCTGCTATTGCTGATAAACTAGTTTAATGGAAAAACAGTCTACCAATGGGTCAAAGATGTTAAGTACATTATCTGCAGATCCAACAGGAAAGCATTTTTTCTCTCCCTGTGCTAAATCGCTTCAGTCCTGTCCAACTCTTCGCAACCCCAAGGACTGTGGCTCATCAGGCTCCTCTGTCCAAGGGATTCTCCAGGTAAGAATACTGGAATGGACTGCTATGCCCTCTTCCAGGGGCCCTTTCTGACCCAAGGGGCAAACCCACGTCTCTTATGTCTCCTACTTTGGCAGGTGGATTCTTTACCAGTAGTTCCACCTGGGAAACCTGCATTGTAGGTGGATTCTTTACCATCTGAGCCACCCTCTAAGGGGTTGGGAAGCCCTAAGTAAAGGCAAGTTCAGTTCAGTTCAGTCGCTCAGTCATGTCCGACTCTGCGACCCCATGAACCACAGCACACCAGGCCTCTGCGTCCATCACCAGCTCCTGGAGTTTACCTAAACTCATGTCCACTGAGTCGGTGATGCCATCTAACCATCTCATCCTCTGTCATCCTTTCTTCCTCCTGCCTTCAATCTTTCCCAACATCAGGGTCTTTTCAAATGGCAAAAGTAACCATAATTCCAAAAGTGAGACAATTGCTTCTACATGTTCAAGCCTACCTTCTAATATACCCTTAAGTTCATGGTTCATCACTGGCCCAATTCAGTGAAGTATCACCTCACACCAGTCAGAATGGCCATCACTGAAAAGTCTACAAATATCCGTAATAAATGCTGGAGAGGGTGTGGGGGAAAAGGGGCCTCTCCTACATTGCTGGTGGGAATGTAAATTGGTGCAGCCATATGGAGAACAGTATGGGGACTCCGTAAGAAGCTGAAAATAATTCCCATATGATCCAGCAGGGCTTCCCGGGTGGCGCTAGTGGTAAAGAATCCACCTGCCAATGCAGGAGATGCCAGAGACATGAGTTCAACCCCTGAGTTGAAAAGATTCCCTGGAGTAGGAAACGGCACCCCACTCCAGTATTCTTGCCTAAAAAATTCCATGGGAAGAGGAGCCTGGCAGGCTACAATCCATGGGGTTGCGAAGAGTCAGACACAACTGCGCATGCACACTCATATGATGCAGCAAACACCCCTCAGGATATATCCAGAGAAAACTCTCATTTGAAAAGATACATGGACCCCAATTTTCACTGCAGCACTATCTACCATGGCCAAGATGCAGAAGCAACCTAAATGTCCATCAACAGAAGAATGAATAAAGAAGATGTGGTACATATATACAATGGAATATTACTTGCCTATACAAAAGAATGAAATAATGTCATCTGCAGCAACATGGATGGACCCAGAGACTACCACACTAAGTGCAGTAAGTCAGACAGAGAAACACCAACATCACAAGTTGTGAGATCTAAACAAATGATACAAATGTATTTACAAAACAGACACAGAAAAGAAACTTATGCTTACCAAAGAGGGGGTGAGAGGGTAAGTTAGAAATCTGGAATTAACAGATATACACTACTAGATATAAAATAGATAAACAGCAAGGACCTACTGTACAGCACAGGGAACTATATTCAGTATCATGTAATAAACTATAATGGAAAAGAATCAGAAAAGAATATATTCATGTGTGTATAACTGAATCACTTCGCTGTACACCTGAACTAACTACATTTCCACTTTAAAAATGGTTTTTAAAAATGTATGAAATTAAGTAAGGAAAAAAATCTTTTTGAGACCATCTGGTTTTATACTTTTAGTAAATATATATCAAAAGGCTATACATTTTTCTGTTGTTGTTCTAAATAAAACACACTTAAAATGCCCAAGTATTCAATTCTGCATTTGATGTGGAAAGTTTATTTACCCTCCTCTGAAGCTATGAATTTTAATAAACATGTCACTGTTTGGTTAGGGAACCCAGAGCTCAGAGGTCTTTCCTGAAATGCTCTCTAGAGATCCAGAATATTGATTTAGCCCTGCAAGCTTGCATACAATCCCAGCGATGTCCTCATATCATCACAAGGCACCTGGATATCTCTGCCAAACACACGGCTCCCACAAAAGCCTACATTCAAAAGTACACTGACCAACCTGCCTCCTTTCCCCTGACGGTGAAAAACAAAACAAAATAAAAATCTGCTGGGTCAGAAAATCCATCATCAACTAAACTTTCTGGAATTTTCAAGACATTTCCTGTATTTATGTCTCACTAAGCAAGGTCTTGAGTGTGTTTATTCATTAAAGCTATCACCCAATAGACATCATATATCATTCATAATAGCTTTTAAATTTCTCTTCCTATGGTGAAGCATTTGTGTTAATGAATACTCCTGGAATCAGAATATACTTAATGTCTCTCCAAATAGCCAACAAATCCCAGTTGTAATCAATTTACTTAGGGCAGGATACTTTAGGGATACTTCCCAGGTGGTGCTAGTGGTAAAGGACCCACTTGTCAATACAGGGGACATAAGAGACGGGTTTCATCCCTGGGGCAGGAAAATCCCCTGGAGAAGGGAATGGCGACCCCCTCCAGGATTTTTGCCTGGAGAATCCCTTGGACAGAGGAGCCTGGAGAGCTACAGTCCATAGAGTCACAAAGAATCAGACATGATTGAAGTAACAGCACACACTTTTAGAGAAGGCAATGACAACCCACTCCAGTACTCTTGCCTGGAAAATCCCATGGACGGGGGAGCCTGGTGGGCTGCAGTCCATGGGGTCGCTAAGAGTTGGACACGACTGAGCGACTTCACTTTTACTTTTCACTTTTATGTATTGGAGAAGGAAATGGCAACCCACTCCAGGGTTCTTGCCTGGAGAATCCCAGGGACAAGGGAGCCTGGTGGGCTGCCGTCTATGGGGTTACACAGAGTCGGACACGACTGAAGCAACTTAGCAGCAGCAGCAGCAGCAGCACACACTTTAGAGAAAAAAAATACATAACCATCAAATGTTACTTATGCAAGTGATAGTTACAATTGGGCTTCCCAGGTGACTCAGTGGTAAAGAATCCACCTGTAGTGCAGGAAACGCAGGTTCGATCCTTGGGTCAGGAAGATTCCCTGCAGAAGGAAAGAGCAACCCTCTCTAGTATCCTTGCCTGGGAAATCACACGGACAGAGGAGCCTGGTGGGCTACCATCCATGGAGTGGCAAGAGTTAGACCAGGACTGAGTTGCCCCAGGACTGAGCAACTCAACAACAACAGTTACAGTTGAGTAGCTCTGAGGTTCAAGTTCTGAAATAATGTAACTCTGTATACAAAATTACCAAGTCTAGACACTGTAAATTCTAATTTACCCTCCCAGTTCCTCCTCTGCCCCATTCCCACTTAAAGGGCAGGTGTATCTATTTGAAGGAGCCAGAGAGAACAACAAATAATAGAAGCTATGATCACAAAGTGAATTCTTTCTTCTGAAGAGAGTGTGATTAAGTGCCTACTATGTAACCAAACACTGTACAAAATCTTAGGCATGGAAGATAAGACAGCCTTTGTCCTAAGGATTTCAGAGAAGACAGGCACACAGGACTACAGTAAGTGTGATGTTTGAGGGACAAGAAATGCCACAAATATGAGGATGTGCTGATAAGAAATCTGAGCTGAGGCTTTATGGGAAAAGAACAGTTAACCAGGAGAGGAACAACAAGCATGAAAACTTGAATGCGTGAGATATTGTTATGTTTAAGACCTATAGTTAGGAATAATTATACCACATAATCTGAGAGACAGTCCATATGGTGACAGGAGGTTGAAGAGTAATCAAGAGCCAGATAAGGAATATTAAACACAGAGTCTGATCTACTTACTATAGGCCAATGGTTTTCCAAGCCGAGCTCTTTAGATAGCAAGAGTTCACAGAGCTGTTCAGGGCCACACTGGCTGAAAAGAGGGTAGGTAGGTGGCCCTACAAGTCCCCACGATGTATCCCTTTCTACACTTAGCAAACGAACTTCATTTTAATTGTAATAACTTTGAAAGGCAGGTGTGTAGGGAGAGGCATGGGTGCTTTAACAAAGTTTGCCAACAGATATCTATCAAAGGGTAGTAGGAAGGAGTATACATGCTTATGGGATTCCCTGGGGGCTCAGAGGTAATGAATCTGCCTGCCAATGCAGGAGATGTGAGTTTGATCCCTGGATCAGGAAGATATCCTGGAGAAGGAAATGGCAGCCCACGCCAGTACTCTTGCCTGGAAAATAATATGGACAGAGGAGCCTGGCAGGCTACAGTCCATGGGGATCACAAAGTTTAAACAACAACAACAATACCTACTTATATCTACATTTAAGAAAGAGCACACTAAAGTACTTTAAATTGACCAGTGGGGGGTGTGGGTGTGGGGGAGGGGGAGTGGAAGAAAAGAATCAGTGGGAACAATTAGGAAATGATTAATTCATGGAAAAAGGAAACTAAGAGTGGTAAGAATGAGCAGAGAGATGTGGACAAGCTGGATTTGTGGGTGTGAGTGGAAAAGAAAGTGGTAAGACATTCCTGCTTAACAAGTGCCCTGTTCTCAATGAAGTAAGAAGCAAGATGAGCAGAAGAATTTAAGGAAAGATGTGTGTGTGCATGTGAGAGGGATTCAAGATCTGGAAAAGATGGTCAAGGTATTTTCTTGGTTGGTTTGGTGTTTTTGTTTTGCATTTTTAAGTCCCCTCAACTCCACCACTAACATTCAAAGGACTGTATGTGTTCTTGGTTGAAAATCACATGAGTGCATGCTAAGTTGCTTCAGTTGTATCTGACTCTGTGACCCTAGGGACTGCAGCCCACCAGGTTCCTCTGTCCATAGATTCTCCAGGTAAGAATACTGGAGTGGGTTGCCATTTCCTATTCCAGGGGATCTTCCCAACCCAGGGATCGAACCCATATCTCTTATGCCTCCAGTATTGGCAGGCGGGTTTTTTTACCATTAGTGCCACCTGGGAAGACACATTATAGACATACACGACGTTAACTATGTGATCACAGATTCTCAGAAACCTGTTACTTGTTCTCTCCATCTCTTCAACATTAAAAAAACCAAGATAACAAATTAATTTCACACTTTGAGGAGAAGGTTTGGTTAGATTAACATCTGTAAAGACAGGTAAACATTTCCATTGTCTTTAGTTGCATTGCAACTTTCTTTCAGAATACAAAGTGTTTTCACCTAGACTCTTTCATTTATGCTTAAAATATCCTATGAGATCAATAGAGGCAGCTGATACTTCACCTTTTGATAGGGAAACTGAAATACAAGAATGGTGAAAATAACTTTCATAGGGTGCAGTCTATTTTAGCATGGCTGACTCGTTCCAAACTCACAGTACGTGTCATTCATGGACAGGCACTGGTATCCAAAGTGTTACAGTGCTATTTGTGAATTCAGGGACTGCCAAAGTTCTCAGCAGAAACCCATGTCCTCCAGAATTCACTCTCTTGGGACATAGAGACTATGAGACCAAACTGGGCATTATACGAATATAAGACAAGACACCACAGATAATGAAGATTTTGCTTTCATATGGTTCACTCATGACTTGTATTATAATGTGCATGTGTAATGGAGAAAGAAAAGGAATGTATAAAGAAAGACGTGTATCACTATTGTGAATAGAAAACTAAATTTTCTCTTTTAAGTACATTTCTGCTCCTTTGTTAGAAAGTTACATTTTATTAAAAATAAGAACATATTTAATAACAAATAGATGGGTACAAAATAATAGTTTGAAGGGTGCAGTTTGAAGAGCACTGCATTGGATGATCTCTAGGATCTTTTTTTTGTTTAAAGTCTTATGGTTCAAAAGATAAATCAGTCAGGTCTGTCTGAGCAACGACAATGAATTTCAGTTTATAAGACTGATCTATAAGGAAGGGACATTTGAAATGTTCATTTTAAACATATGGGTGGTGATTTATATTTAGGATGAGAAAAGGCATTTTTCTTTAGAAAAATAAACAGAAAAAAGGTACAATGATAGAAATAACTGTTCCATTTCAAACTACTGAAAGACATATGACGTTTTAAATCAGGAAATAATATCACCACAGGTGGGAGAATCTAAGCATATACGATGAACCTCTTCTAGTTTTACCAATGCTTCTTTGACCCTTTCTAAGCAACTTAGATCTGTTTCATGTGAGAATAAATAAAAAAATGTCCACATTAATTAGAAAAAGTGGCTATAAGACAGTGTGAATAGGCAAATCCAAACATTCTGACTCTGTTCTCCACAAGCAATCTGGCAAAATACAAATCACTATTTCCCACAGAAGGCACAGGGAGCAGAGGCAGGAGCTGTCAATATAGACATGTGGAGCTAGGCCGGGTTCTGCCAATAACTAGTGACATGGACTTAGGGAAGCCGTACGTCACCTCTGGGTACCCTATTTCCTATAATTTGCTATAATGGCCACACTTCATTGGTCAATTTAAAACTTGCAAACATTTCTTCTTAATCTCTTGTGTGCAATTAAGCAGTTAAATTGGTTTTCTTTAAAATATATCAAACCTATCTTCCCTTTTCTGTCTTCTCTCTTACCATAATCCATGTTTTCAACCTCACTCAGTGACTGCAACCACTTCCTTCTTCTCCCTCACTCTTCTAGACTACTTATAATAATATCACTAAAGACCTGAATTTACCATGTTACTTATCTGCTTCAGCTGTTCCTCCATATTTATATGAGAGCAGGGAATAATCTTTAAACTGCCCTTAGAGTTTTACAAAAATTGACCTCACTATTTTTTTGGGCTCCAAAATCACTGCAGCCATGAAATTAGAAGATGCTTACTCCTTGGAAGAAAACTTATGTCCAACCTAGATAGCATTTTCAAAAGCAGAGACATTACTTTGCCGACTAAGGTCCGTCTAGTCAAGGCTATGGTTTCTCCTGTGGTCATGCATGGATGTGAGAGTTGGATTGTGAAGAAGGCTGAGCGCCGAAGAATTAATGCTTTTGAACTGTGGTGTTGGAGACGACTCTTGAGAGTCCCTTGGTCTGCAAGGAGATCCAACCAGTCCATTCTGAAGGAGATCAACCCTGGGATTTCTTTGGAAGGAATGATGCTAAAGCTGAAACTCCAGTACTTTGGCCACCTCATGCGAAGAGTTGACTCATTGGAAGAGACTCTGATGCTGGGAGGGATTGGGAGCAGGAGGAGAAGGGGACGACCGAGGATGAGATGGCTGGATGGCATCACGGACTCGATGGACGTGAGTCTGAGTGAACTCCAGGAGATGGTGATGAACAGGGAGGCCTGGCGTGCTGCGATTCATGGGGTCGCAAAGAGTCGGACACGACTGAGCGACTGAACTGAACTGAACTGAACTGATCTTGCCTTCTTCCCGCCCACTACTTGCCAACTCTGTGAAAAGTTGTCTGCCTCTTCCTTCTTCCCAGTGCACCCCTGCCTGCAAAGCCAACATCCTAGTTTTATTCCACCTCATGCTATTTCTCATCTACTTCAGTCCACTGGGATGTCATTCCTTACTGTTTTGTTTTGTGGCTGATGATGTGAGGCTGTATGACTGTGAACTGTACAAAAGTAATTTTAACTAGAACTTTTACTTTGGAGTTTTCATTTAAGCCTCATTGAGGTATGAATGACAAATAAAACTAAAATACATAAAGTATACAATATGATGATTTGACATAGATACTGTGAAAGAATTTCCCCCATCAAGTTAATTACCACCACCATCACCTGACATTTAGGTTCTTGGTTTTGTTTTGTTTTTTGGTGAGAACATTTAAGTTGTACTTTCTTAGCAAATTTTAATTATACAATTCAGCATTGTCAACTATAGTCACCACATTATATATTAGATCCTTAGATTTTATTTATCTTGTAACTGAAGGTTTGTACCCTTTTACCAACTATCCAAATTCTTCCTCGCCTCCGAGATCCAGACTAGCACCTTCCTTCATGAAGTCTTCTCTGCCTGTTTTAGTCTAGATGTGCCTTGCCATTCTCTGAACTTCCCAAGTTCTTATCTGTATCATTCACTTGGGTACCTGGGCAAATGTTTATTGGTGATGCATGAAGAAGCTGTACATGATGTTCTGATTCTCTTTGAATCACTCCGAAAAAACTGCTCTAGGGGCTTTGCGGTATTTCCCCTCTACTGGAACACTCTGCCCCCATGTAACTTTATGGTATGAGCGTATTCCTTTCTCATGTTTTTTACTCAACAAGTAATTTTATCCTGATGTCTTTTCTGACTACTCTGTCTTCAATTACTCACTCACTGTGCCTCCAATTTCCTTTTTCTGACAAAATGCTTATGTTTAGTATTCCCTGATATTCTATACAGTATGCATCTGTATTTATGTCTGGCTTCCACTCTATAAACAAGGAAAGACTTTTGTCTGTTTTGCTCATTAATATGTCCCTTCCTAAAGAGTACCTGGTATTTGATAGGTGGTCAAGAAACACTTTTTGAATGAATTCATTATTAAAAAACTAAAAGCAACATTAGTAATAGTGAGTAATAATAATAAAAAAATGCTACTATACAATTGGGAACTTACTATGTGCCAGGCCCTGAACATATTATCCATATAACATTACACAATTCTAGTATTATTTAACTCTGACCTATTTTCCTTCTTGCCAAATAAAACAAGGCTTAAAGAGGTTAAATAACTTTCCCATGGAACACACAGCTAATCAACATTGCTAAAAATAAGCCCCAGCTTATTTACTATTGAAAATAAGTCCTCGGCCGAGCTTACCAAACTGTTAAAAAAACTAAATGCAAAATTAGATTCTTTTTGGATATGAAGGAAGGACTCCTTCAGGAGTGACTTGAAATTAAAAAAATATATAATAACAGCTAATATTTTAATCTGTCCTCTTTTCTTTCTTTTTTAAAAAATATTTATTTATTTGGCTGCACTGGGTCTAGCTGCAGCATGTGAGATCTGGTTCCCTGACCAAGGATGGAACCCAGGTCATCTGCATTGAGAGCATGGAGTCTTAGCCACTGGACCACCAGGGAAATCCCTGTCCTCTTTTCTTGTTAATAATTTATCTTATACTTTCCCCTAAACTTTTGTTTTTCCTTACTTATCCACCTGTCATCTCCAAGAAGAGAAAATCTTCTGACTAATGTTATGACTTGAGATAAAAATTTTCTTAACGTATGTCTCAGTTCTCATGTTAAAGCCAAACACAGAAAGAATAGCCATAGTCCCCACAGAGAGGGGCAAAGCATTCACTCAGGGAGGAGGGGAAAAGCAAAGAAAGCTTTATTCATAATTACCTAAGATTTTCCAGTATGAGAGGGGAAAGAGGAAGTCTATTTTCAGTGACAATGATTACTCTAAAAACATTAGCATGCAAGGGGAAAATTTTCATTCTGAGAGTTACCACTGTGCTGAGTTCTCTTTCCCTTACATGGTGACTTAAAATTCCTGGGGCAGAGAGGTAATCTAGGCAGATGCACTTGCCCTATGTCTTGAAAATGGCAACATCCAGGAATCATGGGAGTTTAACTGAGGACATGTTGGAAAGGATTTCTCAGCACCAGGTCAGTCTCTAAGTATCAAGTGGCAGAGTGGATACTTATATCCTCAGGCATCTGTAATGAGGGCAGAGATTAAGCTACACAGGCTTTTTAGAAGATTTACTATGCTGAATGCATAAACAAGACTCAGTGAAACTAAAGCAGAATTACCTGCTAAAGAATTATAGATGAAAAAAAAAAATCTCATTCCTCCTTTTCTCTAGCTAACCTGTACTTCCTCTTCTACAATGCATCTACAGTTTAAACAAGCAAAGGTATATACAGTAGAATTTATTCTACTATTCATCTTAAGGGCTTCCCTGGTAGTTCAGCTGATAAAGAAACCGCCTGCAATGCAGGAGACCCTGGTTTGTTTCCTAGGTTGGGAAGATCCCCTGGAGAATGAATAGGCTACCCTCTCTAGTATTCATGGGCTTCATTGGTGGCTCAGATGGTAAAAAAAAAATCTGCCCACAATGCAGGAGCCCTGGGTTTGATCCCTAGGATGGAAAGATCTCCTGGAGGAGGGCATGGCAACCCACTCCAGTATTCTTGACTGGAGAATCCCCATGGACAGAGGAGTCTGGCAGGCTACAGTCCATGGGGTGCCGAAGAGTCGGACACAACCCAGCAACTAAGCACATTTATCTTGAATGTTTTGGGGAAAAAATAAATCAGCTCTCTCCTTCTGTATGCCTATATAAAAGATTGTGATCTGATTAAAAAAAAAAAAAAAACGAAAAAACCTTTAGGTTGGGATGCTCATTAACAAAATTAATTAATCTCTATTAAGATCAACTATAAGAACATAATGAAAAGGGTGTCTTTCTCTTTGTCTGTACCTCTATTTGCATTTTTCAGGAAAAAATCATGTGAAAATCAGATAGACTCTTCTGACATCTGTTATTCTAAACTTTAGTTCTCAGCTAGGTCTATGAAGCCAAACTGTCATGAAGCCCAGCTTAGGCTCAAGAGCCAAACTGTCATGAAGCCCAGCTGCCTAGGCTCAAGAGATGCTCACTTTCAGACCAGTAAATAACCATAAAATAGCATTATTCTGGTCCTCAACAAGACTGAGACAAAGTAGCCAGAGGTGAGGTAAGAATGGAGAAAAGAAATACTGTAACAAGTGGTTAAAGACAGGAACATTCTCTGTGCTTACTGTATTTGAATGGTTCTTATTTCTCTTTTACTAAGATATCAGACATTAAAAATCTGATGAAAACCTTCCTTTTCTCCAGAAGAAAAACAAACAAACAATGTATACATTTAAAAGTCAGCACACAACTTTAGGGGATTCACAGACCTTAAAATCTAAGCCATGCATCGTAAGCATAGATAATAGAGGCATTTGAGAGAGTACAGAGCTGGAGACTGGACGAGAGGTTGACCATTCAAGTGAGAGGAAACATACTTGCAAACTAGCATCACTGTCGCCATGCCTTACCAGCAGCTCTGTCCCTCACTGCCCCTCCTGGATCATGGCCTGGCTGCCGCTGAGCCCATCTCCTGCTTCCATGGGAGGTAACTCAACCAGGAGCAAAGGCAAGTGGACAATCTTGAGAGGGTCTGCTGCTGAATGGTGGCCAGCCTGGAAAAGATGAAGAGTTTAAATATTTTTAAGAGCTAAAACGAACTAGGCATGCACATCTGGTATGAAAGCTATGATGCAGAGTTTAGAGGTTTTAGATGCCTATAGTTAGGTATTTCTCCACTGTGCCGTTGGCTCTGAAAAATTTCGGGTTTAAGGATCTTTCTCAAGGCCATCAAAGTCTCAACGGCACCATAATATTTGTCTGATATTTGCAGAGCAGTTGGCACTACCCAAAGCATCTCTGCCCATGTCAGTCTGTGACCATCACATCTTAACTGTGATTATCAATTAAGTTTGAGACCCACTGGCTTCTATTATTGGCTTGTATCTCAGTCTTGAGTATCTCAGTCTTGGTTATAATTATCACCTGCATATAAAGCTGAGGCCTAACACTCAGAAGTTCGGATCTGTTAGCCTAAAAATGAAACCTTATTCCCCAAGTGTTTCTAAGGTGCAGTCAAAATAGAGAATCATTAGTTTAAGTCCCTGTACTTGTTGAGATGTAGCACTAGCTTAACTCACCTATAGCAGATGTTTACCCCAAATGCACCACATCAAGGCAATGTTCTAAATGCTGTGGAAAAGGTAAAGAATTATAACATGTAACCCAGTGCTCAGGGGCTTTAATTTAGCTCAACACCTACTTTCAACAGGAGAAGGCAATGGCACCCCACTCCAGTACTCTTGCCTGGAAAATACCATGGATGGAGGAGCCTGGTAGGCTGCAGTCCATGGGGTCGCTAGAGTCGGACACGACTGAGCAACTTCCCTTTCACTTTTCACTTTCATGCATTGGAGGAAATGGCAACCCACTCCAGTGTTCTTGTCTGGAGAATCCCAGGGACAGAGGAGCCTGGTGGGCTGCCGTCTATGGGGTCGCAGAGAGTCGGACACGACTGAAGCGACTTAGTAGCAGCAGCAGCAGCATACTTTCAAAAGACCCCATGATAAGATAAATACTTAAAAAATATAACCAAAGTAAGGCTTCACTGATCAAAGATGTAGTGAAAATCTTGGGTGCTACAAAAATGAGAGATATCCATGTGCTGAAATGAGAGGAAAAGTTTAATGCATGAGGATAGGCTTCTGCTGAGTTTTAAGGCAGGATGAAATTCAGAGAGAGGAACAGGGAGAGAGCATTGTTTTCAAGAAAAGACACAGTTGCAAGAATATGCAAAGCAACTTTAGGGGGACTAAAAAAAGCCCATTCTGAAGGAAGGGTTTCTATAAAATAGCCTTAGGAGAATCTGGAGAGGCAATTTTGAGCCAGAATACAGAGTATTGGTAAAATGGCAAAGGAATTGGACCACTTTCTAGAATATCTGGAAATAGTATCTGAAATTGTACTGGAAGCTGCTGAAGGCTCACGTCCCAAGAGGTCTTAGTAAATTTACTAGGTTCTTAGTGATGCCAGATACCATGCCAGAAGTAACTAGACATGTTAATGCATTTAACACAAACATCTGGAAAGGTAGTTACTCTTATCCCTATTTTACAGAGTCAGAAGGGAGGTCACTTACTTTTCTCCATTACATAGCCAGAAATACTAAGCTGAGACTGGGGCATGCTGTTTCTTCAGCAACACGGCATCATAAAAGTCAATGTATTAAGACTGTCATGTCTCAATTAAAAATTAAGATGTAATTCACATACCATAGAAGTCATCACTTTTAAGCACATAATTCTACTTTTTGTCTCTATGAATTTGACTATTCTAGGTACTTCATATAAGCAGAATCATATTTGTCCTTTTGTGACTGGTTTATTTTACGTCGCATAATGTCTTGAAGATTCATCCATGGTGTAACATATCAGAATTTCCTTCCTTCTTAAGGTGGAAGAGTATTCCATTATATGCATATACCACATTCTCTTTTTCTATTTATCTGTTGATAGACACAGATTGCTTCCTCCTTTAGGCTATTGTGAATAATGCAGCTCTAAACATGTTTGTTCACTTTCGTGCATTGGAGAAGGAAATGGCAACCCACTCCAGTGTTCTTGCCTGGAGAATCTCAGGAATGGGGGAGCCTGATGGGCTGCCATCTATGGGGTCACACAGAGTTGGACACGACTGAAGTGACTTAGCAGCAGCAGCAGCAAACATGTTTGTTCATTGTTTCTAAGTTTTCATATGGACATATGTTTTCAATTCTCTTGGGAGTAGAATTCCTAGGAGTGAAATTGCTAGGTCATAATATAGTTTTACATTTAACCTTTTGAGGAGCTCCCAAACTGTTTTTTACAAAGTCTCTGCCATTTTACATTCCCGTCAGCAATTATATGAGGGTTCCAATTCTTCCACACACTCACAAACACTTGCTATTGTCTGTCTTTTTTGTTTGTTTGTTTAAAGCCATCCTAGTGAATGTGATGATGCGGAGAAGATGCGGGCTTGGGGCTTCCCCAAGTGGCTCAGTGGTAAAGAACCCATCTGTCAGTACAGGAGACGCAGGTCGATCCCTGGTCCACGAAGATGCCACATGCTTTGGAGCAGCTAAGCCCATGCACCACAACTATTGAGCCTGTGCTCTAGAGCCTGGGAGTTGCAACTACTAAAGGCCACGCAGCCCTGAGCCTGTGCTCTGCAACGAGAGAAGCCACTGCAATGAGAAGCCCATGCACCGCAACTAGCTCCTGCTCACTGCAGTTAGAGAAAAGTCCACACAGCTGGAGACCCAGCACAGCCAAACAGAGAAATAAAACCTTTCTTTTTTTTTTTAAAGATATTGGCTTGTTGCCATAGTCCAGATGTAAAGTGATAAGTCTGAAAAGAAGGGTGGTAGAGAAAATGAAATAAAATGATAAAGTAGGGAAATATTACTGACTGAGAAATGGGTGGATATTAGTAACACTGTAGATATAGGGAGAAAGACTCAATGATAGCAATAAAGCTTTGAGTTTGGCTGTCTGGAAGAATGATGGTATTAATAGGAAAAAAATTCTATAAAGGATGATTGAAATGACAAAATAAACTTCTGCCATGACATATTTGAGGAATCCATGTATTCCAAATAATTATTATCAGACAAGTACAGTTCAGGAGGTTAGGGTTGGAGACAATGAAATATTTTGCCATTTTAGGAAAGGTCAAAGAAACAATAGTAAGAAGGGGGTCTTTGTCTGCATATCCTTAGATTCCTAAGGCTGAGTTTAGCAACTTATGGACCAAATATTGAGGAAGGAAGGAAGCACTTGCCTTGCAGTTTTCTGTTTAAAATCGTAATGTAAAACCTAAATGGTTAATGCATTCTCAGAGTAAACTCAGAGTTTTATCAGAACGTACCTGGTGTAAGATTTTTATCTATACTGTAAGGCATTCAGGACAGCAATGTCCTTGGCTCAGAATGGTGTGAGCAGGCTGAGTGAGGCTGCTCCCTCAAGACTAGCCCAAGATGGGGGCCTAGAGAAATGCATGTCACCATGAGCAGTTATCTGACTCGCTGGGAACCAAGCTGGCAAATCATCAAAGAGCCCGTGAAGTTCCAATTTTCTATGCCCCCAAAAGGTCCTTTATAGAAAGAGGCTGTCCCAATAAATAGAATGTACACCTGTAAGAGGCCACAAGGCTCCTGGCAGAACACAGTTCTTCACTGACCAATGGTCTCGGCTGTGTTCAGTCTTGGAATGTCTCCAACATGATATCATTCAGCAATCATTGCAGTGATGACTCACATGCTTGGGTACAGGGTTTGAAAGAGAACCTCAATAATACTATTTAGGATGCTATGGTAAATAACTCTTAAAGCAAATGTAAAACAATATCAGTGTGCTTATATATTGAGTTTTTCCTCTGACCTGATATACTGAGATTATAAAGAAAACAAAAATCATTTAGAAGGCTAAACAGAATAAACATGAAGGGTAACTGCAACCAGACAGAAATCAAGGTAACACTGCCTGCCCACCCGCCACCCGCCACAAACCAAGAGCACATTGAAATCTTCTCACTCCCATCCATATTTTCAACTGAATGAAATAAATCTCACAGTCAAAATCACTATCTTTCTAAGGATAATGTGGTTCCAAGACAGATTTTTCTTTTGTCTCCCTAGATTGAAGCTTATTCTGCTATTTTATCTTCATCAACTATTCACTGTTTCAAAAGGATAATATCCTTTTGCAATCTTTTCCAGAGTGTAGATGAAAAAAATAACAGTGACAATAAAAACAGCTAAGATTTACTGATTGCATTCTTAGTCATTGAATCTTCAAAATACTGTCAGTCATGTCCGTTAGCACACACTTTGTAGGAGGCAGGCCTCCAACAGCTTATAGGAGATTGAGGGAAGAACAGAATTCTTTTTGGTGAAAGGTAAATTACTCTGTACTTCAAATACGAGTAGCAGACACTTTCCTTCAAAAGCGGAACCAAACTCTTCTTTACAAACTATCAGGATGTACACATGGAGAAGGCAATGGCACCCCACTCCAGTACTCTTGCCTGGAAAATCCCATGGATGGAGGAGCCTGGTGGGCTGCAGTCCACGGGGTCGCTAAGAGTGGAGCACGACTGAGCATCTTCACTTTCACTTTTCACTTTCATGCATTGGAGAAGGAAATGGCAACCCACTCCAGCATTCTTGCCTGGAGAATCCCAGGGACAAAGGAGCCTAGTGGGCTGCCATCTATGGGGTTGCACAGAGTCGGACATGACTGAAGTGACTTAGCAGCAGCAGTAGCAGGATGTACACATCAATGTACACTATGCATTGTACACAGAAATCTTTCTTTGCGGTCTCATATTCATTCTCCTTCCAAAAGACAGGTATTTCACTGATCAAATCATCAGATAAATATTTCCAGTGCAAGCAGGGCACTAGGTTCATGCTGCTGGATCTAGTCCTTCCAGCTTTGTGCTACTCAGCCACCTTGACTGCCTGTCTCTACAAAGTTTCCCAGACATAGGTGTTTCCTTCCTGTTGTCATGCTGCCTGGGCTGCCTCCCTGCTGGACGTGAGCCTTCTCCAGGTCTAAAAGGGGTCAGACTGGGCGTCCACTGAACAGCAGGTCACTGACCTCAGCAGGACATCCCCAGGACTCAGGTCTCCTCCCTCTCTCCTCTCCCTTCTCCCCCTCCCCCGCCCCAACAAGCCTGGGCTCAGGCTCCCTCCCTCTCTCTCTGCAAGGAAAGGATCCCCGCTGCCAGGTGCCCAAAGGGAAGTGCTATTTCAGAATGTCACCTCCTTGGCAGCAATGTTTGTTCTATTAAAGCTTTAAAAAAAAATAAATAATTCACTACAGCAGTTAAAGCTCTAAGAAGAAAGCTAAAGGAAGTCCTCATGTATATTTACTCCTCACTCCTCCTAACACAAAGCAGTAACTCCAAGGAAAAATTCAGTAAGCATTTACAGAACAAATTCCACTAAGATAAAAGTATACGTATATACACCAAACACGACTGTTCCTAATGAACAGTCTTTATAGAACTAAAATTGCCAAACAAAGCTGAAACATTAGGCAGCAGTTATAAACTGTTTGACTTAGTATTTCTATTGCACAAAAAAATTAGGTACCATGTCCCAATTTGTTACAGGTATAAATTCATTTGGTGTTGGTGCTGTGTATAGATTATCAATATATATACCTTCCAAAACGAAACAGGCAAACAAAAATTATGAGGGAATAGATATTTTTGAAACACCAAGATGAAAAACCCACATTAAAAAAAAAATACTGAGTGAAAATCAAGCAGAACAAGCACACATAATTTCTTGCATTAGAAATGCAAACATTTCTATGATACTCTGACACTTGCTAATACTTGACCTCTTTGGTCAGAGACTGGGCTATTATTTACATAAACCAATGGAGGTATGGCCATTTTTTTTTTTTTTTAACTCTGAAAAGCCACTAAAATAGGAAACATTCATCCACTAGAATAGGAAACACAATTCTCTGTAATTATCTATAACAGAGATGCCATTCACAATGTCTAAGCATTTTGGGGATCCCTTCTAGGAACTCTATGTAGTGGAGGAAAAGAAAGGGGCAGAGAAGATGAAAGAGATGGAGAAAAATATGTACACTGATTTTTTTTATGGTTCATGTGTTCCTTTTTCTCCACACAAGGAACTTTAGATCTTGGTGACTAAATTTCTATGGCTGACTGCAGAACAATATTTCTATTAGGAGCGAGGCTTTGAGCTGAATCTCAGAAGACATTTCTCACCCATCACTCTCGTAGACCCATAAGCAAACTAAGCAAGTAGGCAGGTAGAAAGATAAGCAAAGTATAAATCCATCTCAGTTTTAATTCTGCCACTAATTCGCTATAATTTCATGATATGAGGCCACTTAAGAAAATTGAGCTTTGAGAAGTCTATAAAATGTTGAATTGTTTTATCTCTGTTCCAAACCAGGTTTAAGGTGCTATGATTTTATGACTTAAATACAGTCTAATTTGATACAGATATTACAAATACATGTTTTAAAAAAGAGGTATTACACAATGAATAAGGTGTAAAACCAGGACAAAATTATATTGATAGGAAATTAGAATAATCAATATAATTTTATTTCACATGAGTTTGAGCAAACTCAGGGAGATGGTGAAGGATAGGGAAGCTTGGCATGCTGCAGTCCATGTGGTCAAAAGAGTCAGACACAACTTAGTAAGTGAACAACAACCACCTTGATATACTAAATATTAAAACTTTGTAATGAATAATCCTCACACAACAGGTAACTGTAAACTGATAATCACAATGCTTACTGATTTCCCCTAAATTATTTTACAATGTATTGATATATTCTCTTCCTTCAGATTTGGTAGTTTCATATTATAAAGTAATAAAGCAGATCTTTCAGAGTAATGAGACCATGGTTTTATTTACTTGGATTATTAAAAGCAAATTATGCATTTTACAAAATTAGAAATGTTATTAATATGACATAAAGTACTTCTATAATAAGGTACTCTTAAAAACACCAAAACATGTAAATGATGATTCTCTCACTATCCACATGAGTGAAAATAAAAACATTTAACAGCTAGCATATCAAAGCATGGGTTCTAGTGTTGGAGGAAGGTCCAAGAGACCACCTGTTTTAGCTACAGGACTGTGGGGAAGATCAGGGAGTCGTGGAGAAGGAGGCAAGGTGTCCTAGAGCAGTAGAATTCCCTCACCATCTTGGAAAGATTTCAGCAACCTTCAGCACAGCCCCACTCATGTATACCTGCTACATATCAGCTCTAGCTATTTGAATGATTCTTTTTTTTTTTTTTTTTACTTTACAATACTGTATTGGTTTTGCCATACATTGACATGAATCCGCCACGGGTGTACATGAGCTCCCAATCCTGAACCCCGCTCCCACCTCCCTCCCCATACCATCTCTCTGGGTCATCCCAGTGCACCAGCCTCAAGCATCCTGTATTGAACCTAGACTGGGGATTCATTTCTTACATGATAGTATACATGTTTCAATGCCATTCTCCCAAATCATCCCACCTTCTCCCTCTCCCACAGAGTCCAAAAGACTGTTCTATACATCTGTGTCTCTTTTGCTGTCTCGCATACAGGGCCATCATTACCATCTTTCTAAATTCCATATATATGTGTTAGTATACTGTATTGGTGTTTTTCTTTCTGGCTTATTTCACTCTGTAATTGGCTCCAGTTTCATCCACCTCATTAGAACCGATTCAAATGTATTCTTTTTAATGGCTGAGTAATACTCCATTGTGTATATTTACCACAGCTTTCTTATCCATTTGTCTGCTGATGGACATCTAGGTTGCTGATTCTTAAATAAAGGATTTTTTTAATACAAGCTTTAAGCAATTCCTAAAATCTTTGCAAATCACAATACTGTAAATCAACTATACTCCAATAAAATAATTTTTAAAGTCTTTGCAAATGTACTACTTGTTACTGGGGAAAATGTAACTATTAACTTTGGCAGTAGCTAGAAAGAAACATCATGGGGGAAATCTGATAGAAGACATGAAAACTTAAAAGGTTTTTTTAATTTTTAAAATTTTTATGTAAAAATTATATGCTTTGTGAGATTGAAATTACTTAAAATTTAGAATATGAGGTTAAACTTTCAAGTAATGACCAGGATGACAGAACTTAAGTACATTTTCCCCCTAAATAAACAAAATGTTTAGTATGAACAGCTGTACCACACTTAAGATTGGAGAGTCATATAAGTAAATGAGAAATCCAAGTAGATATATTAATAACAAAATTTTGATATATTGTCATAAAATTACTATTTTCAAATTAAACTGGACTTTCATACACTTCCTGGAGATGGCAAATGTTGCTGAGAAGTTAATTTCTTAAGAATAAGCAGATCATAATGTTGAAGAAATGGCAGTTTAATTAAAAAATATTTGATGCCATGTTTCAAAGATGTAGAAGGCAGTCTATATAGAACTGTGCACTTAAAAAAATGTTTTAAGTCATTTTTTATTTGCTAGATCTTCTAGATGGAATATACAATCTAAAGAGAGCAGAAATTTGTTGTTGTTGTTGACTATTCTCTTGTTGAAAGGGATTAAAAGTTACCTAGCAACCCTGTGTTGTAGAAACCAAAATTAAAAAGAGTCCTTGTCAACTACCAGTTCTTCTAAATGGAAGAGGGCAAGCAGGTAAGAAAGCATTATTTTGCTGCAGAACTCTGTCACACATTTTTAATCACAAGACAAAGTAAATATCATCAACAAACTCCCAAGAAAAAGAAACTCATCCAAAAGCATATTAATTGTGGCTAAATTGAAAGTTTATCAACCATGCCCACACAGACAGAGACATATAACACACACTTCAATAAAGAAAATAACAAAAGACTTGGCCAAAGAGTACACAGATCATAGCTTAGGGGAGGTGACTGAACAACGGAAGCTTTTTAAGGGCTTTAAAATATTCTAGGTAGAAATACAAGTGAGTATAATAATAATGATTTATAGTAGAGGCTTTATTTTTAACCATATTTTATAGAGGCAAACAAGGAATAAAAGTGGGACAGGAGGTAGCTGGGGAAAGCAACTTTAACGCAGAGGAATAAACAGGAGGAATTGAGTTATAAAGAATGATAAAAGGGCAGCATCAATAAAAATGTGAAATACTATTGGTGATGATGATACAGGGAAAGGTAAATGATGGAAAATATTTAAATGTCAGAACTTACTTACCTTTTTCTTGGAATGTCATGATACCACAGCATAACATATAAGCTCTAAAACAACAAAGTATAATGTAGCTCCCTTGTAAAACAAAGAAACTATATATTTTAAAACTAAAAACCTCAATAATTATAAAACATGTGATGTATTTTATCCAATTAAAAGTATGAGAACAGGAATGTGAGAGTATGTTATTTCTCCCGATGTATTAATGACTGAGGTTCTGGAATATAGGAAGCATTTTTAGATACTGAAAGAACAAAATCACCATTTTAAAATCATCACTGAGAAAAACAGAGTTTGGAAAAAAAGGAGTCACTGACCCTGCCTTTAGAGAAGGATGTCTGAGAAAAGCCCTTTGCACCAAGTTGACTCGGGGTCACAGGCCATGGGAATCAATCCTGAAGGTCCTGATTCTTCACTGAGTGGATGAGATGCTCAATGAAACTGGAGCATCAACTTCTTATACTTGGAGAGGTGAAAGTGTCATTTCTAAGAAAGGTCAACCATCACCTGACCAGAAAAGCATAACCACTGTAACCTCCAAGAATGAGTCAGTTAACAAAGCGAAGGGAAAACAGACAAAAGAGCAACCAAGGATATATACGTTATTTCAGCTCTGTAGCCACTACAAGGAGCTTCCCTGGGAGCTCAGGTGGTAAAGAATCCGCCTGCAGTGCAGGAGATCCTGGTTCAGTTCCTGGGTCAGGAAGATCCTCTGGTGAAGGGCATGGCAACCCACTCCAGTGTTCTTGCCTGAAGAATCCCCATGGACAGAGGAGCCTGGCAGGCTACAGTCCAAGGAGTTACAAAGAGTCAGACACGACTAAGCAACTAAGCACACAACAGCCATTAAAAGCCAGATACTCTGCATGCTGGAAAAACCTCTTTCCTTTTGAGAAAGATGAGTAATACTGAAGAACCTAATAGTGGGATAAACGTAACCAGGCCTCACTAGCAATGCAGCTGCTTTACAGAATCTCACAGTAGACAGTCTTACAGTGGGTGATCCAATCCTCTCTCCAACTGTCATTAAAATGACTTAACACTCCAGATTTATGCCAGGTCATCTCCAGAGCCATGAATGAAGTCATGTTTTATCAGAAAGCAGGTCAGAGGTGGCATAATTCATCTAAGGGGAACAGCTGACTAAAAATAAGTTTCTATTACAAGCACGCATTTCCTAAATGAAGAGGATAGATATCCTTCGTTTTCTGAGGAGTGATGGGGCTGTCTCTTATACACATCTTGTTTCAAAGATGAAATCCTCACATAAAACCAAACAGGACTCTCATCTTCAGTACTCCGAGAAAAGGCAGGGAGTCTGTAGGTACATGAGTTTGGCTTGTAGCCTTTCATCTATCAAAGGCACTGAACGAAGCCAAGTAAATCTCGCCCACTGGCCATCTTCTGATCAACTCATATCCCCTCCCTCACCTTTTATATAAAGGACTAGTACTAACGGTTCATTGAAACAAGGCTGTGACTCGATTAAGAAGATTAGGTTATTTTCTCAACCTCAGACTGGAAACCTAGAGTCAAGACAGGACTTGAACTGAAACACTAAGAAAAACAAAAGATCCTTTTACTGCCTAGCCTGTTTTCTTTTAAAAAATTTATGGTGCTTTTAGGTTGCATTACATTTTAAAAATTAAGCATATTTTTAGAGCAGATTTTGGTTCACTCTAAAATTTAATGTAAAGAATAATGAATTGTAATATACTTTGGTCTAAACACTTGTGGTAAAGAACCTGCCTGCCAATGTAGGAGACGTAAGAGATGTGGGTTCGATCCCTGGGTTGGGAAGATCCCCTGGAGAAGGGAATGGCAACCCATTCCAGTATTCTTGCCTGGAGAATCCCATGGACGGAGGAGCCTGGTGGGCTACAGTCCATGGGGTCGCACAGAGTTGGACATGACTGAAGTGACTTACCACACATGCACACACATGTAATCAGATTGATTATATCCTTTGCAACGGAAAATGGAGAAATTCTATACAGTCAGCAAAAAACAAGACCGGGAGCCAACTGTGGCATAGATCATGAGCTCCTTATTGCAAAATTCAGGCTCAAATTGAAGAAAGGAGGGAAAACCACCAGACCATTCAGGTATGACCTAAATCAAATCCCTTATGATTATACAGTGGAGGTGATGAACCAATTCAAGGGACTAGATCTGGTAGATAAGAGAGCCCGAAGACCTATGGATGCAGGTTCATAACACTACCAAACTATCCCCAAGAAAAAGAAATGCAAGAAGGCGAAGTGGCTGTCTGAAGAGCCCTTACAAATAGATGAGAAAAGAAGAGGCGCAAAAGGCAAGGAGAAAGGGAAAAATACACGCAACTGAATGTGGAGTTCCAGAGAACAGCAAGAGGAAATAAGAAAGCTGTCCTAAGTGAACAATGGAAAGAAGTAGAGGTAAACAATACAATGAGAGAGAATTTCTTCAAAAAAACTGGAGATACAAAGGGAGTATTTCATGCAAAGATGGGCACAATAATGGACAAAAATGGCGAAGACCTAACAGAAGCAGAAGATAGTAAGAAGAGGTGGCAAGAATACACAGAAGAAGTGTACAAAATATATCCTAATGATCCAATTAGGATCATACATCCACAATGGTATGGTCACTCACCTAGAGACAGATATCCTGGAGTGTAATGTCAAGTGGCCCTTAGGAAGCATGGAGGTGATGGAATTCCAGCTGAGCTATTTCAAATCCTGAAAGATGATGCTGTGTAAGTGCTACACTCAACATGCCAGCAAATCTGGAAAACTCAGTAGTGGCCACAGGACTGGAAAAGGTCAGTTTTCATTCCAATCCCAAAGAAAGGCAATGCCAAAGAATGTTTAAATTACCACACAATTGCACTCATTTCACATTCTAGCAGGATTATGCTTAAAATTCTTTAAGCTAGGCTTTAGCAGTATGTGAACTGAGAACTTCTAGATGTAAAAGGTGGATTTAGAAAGGCAGAGGAACCAGAGGTCAAATTGCCAATATCCACTGGATCACAGAAAAACCAAAAGAGTTCCAGAAAAACATCTACTTCTGCTTTATTGACTATGCCAAAGCCATTGACTGTGTGGATCACAACAAACTGTGGAAAAGTCTTCAAGAGATGGGAATACCAGATCACCTTACCTGCTTCCAGAGATATCTGGTGCAGGTCAAGAAGCAAGTTAGAACTGGACATGGAACAACAGACTGGTTCAAAATTGGGAAAGGAGTATGTCAAGGCTGTATATTGTCACCCTGCTTATTTAACTTATATTCAGAGTACATCATGCGAAATGCTGAGCTGGATGAAGCTCAAGCTAGAATCAAGATTGCTGGGAGAAATATCAATAACCTCAGATATACAGAAGACACCACCCTTATGGCAGAAAGCAAAGAGGAACTAAAGAGCCTCTTGATGAAAGTGAAAAAGGAGAATGAAATAGTTGGCTTAAAAGTCAACATTTTAAAAACTAACATTGTGGCATCTGGTCCCATCACTTCATGGCAAACAGATGGAAAAAAAGTGGAAATAGTAACTTTATTTTCCTGGGCTCCAAAATCACTGTGGACAGTGACTGCAGCCAGGAAAATAAGACACTTGCCCCCTGGAAGAAAAGCCATGACCAATCTAGACAGTATATTAAAAAGCAGAGACATTACTTTTCCTACAAAGGTCTGTATAGTCAAAGCTATGGTTTTTTCCAATAGTCATGTATGGATGTGAGAGTTGAACCATAAAGAAGGCTGAGTGCCAAAGAATTTGATGCTTTTGAACTGTGATGTTGGAGAAGACTCTTGAGAGTCTCTTAGATGGCAAGGAGATCAAACCAGTCAACCCTAAAGGAAATCAACCCTGAATATTCATTGGAAGGACTGATGCTAAAGCTGAAGCTTCAATACACTGGTCACCTGATGCAGAGAGCCAACTAACTGGAAAAGATCCTGATGCTGGGAAAGACTGAGGGCTGGATGAAAAGGGGTTGACAGAAGACAAGATGCTTGGATGGCATCACTGACTCAACGGACACGAGTTTGTGCAAACTCAGGGAAACAGTGAAGGACACAGAAGCCTAGTGTGTTGCAACACATGTGTAAAACCTCTCCCACTATGAGGCTTCCTTTTGGGGTGGTGCATTTGTTACCGTTGATGAACTTGCACTGACTCATCATTATCACCATGTTGACCCTACGTTTCACTCTTGCTGTTTTACATTCTATGAATTTTGACAGATGTTTAATGACATATATTTACCTTTGAAATATATTACAGAACAGTTTCACCCCCTAAAAATCCACTGTATTTTTGCCTATTCATCCTTCCTACCCCTAATTCCTGGAAAAACTAATCTTTACAGTATCTGCATAGTTTCACCTTTTCCAGAATGTCATACAATCAGAATCAAAGGGTATGGACTTTTACAGAATAGACTATTTTTCTTGGTAATATGCATTTAAGATACCTCTATCTCTTTTCATTGCTTGATACCTAATTTTTTTATTGATAAATAATATTCTATTGTCTGCATGCCACAGTATATTTATCCATTTTCCTACTGAAGGGCATCTTGGTTGCTACCAAGTTTTGGCAATTAGGAAGAAAGTGACTATAAACACTCTATGTGGATTTTTGTGTAGACTTAAGTTTCCAACTTCTTTGAGTAAATTCCCAGGAGTGCAATCACTGGATTATATGGTAAGAGTATATTTAGTGTTATTAGTAACTGCCAAACTTTCTTCCAAAAGTGGCTCTACCATTTTGCATTCTACCATCAATGAGTGAAGAATTTCTGTTGTTCCATAACCTCACCGGCACTTGGTGTTTTTAGCATTCTAGCTTTTGGCCGTTCTATTAGGTGGGCTGAGTAACCTCATTAATTAATTTGTAATTCCCTAATTACATATGATGATGAACACCTTTTCATAAACTTATTTACCATCTGTATATCTTCTTTGATAATATGTCTGTTCAGGTCTTTAGCCCAATTTTTAAATAGGATGTTAATTTTTTAATTGTTTTCAGTTTCAAGAGTTCTCTATATTTTTCTCTATATATAGTTTTCTCTGTATATATAGTTCTCTGTATATGACTGTCCTTTATCAAATGTATTCTTTGTAAATATTTTCTCCCAGTCTATGACTTGTATTATCATTCTTTCGACATACACTTTAGTAGAACAGAAGTTTAAATTTTTTTTTGGCACTGCTGCTCATCTTGTCGGATCTTAGTTCCCTTACCAGGGATCAAACCCTGGCCCTTGGCAGTGAAAGCTCAAAGTCCTAACCACTGACAGCCAGAGAATTTCCAGTTTTTCATTTTAATGAAAGTGAAGGTGAAGTCGCTCAGTTGTGCCTGACTCTTTGCAACCCTATGGATGGTAGCCTACCAGGCTTCTCCATCCATGGGATTTTCCAGGCAAGAGTACAGGAGTGGGTTGCCATTTCCTTCTCTAGGGGATCTTCCCGACTCAGGGATCAAACCCATGTCTCCCACATTGCAGGTAGATGCTTTATCCCCATTTTAATGAAGTCCAGCTTAAAAACTATTCCTTTCAAATATCATGTCTTTGGTGTTGTATCACCAAGAGGTTATCAACTCACACCAGTCAGAATGGCTATGATACAAAAAAAAAAAAAGAGTCTACAAATAATAATGCTGGTATGAGTATGGGAAAAGGGGAATACTTTTACATTCTTGGTGGAAATGTAAATTGGCACCGCCAATATGAAAACCAGTATGGACTTTCCTTAAAATCTAAAAATAGAGCTACCATATGATCCAGCAACACCACTCCTGGGCATATACCCTGAAAAGATGAAAATTCTAATTCAAAAAGATACATGCATGCTAATGTTCATAGCAGCACTATTTACAATAGCCAAGCCTTAGAAACTACCCAAGTGCCCATCAAGAGATGACTGGTTTAAGAAGATACAGCATGAGTATGTGTATATGTGTGTGTGTGTATATATAAATAAATGTGTGCATACACGCACACACACACACACACACATACACACAGTGGACTATTACTCTGCCATAAAAAAGAATGAAGCATTGCCATTTGAAGCAACATGTATACAAAACAGAAACAGACTCACAGATGCAGAAAACAAACTTATAGTTACTAAAGGGGAAAGAGAGAGAGGGATAAATTAGTAGTACGGGAGTAACACACAGAATGCTGACTTCAAAGAATGAGTTAGAAATTATTTTCTCTGCATCTGTTCTCTGAAATTGATATAATTTCCTCCTTAAATGTTTGGTAGAATTCACCAATGAACCCATGAGCAAGACCACGTGTTTTGTTTTGAAAAGTTTTTAATTACTGATTCAGTTTATTTAACAAAATAGGCCTATTTTGATTATTTAATCCGTCTTGTATGAATTTTGGCAGATTGTGTCTTTCAAGGAATTAGCTCTTTTCATCTAGGTTACCACATCTGTGGGCATACAGTTTTCACATTATTGTCTTATTATCTTTTTAATGTCCATGGAATCTGTAGTACTGTCTCCTTTATTGATTTCCTGCTTTGAATTTCATTGATTTTACCTCTGATTTTTATTTTCTTCTGCTTAGTTTGGATTGAATTTGCTCTCAATTTTCTAGTTTCCTAAGATGAAAGCTTAGCTTATTGATTTTATTTATTTTTATTATTTATTTATTTTTGGCCATGCCAATGCAGCATGCAAGATTTTAGTTCCCGGAACAGGGATCAAATCCATGCCATTTGAAGTGGAAGCACAGAATCTTTACCACTGGGCTGCCAGAGACATTCCCTTATTGATTTTAGATTTTTCATTTCTGATATATGTATTCAGTACTATACATATATTACCTTTGAACACTATATTCATTGATTTCCCACAAATTTATATATTGTATTTTCATTTTCATTTAGCTCAAAATATTTTTATATTTCTCTTGAGATCCCTTCCTTGACCTATGTTTGATTTACAAGTATGCTAAATCTCCAAGTGTTTAGGGATTTTTCAATGTAATTGATTTCTAGTATAATTCCCTAGGGTCTGAGAGCAGACTCTTAAGGGAATTTTAATTCCTATTCCTTTAAAACTCGATAAGGTATTTTTTATAGCCCAGAATGTGGTCTGCCTTGGTGAATGTTCCATGAGAGCTTGAAAAGAATATGTAATATGCTATCATTGGATGATATCAACATATGCTGTGTGTTAAACTAACACACAATCACTGGATGAAATCTATAGATGTCAATTGTATCCTGCTGATTGATGGTACTACTATGTTCTGACTGATTTTCAGTGTGCTAGAGCTGGCTATTTTTAATACAAAGTTGTTAAATTCCCCAATTATAATAGTAGATTCTTCTTCTTTTCTTTTTTGACGTTCTATCAGTTTTTGCCTCACTTATTTTGATACTATTGTTAGATGCATGCACATTAAAAATTGTATATCTTTTTGGAGTCTTAATGTCTTTATCCACCCCATGCAAAAAAGCAAAATGGCTGTCTGGGGAGGCCTTACAAATAGCTGTGAAAAGAAGAGAGGTGAAAAGCAAAGGAGAAAAGGAAAGATATAAGCATCTGAATGCAGAGTTCCAAAGAATAGCAAGGAGAGATAAGAAAGCCTTCCTCAGTGATCAATGCAAAGAAATAGAGGAAAAGAACAGAATGGGAAAGACTAGAGATCTCTTCAAAAAAATTAGAGATACCAAGGGAACACTTCATGCAAAGATGGGCTTGATAAAGGACAGAAATGGTATGGACCTAACAGAAGCAGAAAATATTAAGAAGAGGTGGCAAGAATACACAAAAGAACTGTACAAAAAAGATCTTCATGACCCAGATAATCATGATGGTGTGATCACTCACCTAGAGCCAGACATCCTGGAATGTGAAGTCAAGTGGGCCTTAGAAAGCATCACTACGAACAAAGCTAGCAGAGGTGATGGGATTCCAGTTGAGCTCTTTCAAATCCTGAAAGATGATGCTGTGAAAGTACTGCACTTGAAATATGCCAGCAAATTTGGAAAACTCAGCAGTGGCCACAGGACTGGAAAAGGTCAGTTTTCATTCCAATCCCGAAGAAAGGAAATGCCAAAGAATGCTCAAACTACTGCACAATTGCACTCATCTCACACGCTAGTAAAGTAAAAGTCCCTTGGACTGCAAGGAGATCCAACCAATCCATCCTAAAGGAGATCAGTCCTGGGTTTTCTTTGGAAGGAATACTAAAGCTGAAACTCCAGTACTTTGGCCACCTCATGCAAAGAGTTGACTCATTGAAAAGACTCTGATGCTGGGAGGGATTGGAAGCAGGAGGAGAAGGGGACAACAGAGAATGAGATGGCTCAATGGCATCACCAACTCGATGGACGAGAGTTTGTGTGAACTCTGGGAGTTGGTGATGGACAGGGAGGCCTAGCGTGCTGCAATTCATGGTGTTGCAAGAGTCGGACACGACTGAGCAACTGAACTGAACTTCTTTATCAGTACTCAATGCACGTTTTAAGTCTGAAGTCAGCTCTGTTTGAAAGTAATATAGCTTTTAGCTTTTCTTTTTATTACTATTAGTGTTTGCATAACCTTTACTTATAATCACTATATGTCTTTACATTTAAAGTGGGTATCCTATAGAAAACATATAGTTGGATTTTGTTTATTGATCCACTCTGATGATCTCTGTTTTCTAACTGGTGTATTTAGATCATTGGTATTTAAAGTGTTTATTGGTATAGTTGAATTAATATCTGCTATTACTGCTTTCTAATTATAGCTTTGGTTTTTTATTTTTGTCTTCCACACCTTTCCTTTCTTTTGTGGTTTTCACTGAGCATTTTGTATTTCCCTTTTCTCTCATTTCTTAGTATATGAGTTATACTTTTTAAAAACCATTTTTTAGTGGTTGCCCTAGAGTTCGCAACAGACATTTACAACTAATTCAAGTCTACTTTCCAATAACAATATATATTACTTCACCGGTAATGCAAGTGCCTTATAATAAAATATTCTTAATTCCACCTTGTTTGTGTATCATTGCTATCACTTATTTCACATGAAAATATACACTACATGTGTATATATGTAATTACAACATACATATATTATATATCCATGTATTTTGTATATCCACATATATGATTTAGTATTGCTATTATTTTGAACTAACTATTATATGTTAGACCAACTAAGAATAATAAAAATAAGTCTTCATTTTATTTTCAGTTGCATCACCAATGCTCTTCCTTTATGTAGATCCTTGTTTCTGATCTATGTCATTTTCCTTCTCTGTGAAGAATGCCTTTTAGCATTTCTTACAGGGAAAACTACTGGCAACAAATTCCTTCCATTTCTTGTCTGAGAAACACTTTGTTTGTCCTTCACTTTTACAGAACAATTTCACAAGGTACAGAATTCTAGGTTGATGGTTGTTTTTTTTTTTAAAATCTCTGTATTTTAAATATCTCCCTTCACTCTATTTTTGCTTTCATGGTATCTTGGGATAAGTTGAAAGTAATTTTTATCTTTGCCTCTCTATAGGAAAGGTATTCTTTTTCTTCTTTCAAATGTTTTTCTTTTCCTTTGATTTTCTGAAGTTTGAATATGATATCTATGTGTGGCTTTTTGTTTTGGTTTTGTTTTGGGATTTATCCTGTTTAGTGTTCTCTGAGCTTCCTGGATATGTGGTTTGGTGTCTGACATTAACTTGGAGAAATTCTAGCCACTGCTGCTTCAAATATTGCTTCTGTTCCTGCCTTCCTCTGAGGATTCCCATTTTGCCTACAGCACATCTTTTGTAACTATTCCACAGTTCTTGGATATTCTGTTTTGTTGTTGTTTCTCCTGTATTTTCCATTTTTGAAGCTTCTGTTGTTATATCCTCAAGTCCTGTCTGATTCTTTTCAATCTCATGGACTGTAGCCCACCATGCTCCTCAGTCCATGGGATTTTAAGCAAGAATATTGGAGTGGGTTGCCATATCCTTCTCCAGGGGATCCTCCTGACCCAGGGATCAAACCCATGTCTCCTGTGTCTTCTGCACTGCAGGCAGATTCTTTATCCACTGAGCCACTGGGGAAGCCCACAGTCTACTTAGGAGTGCTCAAAGGCAAATTATTCATTTGTTACAATGTTTTTCACCAGAAGCATTTTTTTCCTAAAAATTGCCATTTCTGTGCTAACATTGCTCATCTGTTCTTGCATGTTGTCTACTTTTCCATTTAAAATCCTTAGGTTTATTAAAAAAAAAACAAAAAAACAAACAAAAAAATCCTGGTCTGGTAATTCCAACATTCCTGCCATATCTGAGTCTGGTTCTGATGCTTGTTTGGTCCCTTCAAATTCTGTTTTTTGTTTTGTTTTGTTTTGTTTGTTTTAACCTTTTAGTATGCCTCATAATTTTTTGTTGTAAGGTGGACATGATGTACTCAGGAAAAGAAACTGCAGTAAACAGGTCTTCAGTAATATAGGGGCTTCCCTGGTGGCTCAGTGGTTAAAAAATCCACCTGCCAATGAAGGAGATGCGGGTTCTATCCCTGAGTCAGGAAGATCCCCTGGAGAAGAAAATGGCAGCCCGCTGCAGTATTTCTACCTGGGAAATCCCGTGGAGAGAAGAGCCTTGTGGGCTAGAGTCCATGGGGTCACAAGAGTCAGATACTACTTAAAAATAATCAGCAACAAGTGTGGTAGGTAGGAGAGTGTGGAGAAGTGGGAAGCATTCTAGAGTCATATGATTAGGTCTTATCTCAGTCTTCTGGTGAGTCTTTCCCCCGGACTGTGAATTTCAGTAGTGGTTGTCAGTCCCCTCTCCCCTCACTTTTAAAAGAAGGATAGACTAGCTGGAGGAGTCTGGAGGTGCATATTTCCCTTCCCCCACATGGGAGGTTAGAGGGATCCGCAGTATTCTGAGCTCTGGTAAAACAGTTTCCCCTGAGGGGAGGCTTTGTCAAGAAAAACACAATGCTCTGGCATATTTCAAAACTGTTCCCTGCTCCTTCCAGAAGCAGAAGACAATTTTCCTCTAATGTTTCTATTAAATATATTATAAATATTTAAATATATTTAGCATTTACTTTAAGGCCCTGGTAGAGTTCTTGGAGGTAAAATTCACAAAAATGTGCCTGCCCGCCCCCCATAGCTAGGCTCCCCTAATGACTTATCCCTATGACTTTTATCCACAGTGAAGCTCCAGCAGTTTGCTAATTACAGGATTTTTTCTACCATGGCACTGGTTCCTGTGGCCATTTCTACTCACATATTTCTGCTCCAACAAGTTTACGATTCTCAGAATCTGCCTGTTTGTCTCCAATTTTGGAAGCAGTAGTTTGCCCTATGACCATGCTTCTCTGATGGAAGAAAGAACAATTGTTGATTTTTCAGTTTGTTCAGTTTTTCACTTAGTAGGATGGCAAACTCCTCACATGCTAGACTAGAAATAGAAAATCTCAGTATTTTTCTCTTAGGATTTAAAAAACTTTAAAACCATATGTCATCCTAGAAATATATCATCTTCTTTCGCAAATATATATGGGGAAATAGTAGTGACTAAAATTCTGTGATCACAGTGAGCTGTTTCTCAAAAACTGTTTTCACAATGTACAAATAAAGCTTTTAGAAGACACTGGTGAAATAACCCTTAAGACCTATCAAAGAAGGTGTAGACTGACCAAGGTTTTATATATATTTATAAAAACACTTGGCTTTTTCTAACTCTGATACCTGTCAGATTTTATTCATATATGTAATATAGTTATAAAACAAGTTGAGGTTCTGGATGAGAATATAATTAGCATGCTAAATTCATATTTATAATACTTTTGTCAGCGTGTATGTTTACAGAACGACCTGTGGTCTTTTGAAGTCACTGCTATCTACTATTTAAGAAATGATATACATAATTTTTATAGGCATGGTACATTTTATATTTCCATGTACAAAACTAACCTTCAGTCAGTATGTTATAGACTGAAATCCTGAAGAAGTCTCGAGATTGTTCCTCAGTTCAGTTCAGTTGCTCAGTCATGTCCAACTCTTTGCGTCCATCGAGTCAGTGATGCCATCCAGCCATCTCATCCTCTGTCGTCCCCTTCTCCTCCTGCCCCCAATCCCTCCCAGCATCAGAGTCTTTTCCAATGAGTCAACTCTTCGCATGAGGTGGCCAAAGTACTGGAGTTTCAGCTTTAGCATCATTCCTTCCAAAGAAATCCCAGGGCTGATCTCCTTCAGAATAGACTGGTTGGATCTCCTTGCAGTCCAAGGGACTCTCAAGAGTCTTCTCCAACACCACAGTTCAAAAGCATCAATTCTTCGGCGCTCAGCCCTCTTCACAGTCCAACTCTCACATCCATACATGACCAATGGAAAAACCATAGCCTTGACTGGACGGACCTTAGTTCCTAACTAGTACTAATCTCTGTTAAATTATATCCTGTTCATATATCAGTTTAAGAGGAGTTCTCTTAAGGATGTTAGCCTGGCTTCAAAGATGGTTTAATTTAGCATGTAATTAATATCTGAATAAGTGGACTTTTGTATTCACTGAGTAAAGAAAATAAATCAGCAAATTTCTCTGAATTTCCTAGACTCATCAACTTTGCATTCTTGTAGACAATCTTTCATTTTCAACTAGACTTTATTTCCTTTACTTACTAAAATGACTCATTGTTATCTCAAGTTTTTCAATAAGCTTGACATTTTCTTTAAAGATTAATCCAGGAACTCATCACTTTAGTAAATTGTACACAGCAAAAGGCAATTTTAGAACATTTTTCTTCAGGGATTAAAGACAGGTAAACTTCTTATCCTTTGTATTGGTGTGCAGAAATGAACTTCCTCTTAAAAACAAAATATACATCCTTAAGAGGTCTGAAAAGCAGAATTCTTTTTTTTTTTTTTTCCTACAACATCTATTCCCTTAAGGAATATTTAAAGTTTGATTTATGGAAATAAGACCAAAATAATTTTACTCTGCTATTTCACATTCTGATAAATATTGCATAAAGTATAAAAACAATCTGTAAGTAACCCTGAATTCAACCTTCAGAGTTCTGAAATATTTCTCATAAACATTCAAGCATTTGAATAAAATACTATTGTTTTTTCCTTGAAAGGAAATAACAAGGTCACTTCAATGAAACAAATACTTAGTTAATATCTGTGATACGTTGTAAGTAGTCATATGAAAGCGAAAGTTGCTCAGTTGTGTCCAACACTTTGCAACCCCAAATTCTCCAGGCTAGAATACTAGAGTGGTAGCCGTTCCCTTCCCCAGGGGATTTTCCCAACCCAGGGATCAAATCCAGGTCTCCCACATTGCAGACGGATTCTTAATACCAGAGTGGATATACTCTTCCTTCTCCAGCGGATCTTCCTGACCCAGGAATAAAACCGGGGTCTCTTGCATTGCAGATGGATTCTTTACCAGCTAAGCTACCAGGGAAGCCCATGTGTATATTCAAATTCAAATTCTGAAGTTCAGTGAAATTTCAGAAAACATTATTTTGCCCAAGTTATTCTTTCTATAGATGAGGAAACAGTAATAAACTTCCTGCCCAGCATCACATGAAAAGCTAAAGAACTCATTTAAAGTCAATAATGTATTTTTGCAATACCAAATATGAATTAATCCTGTTTGACCTGTCTGAAAAACACATGCTATAAACATAGGAAGATGATAAGCCTTGGAAGAATATTAGAAAAGAGACTTCCAAAACAGGTAAAATGAAAGTCACTCAGTCATGTTTGACTCTTTGCAACCCCATGGACTACTGGACAGGGACAGTTTTCTTTTTTTTTTCCAAAACAGGTAAAGTATATGAAAATGAATAATGACATCAGGAAGAAAGAAGCTAGTTTACTTCTGTAGGTGACTGTGAACGGGCAAATGAAACAATGGCAGCAAGGACCAGCATCCTTTATCAAGAAACTGTTGTAGCTCGAGAACTGCACCTTGGGCACAGAATTGTGCAGCCATTAAAACAGTTGCAGTATCCCCAAAAGAATCCCCAGGCCCACTATCACTTACTCCCCATTTCCTCCTAATCTCCCTAGTCCTAGGCAAAAAAAAAAAAAAAAAAAAGAATTGTACCTTGGTAACACGAGTATAAATTTTAAGAATTTCAAATGATGCTTCAGTAAGTTGAACACAAGTATAAATTTTAAGAATTTCAAAGGATGCTTCTGTAAATTACACTGTGAAAGACTACTGGCTTCTCTTATCTGGCTATGTGATCACATATAATTATGTCAATAGAAGATATTAAAAATCTTAAATCAACTCTGCTTTTACAAAATTCTCTATATTTGGAAGAAAAGAAAAGAAAGAACTACTCTATCAGTTTATACTCTGTTTTATTAGCATCAAGTAGAATATTGATCATTATGAGTTTTTATGCTACAAAAACTTTGGAATCAGAATTCTCCAAAAGTAAGGGTCCACATTCAACAAATAGCTATTATGGGCTTACAATGTTCCAGGTGCTATGCTAGGCAATGGTCATAACACCTAAAACAGAAATAGAACTCCCAACATGAAACTTACAAATCACACTCAAATTCTACTGGACTTTGAGCCTTAAATGATAAAATCAATAATGAGAGAAAAATGCACTCAAAACACTATGAATTTATATCCCACCCTCCCCTCAGTTAATTAATAAAGAGGGTATTTCAAAACTTTTGGAAAACTTCATGGAAGAATCATTGATCTGTAATTATTTTTCACTATGAAATAAATGTCAAGGATACTTGAGTTCATAACTAATTTTCTGAAGGATATTATCTCATCTTGATAGAAGAAGCTAACAGATACTGAGAACATTGCCACTTCTCCTAGCTGGAAGGAAGTTGGTAACCACACAACTCAGAGAAAGGAAGCAGAAAGAACATATGCATTGCTCATCTTTTAGGAGGTTTTAGCTCCAAAAATCTACTCATAAACTAGTTGTTTAAAACTTAAGGTAGCTTTTAAAATCCTGTTTATATGTGAAAGTAGATTTTTAAACACATAGGTACCTGAAATACTATCCAATTATAATAACATCAGAAAGGAGTACAGTTGCCAGTATGTATGACATTTTAGCTACAAATATTTCCTTGGCCCTAGAAACTCCTGGGATATTGTGTCAAACAGAACACTGGTAGCCTTAAAGGGAAAGCAGTAAAAATAAAATTATATTATTCCCCCTTTACTCACCATTTTATTCAAATATATATATTCACCAAATATTTATTCAATGTCTACCACATGCCAGCCACCATTCTAGGTGCTGAAGCTATAAGTGACCCAAACAATGCCCTTGTTCTCATGGAACTCACATCTTCTGGGAGGAAGAGAAAATAAATTAAAAGAAACTTTTCTGGTCACACCTCCTGGCTTGCAGGATCTTAGTTCCCCAAACAGGGATTGAACCCATGCAGTGGAAACTCAGTGTCCTAACCCTTGGACCAACAGGAAACTCCCCCCTCCCCCCTTTTTTTTTAAAGCAGCAACAAGTACTCTAGCAAGTGATGATAAACCTAATGAAAGAAAATGAGACAAGGTTAAGTGTGGTAGTTCTGTTAAATGGCTATGGGTTTGTTTTTCCTTTTGGCCATACCACATGGTTTGTGGGAACTTAGTTTCCGGACCAGGGATTGAACCCATAACCCCTGAAGAGGAAGCACAGAGTCTTAAATACTGGATTTCCAGGAAAGTCCCTGAATTTTATTGCTGGAAAACTAACACTCTCAAGGAGAGATTGGAAGTAAAGGAAGAAGTTACATAAGTGGATACCCAAACAAAGGTTGTTCCAAGAAAAGGAAAGAGCAAGCTCAAAAACCTAGAGGAAAGAGGATGCTCATTTTGTTGCTTGGACAGCAAGACAGCCATGGCTAATAGAATGAGGAAGAGAACTGGAAAGAAATGGAATCAGAAATGTAAATATCAGCTGAGATCTTGGAGGCTACCAAAAAAACCCTGGCTTTTACTCTGAGTTAAATAGGGATTCATCAGTGGCTTTGAGCAGAGGTATGAGCTGACAATTTTTAAATGATTAAACGTTTATTTCTGAATTTGGGTAAAACACCTTGGTAAGGTGAGGAAGGGAGGGCAAAGTTAGAAGCAGGGAGATCCATTAGGATGACAAGGTTATATTCAAAGTTAGACATGATAGTGGCTTGCAGGAGTGTGGAAATGGTGAAATGATAGGAAATGACAGAAAATGGGTCAGATTCTGGATAGAGTTCAAAACTAGAGTCAACAGACTTTGTTGAGAGATTGAATTTTTTTTATCTGTCTTTTCATTCCCTCCTAAAAGCCCCACTTCCCTAACTTTGGAGAATAAGTTTTTGAAAAAAGTTATCTAAAAAAGATGAACCATATTTATTTCAGATATCTCATTAACCAACACTGGATGAAATGTTGTTTCAATGCACCAATGTTGCCCAAGTTCTCAGGGAAAATTACTTTGAATTTTCCATACTTTATGGAATTCTATACACCATTATTTTATCAATTAGCTCTGAGGGAAAATTCAAGGCATTTTGGACATACAAGGACTCAGTTTTCCTCCTACATACCATTTCTGGACAAAATAAATAAATTGTGGATGTAAATCAGTGAAAAGAAAAGGAAAGGAAAGATAGAATAAAATACCGAGAAAGACATGGAACTAAAGCAACGGTGGACCCAACCAGCAGAATAATGAACGAAAACTAAATCAGAAGAGAATAATCAGAGAGCACAGAGAAGAAAGAGTTTAAATAGAAGGTATATTTCATTCACCAAGTGGTATAATTAAGAAACTTGAAAAACCATTGAGACAGATGAGAATTTTTAGCTGGCCCCATTTGACAGATGGGGAAGCTGATTCAGAGAGGCTAAAGCTGCCGTGTTGTGTAAGAATATACACAGCTAATAAGAAGGCAAGTCAGGATTCAAAAATAGATCTTCCGAACTCCAAAAACCAGACTGTTTGTGAATTCTCTGGTGCTCCAGTGGTTAGGACATTATTCTTTCACTGCCAAGAGCCCAAGTTTGACCCTGGTCAGGGAACTAGGACACCACAGGTTGCATGGTGCAGCCAAGAAACAAAATAAAAAACAAATTGTTTGATGGAATACAACGGCTTAGGAATGAAAATTGACCTTTTCCAGTCTTGTGGCCACTGCTGAGTTTTCCCAATTTGCTGTCATCCTGAGTGCGGCACTTTCACAGCATCATCTTTCAGGATTTGAAACAGCTCAACTGGAATTCCATCACCTCCACTAGCTTTGTTTGTAGTGGCCCACTACAAAGTCAAGTGAAGGCCCACTTGACTTCACATACCAGGATGTCTGACTCTAGGTGAGTGATCACACCATCGTGATTATCTGGGTCATGAAGATCTTTTTTGTAGTTCTTCTGTGTATTCTTGCCACCTCTTCTTAATATCTTCTGCTTCATTTAGGTCCATACCATTTCTGTCCTTTATCGAGCCCATCTTTGCATGAAATGTTCCCTTGGTATCTCTAATTTTCTTGAAGAGATCTCTAGTCTTTCCCATTCTGTTCTTTTCCTCTATTTCTTTGCATTGATCACTGAGGAAGGCTTTCTTATCTCTTCTTGCTATTCTTTGGAACTCTGCATTCAGATGCTTATATCTTTCCTTTTCTCCTTTGTTTTTCACTTCTTTTCTTTTCACAGCTATTTGTAAGGCCTCCCCAGACAGCCATTTTGCTTTTTTGCATTTCTTTTCCATGGGGATGGTACTGATCCCTGTCTCCTGTACAATGTCACGAACCTCCATCCATTGTTCATCTGGCACTATGTCTATCAGATCTAGTCCCTTAAATCTATTTCTCACTTCTTTCTTCCATTGTATAATCATAAGGGATTTGATTTAGGTCATACCTAAATGGTCTAGTGGTTTTCCCTACTTTCTTCAATTTAAGTCTTGATGAAAGTGAAAGAGGAGAGTGAAAAAGTTGGCTTAAAGCTCAACATTCAGAAAACTAAGATCATGGCATCTGGTCCCATCACTTCATGGGAAATGATGGGGAAACAGTGTCAGACTTTATTTTGGGGGGCTCCAAAAATCACTGCAGATGGTGATTGCAGCCATGAAATTAAAAGATGCTTACTCCTTGGAAGGAAAGTTATGACCAACCTCAACAGCATATTAAAAAGCAGAGACATTACTTTGCCAACAAAGGTCCATCTAGTCAAGGCTATGGTTTTTCCAGTGGTCATGTATGGATGTGAGAGTTGGACTCTGAAGAAAGCTGAGTGCTGAAGAATTGATGCTTTTGAACTGTGGTGTTGGAGAAGACTCTTGAGAGTCCCTTGGACTGTAAGGAGATTCAACTGGTCCATTCTAAAGGAGATCAGTCCTGGGTGTTCATTGGAAGGACTGATGCTAAAGCTGAAACTGCAATACTTTGGCCGCCTCATGTGAAGAGTTGACTCATTGGAAAGGACTCTGCTGCTGAGAGGGATTGGGGGCAGGAGGAGAAGGGGACAACAGAGGATGAAATGGCTGGATGGTGTCACCGACTCAATGGACATGAGTTTTGGTAAACTCCGGGAGTTGGTGATGGACAGGGAGGCCTAGCATGCTGCAATTCATGGGGTCTCAAAGAGTCGGACACGACTGAGCAACGGAACTGTTTAGGAGTTGATTGATTTTTCAGAAATAAGGAGGCAATGAACACAGATTCCAGGGAAAATATGGTGAACAGCTGAAAAAGCCAAGAAGATGGAAGAGAAAGCTCATATAGGTGAGAACACCAAGAAGGAAGAAATTTCAGTTACAAAGGAACAGAGTGAAAAAAAGAATAGGGTGAGGGCTTCCCTGGTGGCTCAGTGGTAACGAATCTACCTGCCAATCCAAGAGACATTGTTTGATCCCTGATTCAGAAGATTCCGTGTGTCATGAAACAACCGAGCCTGCACGTCACAACTACTGGGCCTGTGGAGCCGAAACTACTAAACACGTGCCACAGCTACTGAAGAAGCCCACAGGCCCAGAGCCCATGCTCTGCAACAAAAGAGCCGCTGCAGTGAGAGGCCTGCTTACCACAGCTAGTGAGTAGCCCCAGCTCTCTGCAGCTAGAGGAAAGCCCATGCAGCAGTGAAGACCCAGCCCAGCCCAAGATAAATAAATATTTTTTTTAATTAAAAAAAAAAAGGATGAGGGAAGCAGAAATGGAAAGAGACAAGCCAAAAGGCCATCGTAAAATATTCTATAGGGTTTAAGGATAAATTTGCAAATAGGGAGATGTTAAAGATAATTCAAAATGTATAGGGGAATTATTTAATCCGATGTCTTGGTTTCTTCCTTAGTAAAATGAGGATAATAATAGCACCGACAAAAATAGATGTGATGTAAGAACTGAATAAGATAACCTCTGAAAGTCCCTAGTATGTTTCTTGACACAATGTGAAGACCTTAGTTATTATTGGCTATCACTAGAATGATAAATATCCTATAATTTGAGGCTACGGTCTTCTCTCTATGCCACCATTTTTTTCTAGTTAATGCAACAGATAGTCTCTAAAGTTTCTGTTTCTTGTTAATAAAAGTCTATGATTCTATCATTGAAAATAAGCTATATTTTTTGCAAATCTGGTGAATGATTTATTGACATATTGAAGTAAATGTGATGGGAATCCAGGGAGCAAAACCTTATAAGTAGTGGGCAATGTCTCTAGTTTGCATAGCTAGATCTAAAATAGAAAAACATACTCAAACACACACATACTCAAACATACACATACATGCACACAAAATTAAACCCACAGTCCAGAACAATCTGTTAAAATTTCAGAGAGAGGTAAATGATGTCTTGGATAATTTGTTACCTGGAGGAACGAGTTTGAAACAAATGTTTTAAATGCCCATAGTTTGTAATAAAGCATTTATTCATTGAAAACTATATTTTCCTTGTTTATAACATGTTCCCCCCTCATCTTTTTAGGTCTTTTCCATGTTTAAAAATAGTTGCTTGCCATTTAGTTGTATGAATACCACCATGCTGTTATCATATATTTTTCCAGAATTACCATTCACTTTTTTCCCCTTTATCATGATTCTACCAGATAAGAAGGTATTTTCCTCTGTATTGTTGTAGACATAGGCTACATGTTTACATAGGTAAACAAAGCAGTTTTATACAAATATATCCAGTGATTTTGAAAAGCATTTCTATATGTAGTAGAATTGGCCTATTTTCACCAATAAAATTGGAATAATGGGTAAGAAACAATTTTAAAACCGGAGAAAATGGCAGCTCTAGCTCCAATTATCTGTTCTCATGCACATATGCGGTAATATCATTAGAGCTGGTTAAATTGCCATCAAAGCTTCCAAAAGAGTCTGAGTCAGCTTGGTTACGAAAGAGAGTGACACTCTTGAGAGCTTTGTCACCTCCAGTCCCTGGATACCAAAGCGCTTACTCACTTGTCCGGTTAAAAGCTACTATTTTAAGTTCAAAGTAGAAAGCTCCTTTTGGGTGGTAATGATAGCTTAAAATAAACAATCTAGAAGTTGGAGGGTTGGGC
>SJYT01069386.1:211733-322947 GCA_006410635.1 Cephalophus harveyi | reverse complement strand
GGGCAGGGGGGTGGGGGGTGGGGGCGCCTGCTTTAAGTATCTACTCTATTTCCCCTCCAGGCACATTTTACCACAATCAGTTCTTTCTCCATCAATATTCATGACCCAGGTCATTAAACAGTTTGTGAGATAGAGACCACCCCTTCCGCCACTGCTGCATCACTGGTGTTCAGAATTCTGGGACTGTGGGTAAACACGAAAGCCATGTGTGCTTGACCACACGGGAAGGCATCATTATGACCCAGGACTCCCACGCTAGAGGGAACACCCTGGCCAATTTTAACATCACCACACCAGCTGTTTGTTTTTATGTGTGAGTGTCTATGTGATTCCTCAACTGTCTTCTAAGGAATCATACAAAAGTAGTTTTTATAAAAGACCCTGGGTATTTTGTTCACCTTCACGATATTTGGGAAAATGCATGACATCAATATTTTTTAAATTTTATATTTGTAGATAGTTTTACTATGGTTTAATTAATCATTCCTACCAAAGAGAAATTAACTCAGAAGTCCAAAAACTTTTTGAGTAAGAGAACACAGCCATGCATACGCAAACACATGCTCTCAATAGTTGCTGGAAAGAGAAAACAACCTAAATTCTCACACTGCATCTTGCTAGGTATCCTTCACATTTGATCTACCATTTTCATCTTTTATAAAACAGAGACAATTGCTGTTCATCTCACCTTCATGAAGGAAGCCCGCCTATTGAATAAGTGTTTACTGAATGCTTGCAGCTTCAAGTGAAACAAAAATACAGTTATACTTAATCCCTTTCTTAGCAGAAATGAATCAACTTATAACCTTTCTCAAATTCTGAGCAGATTCAGCTTATAAGCATATATAATTTCCTGTCCAATAAAGGTATAAGAAGAGAGGAAAATGGTAATGTTCTAACATAGGCTAAGATCATCCTTGTGAAAGTTCACACATGGTACTGCTTTTAGTAAGAAAGTATGCTGCTGCTAAGTCGCTTCAGTCGTGTCCAACTCTGTGCGACCCCAGAGATGGCAGCCTACCAGGCTCTTCTGTCCCTGGGATTCTCCACGCAAGAACACCGGAGTGGGTTGCCATTTCCTTCTCCAATGCATGAGAGTGAAATAAAAAAGTGAAGTTGCTCAGTCATGTCCGACTTCGCGATCTTACGGACTGCAGCCCACCAGGCTGCTCCGTCCATGGGATTTTCCAAGCAAGAGTACTGGAGTGGGGGTAAGAAAGTATACTTGTAAGTAATTTCACACAAACTTTCACTATTTGAATCTAGGGCAATTAAGATAAACACACCATCTTCAGGNGAAATAAAAAAGTGAAGTTGCTCAGTCATGTCCGACTTCGCGATCTTACGGACTGCAGCCCACCAGGCTGCTCCGTCCATGGGATTTTCCAAGCAAGAGTACTGGAGTGGGGGTAAGAAAGTATACTTGTAAGTAATTTCACACAAACTTTCACTATTTGAATCTAGGGCAATTAAGATAAACACACCATCTTCAGGTCAAAACAATGATAAGCATGCAAATAAAAAATGAAAATAATTTTTAAAGCTTATAATCTACATTCACTAAATCTTAATGTATTAGAAAAGTACAATAACTTATAACCACTAAATAAATTATATACCTTCAAATTTAGAAGGAAATTTTACTCAGCAAGAAAAAATGGAAAATGTCTATTCTCAGATTTCCTTATGTTGGATAAATGAATCACTCTTGATAATTTCTTCTAAAAGAGAGCACATCCAGCTGTTAAACAGCTCAAATTTAATTTCTAAGTCTCATAGGTAAATAATAGACTTTTTTCCCCGCCCCCTCCTGCAGCAAACGGAATCCGTTATGCCAAACTATTTTGTGTGTGTTTTGGAAATGTGGGCAAATTGTGTCTTGGTTCTGGTTGTAATTTACTTCTGCCACTTGTGACAGAAATGCACGTGCCTGCCACCCAATCTCACAAATGCTTTTTTTTTTTTTTTGAAAACTATTTTCTTATTTGTAAGCAACTTCGGGTGCAAGAGAATTGGTAAACTGACTTGATAACTCGACACTGACCACAGAATATTCAGGAAAACGGTTGTCTGATCATCCTCCATATCCAGTTCAGTTGTACTCGTCCCTGTCGTTTCTCACCTCCCTCTTAAATTTTTCCATTATCACACCTCCCTCAGCCCTCTTCCATCTTGTTACATATCAAGACATGGTATTTCTTTTTAAAATTAGATTTCAATACTTAGGGAATTGTTCTTCTTTTCCCATATTGCTTTTAAGTTTTTCATTTATACTTATTTTTTTTTAAGTCTCAGGTTAAAAATAATTAAAACACCCAAGAATTTGTGTCTCATCCTGTGTACCTGTGTTTCTGGTGCTTTTTTTTTTTTTTCATTGTAAATTGTACATTGACTGGTTGGAATATTTAAAATATGAGTAAATTTTGAGTCCTTTTTTTGTATTGCATTTTAGGATCTTTTTTGATCAAAAAGGACTCAAAATTTACTCATATTTTAAATATTCCAACCAGTCAATGTACAATTTACAATGAAAAAAAAAAAAAAAAAGCACCAGAAACACAGGTACACAGGATGAGACACAAATTCTTGGGTGTTTTAATTATTTTTAACCTGAGACTTAAAAAAAAATAAGTATAAATGAAAAACTTAAAAGCAATATGGGAAAAGAAGAACAATTCCCTAAGTATTGAAATCTAATTTTAAAAAGAAATACCATGTCTTGATATGTAACAAGATGGAAGAGGGCTGAGGGAGGTGTGATAATGGAAAAATTTAAGAGGGAGGTGAGAAACGACAGGGACGAGTACAACTGAACTGGATATGGAGGATGATCAGACAACCGTTTTCCTGAATATTCTGTGGTCAGTGTCGAGTTATCAAGTCAGTTTACCAATTCTCTTGCACCCGAAGTTGCTTACAAATAAGAAAATAGTTTTCAAAAAAAAAAAAAAAGCATTTGTGAGATTGGGTGGCAGGCACGTGCATTTCTGTCACAAGTGGCAGAAGTAAATTACAACCAGAACCAAGACACAATTTGCCCACATTTCCAAAACACACACAAAATAGTTTGGCATAACGGATTCCGTTTGCTGCAGGAGGGGGCGGGGAAAAGAAAAGAGTGATGCTGCATTAAGCCTTTGAGGCGCCGGTAAGTTGCATATTGGGTAGATCCTGACCTAGACTTCGGTGAACTTTGAAGCAGGACCCCATCAGAGCCAGACAAGGGCTCCTCCATTATGAATAAAATTGTTTGATTCCTCCGCGCCCACGGACTCACAAAGCCCGTACTCTCAGCTGTTACATAAGAGTCTCTGGAATCCCTGGATGGTGTTTGTAAATAGCGCTGCCATGCGCACGGAACCCACGTGTCAAATGTTGATGTGACCGCGTGTAATCGCAAGGCGAGAAAGTGTCAACAAGCTCCAAAGAGAAACCTCCTATTTCTTTGGACCCTAAAAAAAAGAGCATGTGAGTGTCAAAGAATTATTTCTAAGGGAGGTTTTTTCTCTCTCCCTCCAACCCCTGCCCCGTGCAAAAAAAAAAAAAAAAAAATAGTGGGAAGAAGAACTGGAGGAAATGACCAATCTCGAACACGTTTCTTTTCTTTAAGTAGCTCCTGGCCAAGGAAGGCCATGATCAAAATTAACTGCCTGCGTAATTAAATTTAGGGCCAGTTTTGTAATGTCAACAGTGAATTCTGAATGCACTTTCTGCTGCTGCTGCTGCTGCTGCTAAATCGCTTCAGTCGTGTCCGACTCTGTGCGAGCCCATAGACGGCAGCCTGCCAGGCTCCGCCGTCCCTGGGATTCTCCAGGCAAGAACACCGGAGTAGGGTGCCATTGCCTTCTCTGGAATGCACTTTCTAGCTCCTCTCAAAACTTCTTGTTTTTCTTATTATGAAAGATAGCATTACACAACAACTACCAGGACACTGAGTAGGCAAACTGGTTGCAAAGTAACAATTCTACATCCAAATAAAATTACAATGTGATCCTTTCAGAGGAAAGTATCCAATAACTTCATCTGAGTGAAGAAAATACAATTTAGTATTCTACCTGTCTTCTTATTTTAAATTTTACTCTCACTATACTCATTGTATCTTTTACATGGGTTTGTTAACACAAAACAAACTCTATTCCTTAAGGAGGCCAAATTCTTACCTATATTAAAGGAAATTGACAATGTCAACAACTAAGCTTTTTATTCCTACATATGAGAAGTTTCTGATAATCTTCAGGATTACTTGAAACATGACAAATTATAACAATGCAAAAATACTGATGCAAATTGTCAGTCAGTAGTAAATTAAACTATTTAAAAAAATACTGACTTCAGCAAAACCTCATGCATATGTATTAGTCATTTTAAAAATACCATATCCTATATCTTCTATATGCTTGATTAAAAATGTTTTCAATATATTGAAATTTTAGTTTCCAAAGTTAACCAAATGTCCTTTCTCATTTTGATTTCTGGTAGAAATACATAATTATGTCATAGTTATTTTGCCTTTGTAAGCTATTAGCAAAATGTTTGCTAGCTTTCTTTTTGGCCAATATGTTCTCCAAGCTATAATGTGGTAGATAATTCAAAAATTAAAATACAACTTTGTTTTCATTTCAATTTTATATATAGTATAACTTCACAGGAGAAAAAAGAAGATGTGTATAAGAGACAGCTTAAAAGCAATATGGGAAAAGAAGAACAATTCCCTAAGTATTGAAATCTAATTTTAAAAAGAAATACCATGTCTTGATATGTAACAAGATGGAAGAGGGCTGAGGGAGGTGTGATAATGGAAAAATTTAAGAGGGAGGTGAGAAACGACAGGGACGAGTACAACTGAACTGGATATGGAGGATGATCAGAATTATATATAGTATAACTTCACAGGAGAAAAAAGACACCATTTAGGTGAGTAGATTACAATAAAGATAGATAAAATCTAGAATGCGTGCTTCCGTGCTGAACTATACCTGCTTCTCTTTTTACAAAAATAATTTTTGTGGTGAGTATTTTTAGATTGGAAGATTTGTTCTTCTTTCATGCTTTTTAAAAGTTTTCCTGTTTTAATGAGAAATAATTGACATACATCACTGTATGCTCTTCCCTCATGTTTGAAAGTATCCATTTATGGTATTTTTTCCCTTTTATTAGTCATGTTTGGCACATGAAAATAGGAATATAAAGTAAATTAATAACTGAATTCACTTTTTAAGAGGCTCACTCTAATTTTATGAACTATCACTGTATTTGCAGAAATGATTTCTGGTTCTGTTATGATGTATGCAGTAAGACAAACAAAAAGCTAATAGTGATCCAAACTAATTAGTGGGAGTCCAAAAGTAATCCTTTTAATACAAAAATCATGAAAGGTTATAAAAGAACTGACAGAACTTTATAGCCAATGGCAAATATGAAAATTCTGTGACTTCAAAGTAAGAGACTTCAAACAAAAATGGAAAAAGTGCTGAAAGAACAAACATTAAGAAATAAATTAATAGGAACAAGACAGTAGGTTAGTGATGGAATCCGGGTGTGGTACCATTGCATTATTTTTAGATTCTTGTGCTTTACCTTAGAATTAGCACAGCTAATAATTAAGGTATTTTTAAAATAATAATTAAGTACTCTTGTTTCTCAATTCAGGCAGCAATGAAAACTAGGAGAAATAACTCAGAGACAGACCACTAGGCTTCACTATTACTATTTAAGCCTTTTTTCTTATCTATTGCTAGATTTAAAAGAAAATCAATTTGAGGAGAAATAATAAAAACTCTAAGAGCTGGGTGAAGAGTTTCCATTAAAGTATAATCTAATCATAGAAACAATATTTAATACTCTATCAAGAAAAAGACATGAGGAGGCAAGTTTTAGCAATAACTAATGAATCATGACAATAGTAATTAAAATTATCATTACTTTGTGACATCTACAAATTTAATAAATCTCAAAACTGCAAAGTTAGCAAGTGAAAGACATCAATACTATGTATGGTATACCTTTGTGGGAGATCTACTGTTTATGTCTGATCATGGGCAAGTCTGTTCTCTCTGAAGAGAGCAGTCATTCCATCAGCAAATATCCAAAGCCCACTGTTTTTCTTTTGAATATAGTGTATCTTTCATGGGCTTCTCTGATAGCTCAGTTGGTAAAGAATCTGCTTGCATTGCAGGAGACCCTGATTTGATTCCTGTATTGGGAAGATCCACTGGAAAAGGGATAGGCTACCCACTCCAGTATTCTTGGGCTTCCCAGGTGGCTCAGCTGATAAAGAATCTGCCTGCAATGTGGGAGACCTGGGTTTGGTCCCTGGGTTGGGAAAATCTCCTATAGAAGGGAAAGGCTACCCACTCCAGTATTCTGGCCTGGAGAATTCCATGGACTGTATAGACCGTGGGGTCACAAAGAGTTGGACATGACTGAGCGACTTTCACTTTCACTTTAGAAAAGCAAAGATGGAGTACTACACTCAAATTCAGTGAATAGCTTTTTGAATATAATAAAAATAGCATGAAAATCTACTATCAGCTGAAGTGGTTCAAAAAGTGTCACAAGAAATAAGAGATGGTAGAAGCAAATAAGCTACTCATCTCTCCCATAAGAAAGATCAGACCTGTATCTACATTATTGCTTTCCGAACAGTCACTGGACATGGAACAACAGACTGATTCCAAACTGGGAAAGGAGTACATCGAGGCTTATATTGTCACCCTGCTTATTTAACTTATATGCAGAGTACATCATGAGAAACACTGGGCTGAATGAAGCACAAGCTGGAATCAAGATTGCCAGGAGAAATATCAATAACCTCAGATATGGAGATGACACCACCCTTATGGCAGAAAGTGAAGAAGAACTAGAGTCTCTTGATGAAAGTGAAAGAGGAGAGTGAAAAAGTTGGCTTAAAATTCAACATTCAGAAAACTAAAATAGATGGGGAAACAATGGAAACAGTGGCTGACTTTATTTTGGGGGGCTCCAAAATTATTGCAGATGGTGACTGCAGCCATGAAGTTAAAAGACGCTTACTCCTTGGAAGGAAAGTTATGACCAACCTAGACAGCATATTAAAAAGCAGAGACATTACTTTGTCAACAAAGGTCTGTCTAGTCAAAGCTATGGCTTTTTCGGTAGTCATGTATGGATGTGAGAGCTGGACTATAAAGAAAACTGAGCACCAAAGAATTGATGCTTTTGAACTGTGGTGTTGGAGAAGACTCTTCAGAGTCCCTTGGACTGCAAGGAGATCCAACCAGTCCATCCCAAAGGAAATCAGTCCTGAATATTCATTGGAAGGACTGAGACTGAAGTGGAAACTCCAATACTTTGGCCACCTGATTCGAAGAACTGACTCATTGGAAAAGACCCTAATGCTGGGAAAGTTTGAAGGCAGGAGGAGAAGGGGATGACAGAGGATGAGATGGTTGCATGGCATCACCAACTCAATGGACATGAGTTTGAGCAAGCTCAGGGAGTTGGTGATGGACAGGGAAGCCTGGCAAGCTGCAGTCCATGGGGTCGCAAAGAGTCAGACATGACTGAGCGACTGAACTGAACAATCACTATGTCAACTTCTTGATGGGTTAAAAAGGTTCTGACAAGAGTGTCTAACTTGAACCTGGCACAAATAAACAAATATACAACAAACTTGTTTATATACATAAACAAGTAAATGCTATAATCATACTCTTAAAAGGTATCTCTGGGTCATTGCTATAGCTATTCCTTGAAAAAGTAATGATTACATTAATTATATGAAGCCAAGACATGTCCTCATTGAATATAACCACAGGCACACGTTATTAAAGCTGAATGCTTCAAGATCATTGGCTCTTCCCCCGGAGCTGTTAACAGTCATGGTATCAAGGTAAGGGACCCAACGGTCATCATTCTCAACAGGATAAAAGGGAAAGAAGAATGTTTGGTATCTAGAAGTATATAAAGTTAGAAATTAAAATGAAGCCAACCCCAAGTAATTCCTGTGTGTCAAAAATAATGTCCTAATTTCATAGGGGCTATTCCTAAAAATCTGAATTCATTTTACCACTAACAATCTGTAAAATTTTGTTGGTGTTTGTAAAGACTGGCTATATGTCACAAAACATGGAGAGCCATCAATGTTCAGATTCTTTTTCCCACTTGTCTTGGCATCACAAAGACTTCTGCAGACCAGTTTCTTTTCTCAAACTGATTTCACATGTATATTGTTAATAATGCTGCTATGAATATTCAGGCACAAGGCTTTGTGTAGATAGTTGCATGCATTTTAAGTCTCCTTTTATGACTTTTCCTACACAGCCTATGTTACCGCTACATGTTTATTATTAGTGGCGGTATAGTATAGTGGTTAAAAGACTGACTCCAGAGACAGACTGCTTAGATTCAAATCCTAAGACATGTACTGGCTGTATGAACTTGGGCAAGTTATTTAATCTCACTGTACATTAGTTTCCTCTCCAGAGATAGGGATAACACCACCACCACCTATCTCTAGAGTTGTGATAAGAATCAAATGATGTAACTTGAAATGTCATAAAACGTTATAACAGCTTAAAATATTTGAATAAGCAAAAACCTATATTCTGATACACATTTTAATAAGGCATGGTAGCACAATCACATGATTGATGAAGTAAAACTGTTAAACTTCTGTTTTCAGGGGGGGGAATGTTTAAAATTATCTGATCAAATGATTAAATTATCTTTAAAATGGTATATAGAATGAAATATACACATACACAAACATTCAAGTCAAATCTGAGTAAGGTTGGTAGACTACATCAATGTCAGTCTCCTGACTGGGATATTATACCATGGTTTTGCAGAATGTTACCATTGGGGAATACTGGACAGAATGTCCACGTCCAATTATTAGTTCATACAATGGCATGTGAATCTACAACTAGCTCAATAAAATTTTCAGCTTAAAAATATAAATTTACTAAACATCATTCAACTGTATGCTTATAATGGATGGCTTTTATAGGACAACTGCCATAACCTATAGAAGTTACATTTAAGGAAAAAGCAGCATCACTGCTTTCATCATTGGTATCACCAAAGACCTTTTACTTTGTTTTTCTCTTATGCACTGAGAACAGATTACACATTTTCTAGTTAAATGACATTTTTTAGCTACTTCTACATCATTCATCATATCTTTCCCCCCTCAGCTTTTATTTAGAGTAACTGATGTATAACATTGTATCAATTTAGAGTATACAGTGTAACAATTTATAATAGGTATATATTGGGAAATGACTACCACAATAAGGTTAGTTAACACATCCATGACCTCACATAGTTAGGAGCAACTTTCAAATATACAATACAGTGTTGCTGGCTATAGTCACCATACTATGCTTTCAACCCAGCACTTATTCATTTTATAACTGGAAGTTAGTACCCTCTGAACACCTTCACTCCACCACCCCTGACCCCCAACAAATTAAACCTGGACTGAGAAGCATACCAATAGATTCTATTAGGGAATAAAAAGACATAGAACATAACTCTTTTTAAAAAATTAATTTATTTTCATTGGAGGCTAATTACTTTACAATATTGTAGTGGCTTTTGCCATACATTGACATGAATCAGCTATGGGTGTACATGTGTTCCCCATCCTGAACCCCCTCCCTCCTCCTTCCCCATCCCATCCCTCAGGGTCATCCCAGTGCACCAGCCCTGAGCACCCTGTCTCATGCATTGAACCAGGACTTGCGATCTGTTTCACATATGATAATATACATGTTTCAAGGCTATTGTCAGAACATAAATCTTTCAACAGACATAAATCTAACTTGAGAGAAACATTTATGGTATTTTTAGTGAAGCAATCACTTCATTTTATGTCCTAAATTGTCCTCCAAAACACTTCATCCCAAGTCACTCATCTTTTTACTTCTCAGATTATCCAAAGCTTGAATTCAAGTCTCTTTGAGGAACAACCCTCAGTAAGTATAAACTATTGATTTCCACATTCTTAATACTGCAGGTAGGTTGACATTATCACTGAATTTATTTTTACACAAAATATTGAAAATCCACCTACCATCTATTTATACTTCTTGAAACCTGGCACATTTAACTGCATTTCATGACAAGTGGAAAAGGTATAAATGAAAGCTGGTAGAATTTACTATTTTGGAATGGGCAACCAAAATCTATTTTACTGAGAAAGTATTGTCTATCTTAGGATTTTTCTGCAATGCACAATTTAAAGGATAATGCTGGAAATAAGCAAATACACACAATTCTTTTTGGCTGCTAGTCACAATGACTCAGATGTATTGCTTTACCCTCTTCCTTTCTGAAACTCTTCTCTCCTACAACATACCAAAACAACAGATGCACTATGTAACCTTCTTAAATAATGCCACAGTATTCACTGAGTTTGGGCAGTGAATCAAAATAGAAATTGGAGATCTTGACCAAGTAAATACTATATATTTGGCAAAATCATTTGTGGTTGTGTTCTTCAACACAGTTTCTAAGATAACCACCAGCTCTACTTGGCAACCTTATTCTCCCACAGTTAAGACTCCATTTGTAAAGCTGGCTTAAGGGATATTTTCTTGCTACTGGCTCTGGTGCCATTACTACTCTTAAGAATTACTGTGCAGTGATGGCCTAATAGTTGAGAAAATGTTACTTTCATGAACCAACACTGACAGCTAGCTGATCCAAAGTTTTAACCTGTCTCCATCACTCAGAAAGATTAGAGTGGAACAGTCTACCCGGTTGTTTACAAAAGAAGTCTCTTCCTAGTGAAGATGGCTAGGTAAGACTATTAAATTCTTCTAAGTAACGACAACATCGACAACAAAGACAACAACTGAACTCTTGTAGTAGAAGGAATTAGGGCAAAGAAAAGCAGATTGAACACTATCTAAATATTAGACATTCTAAAAACTGTCAAACATCTATAGCTTTTGAGAACATCTTATGGTAATTTCTTGAGAATTCATAAGAACATACTAACTTGGATTTGGGGCAGGATGAAAAATAAGAAGGTATTCTGCCAGGTGTTTCTGTGAATCATAAGAACTTCTTAATGAGTCAGCAAATAAGGAAATACATTTCAACAGTGACATCTGGCTTACAGCACTGTGTATGGGTGGAGCACTGGAGAAATTGATAGAGAAATTCTAACTCCAACAAGTGAAACCAAAACATTAACTCCAGTCTGTAAGTCTAGTGCCCAAACAACTCTGGAAGTCTGTCATAATAACTCCTGGGCAGCTGCATTTCACTTGCTGGGAGTGACATGGACCTGCCAATGTCTAGGTCCATGTGCCACTGAATCAAAATCCTATCAATCCCATTGGCTCCTGGCATGGACCAACATAAGGCCAGACCTAATTAGAGCCCTAAGAAGTTTGGTAAATGTGTGCATTTAAATAAGACAAGAGACTTCCCTTATTCCAAGTTAATTTCTCATTAACCATTAGCTCAATTTTTAAACATAAGCAAAACAATATTGTAGTTTAAGAAAAACCATCTTGTTATTCTCCACTATGACTCCACTACAATTCAATTACCCAAAACAGGTCAAGCTATGAAATTTTTGGAGAATCCAGGTAGCACTAACTTTCACAAATACGGTAAACAAAGAGCTGAGGTTATATCTTTCATTGTAAACTATTCCATAGTAATTCAAGTAATTGTTCTAATAAAAGAGAAAACACTTTTATTTGGATTGCTGAATAAAATGTACAGGTCCTTCTTATAATCACTGAAGTCCCTCATACAATATTCATTAGCAGCTACTTTCAGAAAAGAGTCTAAATTGGATGCTGGGAAAGAACAGGCCTTAATGGTCACATTTAAAATGATTAACCAATGTAGATATTCTTATTCATCAACATGAGCAATAAATATTATATCTATTATTAATTGAATAGCCTGAAGACAGTATACACAACATTGGAAAAGTCCCCCCAAAGTAGTTAGATACTACTCTGGGCAAAAGGAATTATATATTTTAAATTCTGAATTGCTGGGATAATTAACCACAGTTTTCTCAACAGATAGTAAGCATTTCTGTTAAACTCTTTAAGTGTTTTCTTTATTATTTGAGGACAAATAAGAACAACCAAATGAGCTGTTTCTATTCTACAAAGATGAGTAACATGTCTCCCTTGTAATCATGCCTCTACAATGATTAAACTTAACTGCTTTCCATAGATCAAAATATAGAGTTACAAAATGAATTACTAAGAACAAGTAGTTTTGGAGATGTGATTTATGGAGCAATGTCCATTATTGTGTTTTTCCCCCATCCATCTTTTAATCATACACATGACTTCTAAACTTGTTTGACTTTCCAATCCTTCACTAACACTTCTCTGTTTAATAGCATTCAAATATCAGTATTTATTATATTGAAATGTATATTCTACTTCAAACCTATTATGAAACACACAAGCAAACAAGGAAAAGAATATAACTCTCCTCCAGTATTTCGACTTTCCATTAAAATGCAAATATAATGATTTCATTAGCCAGGCAACAATACCCACAGCCTTAAATCAAACCAAACCATAGCCGGTATCTTTCCTATATACATTTCCAACTGTCTCTAAGATAGAATCTTACTTTTATGTTAGATCACTTATTGATGAATATTTTTGGATTTGGATTTGCCATTATCTATCCCTGACTGGAGAAAGAAAAGCATGATGTATGATTCGAGATTTTAAACTGTGGCTGTATTCTACTCCCTAGGCAGGCAAATATAAAAATATTTTACTAAATTTTAAACGACTGGAAAATGACCCCTTTATCAATTCCTAAACAGTACGAGGAGGAGGAGAAAAACTCACTCAATACAATTAAAAGTATGTCAGGAGGGCAACAGCCTGTAAATTTCACTTATATTTCGCATTCGACCTTTCCAACAGTCTATCCAGCCCACACTTTATTTTGCTACAGATAGAAAACTCTCCATAAAAACTTAGCTTAGTATCACTAGAAAAGCGGCCTCCATGAAAAAGATTCATCAAGAGTCATGTATGAGTGAAGGAAGGAGAAAAAGAAGAACGGGAGGAGAAAAGGGACACACAGAGAAAGGCAGAAAGATAGAAAGAGCAGAGAACTGCGAAAAAGAGAAATTTGGACGAGACTGTTAGAAATCTGCTCTCTGCTTCTCCGTTTCTTCACTGGGATTGGGTTTCATTTCTTTCTGCGCCCCTGACCTTGCAGTCTTCCAACTCTCCGCTCTCCCCCCGGCCCCGCGCCCGCCCGTCTGCCCCCTCCCCCGGCCTGCGCCTGCCTTTGTGTCTGCCTGTCACTTACCGGCGAACCCGACGAAGCTGATTTGGGAGAAGCACAAAGCCAGGACCCAGATTTGCCCACAAATGCTCTCACACACGTCCCCCCACGCTGGAAGGTACAGCCCATCGCAGAGCTGATGTACCTTGAGAAAAGTGGGGTTCGGGTCTGCCTGGGGAAGCCGAGAAACTATTCTTTCCTCTCTCGGCTCTGCAGCGCTAACAAAACACGCGTACTTCAGCGGGGAAAGAAAAAAGCACACACACACAACCCCCGACCGAGTGGACTCCTGTTCCACTCGCCGTGACACTCGCTGAGCGCGGCCCCCCGAAAAGGGGACACGGGGCAGGCAGAAGGGGGCGGACGCAAACGCACGCTCAGATCCAGACCCCCAGCGGAGAAAAGGGTCGAAAACCACTCGGTCGGTGTGCTCCCCCGGGGTGGCTGAGGATCAACCCGGGGCTCGGCTGCCTTCCACCGCGGGAGCGGGGTGGGGGAAGCTTCAAGGAAAAAGTCGTGCCCCCCGACAGCTGAACTAGTTCAGAAAGGAAAGCAGAGAAAAATCACTTTCCGGAGGCTAAAAGGCCGGGAAAGCGGCCGGCCCGACTCACAAAGGTAAGTTTTCTGGGTGAGGAGGGCACGAGCATTAACAGGAGAGAGAGGAGCACACACAAGTACAGGTTGAAAAGGGGGGTGGGGGGGATTAAAACTATATTTGTCAGCCATGTTGAAGCGGCTCCAGTAATTTGTGAAGCTTCCCTTCTTCCCTCTTGGTATTTGCGGGTGACACTGCCGGCTCTGCTCCCCAGTCCCCGTGAGCCCGAGAGAAAGCCAAGGGGAGAGGAAAGGGAGAGTTTCGCGGCGTAAGAGAGCGCTCTGACCTCGTTCTCGTCCCTCCGCCTCGCCGCAATCCAGCAGTTTGCAGTCGGGTCTCCTTTCTAACAAATCCTAAAGGGCAGCCATCTTGCTTCCTTCTGCTTCTCTACGAAAGCAGCCTAGCCTCCGCATCAATATTCATAAGGCAGTTTGACGTCTGTTCTCATCACCCGGCGGGGCCGGCGTCTCGGGGCGGCCGCGGCGAGGGGGCGGACGTGACTCGCATGCGAGCCGGGGCTGGGCGCGCGGCGCTCGCGGGGAGGAGGCGGCGGGGCCGCCGGGCTCTGGCCGCTGCCGCCGCCGCTCTCCGCCTCCGCCTCCTCCCGCCTCTGCGCCTCCTCCGCCCCGCTTCCTCCTCCTCCTCCTCCTTCCCCTCCGCCCCGGACGCCGCCTTCTCCGCCCGGGCCTCCGCCGCCGCCCCGGGGCTCTCGGCCCGGACGCCCCGGGAATTGGCTCCTCGCCCCGGGGCTCCCAGCGCGAAAGCCGGAGGCACCTGGGGCCGAACGCGGGGCGCGCGCTCGAGGCTGGGACGGGGGCGCCAGGCAGGGGAGCCGCGCGCCCGCAGGAGCGCGGGGGAAGGTCCGGACCCCCGGACCCCCGGACGGGTCGCCACCCAGGTGGAGGCGTGGGGCTGGCGCGACGGGGGAGGTAGTGTGCGTCCCTGGCAGGAGGATGCGAGACCCCAGCTGAACCTTTTTAACTTTTTTTGGCATCGTACCCACCGCGACCTTAGGGTACACGCGCACCTCCCCAATCCCGTGTCCGCGCATCCGCCCCGACTCCCACCTCCTGGCAGGTATCCCCGCGCACGCCCCGGAGCGCACCCACCTTCGCCCGCCAACCTCTGGTAGGTCCACTCGCCCCGCCTCGCCCCCGCCGTGGCATCCCCTCCGCACGGTCGTTTTAATCTCGCTCCGCAGAAGCACTCCCCAGTTTCTCAGAGGGCATGCCCTTAGTGCTTTAGGGGCCTGTAGTCTCAAAGCCTCGACAAATTAGGAAATTGAGCGAGGCCCGCTTCTCACCGCCCAGCCCACCTTCTGTTTACTTTGGCCACGTGGGCTGAGGAGGAGGATTCACGCAGATCCGAGAGGACTTTCTCAACAGTGACTCCTTACTTCTCCCTAAATTCGGTCGTAAGAAATTAACCTGCAATTTCAAATGGTTAAGTTTACTCGCGTAAGAGCTTCTATTTTGCAAAAACGCCCAGCCTTTTAATTAAGTAATGAAGAAATCGACCCGTAAAGAACTAAACGAATGACGGACTCTCGATTTTCCCTGACGTTCGGGATTCTATCATCATTCGCATCCGTTGACAGTTTTTCTTTTCTATTGCCGAGTTGATTTTCTTCTCTTTTTAATGCTGTGTTGAAAAGAATAATCATTTATGTTGAAGATGAGATAAAGAACAAAGCCCATGTGAATCGTTATATCCGATTGATAGTTTTTGAGATACGCCCTCTGTTAGACGTTCTCACGTTACTGGCATTCAAATTTTAGATAGATTTTGGGGGGCACATCTGTTTCAGGATCGCTACATTGTGATCAGAGCACTACATTGTGACCAGGCTATTCTTAAGTCAACACAAGATATTTTGTATAGTTCACATTTTTTGTCTGTAATTTCTTTAGAAGTGAAGGCTTTACCTAATTTTATGAGATCCGATTATTTCCTCTTTGAAAAGGCTTTAAAAAGGGAACTCTGTATGTTACATTGTTACGAAGAAGAGCGTTTAAAGTGTGTTCCAATGAAACATTGCTTATTCCACTTTGAGACAAAGTTGACTTCGACTTCTGGTTTCGAACTTGTCTAAGCAAGATCATTCGTTTCCCTAAGCATTCATGTAAAATGAATTTCCATTTGTTTTAACTGCACACGAATGTGTCTTTGAAGTCTTGGTAATTGCTAATGAACTGTAAGCTGTTTAAGAGGTGCCTTGTAATTTGTTTTTCAAGTCCCAAAAGTAAAGTTTCCTGAAGACTGTGACCTACCTTTGTGTCCAGCACGAAACAGCAGAATTGTGGAAAACATGGGCTTTGGAGTCAGACAGACCTAGATGGATCTTGACTCCACCCCTTACTAAATGTGTGACCTTGAGCATGATACTTAACTCTTTGTGTATCTGTTCCCTTGTCTGTTGAGTATGAAGTGGTAGTCTCTCAGTGGTGTGCTACTCTTGGTGATCCCAAAGACTGTAGCCTGCCAGGCTCTTCTGTCCATGGAATTCTCCAGGTAAGAATACTGGAGTGGGTTGCCTTTCCCTTCTCCAGGGGATCTTTCCTGGGTCTCCTGCATTGCAGGTAGATTCTTTACTCTTTGCGCCACTAGGGAAGCCCATCTTACTTAAAACAGTGTGTTGTGAGAATTAAATGTGACACTAAGTGCCCAGGTAGTTATTATTAATACTATTACCAATCATAAACTCTCTACTTCCAGGAGTTTTTCTTGCTTGACTAGAAGTATATACGTAAATATATGTCTTCTTACATTGAATAACATACAGCAAATACTGTACTGACATGAGTTTGATATGACTACCTGAATGCTCCCTTACTTATGTATATGATAATTGGGGAAATGATCTGTAGGGTCACCTCCTTCTCATTTATCTTTTAAACACCTCCCTCTCTCTGTAACAGGTGGTTCTTGTCTGTCTGGAATCACACTTGACTTGCAGTTGGTTTTGTGACAGGCCCTGAACCTTTTCTTGCCAACTTCTCTGCACCCCACCCCACCCTTAACCACCATGACATTTTGTTAATTTGAAAGAAAATTCCTTACTCCTCTTGGCTATTGTGACTTTTCAACAGTAAAAGGAAGTAAAATTCTAAGTCTACAGGTATGAAATATTTTAGTAAAATTTTGTATTGTTGATCAAAAACAAACAAACAAACAAACACACACCCTCTTTCTTAACCTCTGTTTCTGGGAAAGAAAAGCTATAGTGCACATAATCAGCTGTTTACTAAATATTAGTGCACATTTGTATGAGTAATTCAGATCCAGCTTTTATTAATTGTGTGCATTCGTGAGATCCCTCCTCTTATAGGTGTGGATAATGTGTTTTTTAAAAGATAATTTGTTGTTTTAACAACAGTCAATTGTTATCAAACTCCTTACCATTTCCCCTCTTCCAATTAGAAGGACCAGCACTGCTTCCACATAGAAAAATCCTTGCTTCCTTACCAGAGAAAAAAGACTAACAGAACAAGTTCCACGACATGCTATTCTGTTAGAAAATTGACTTGATTGGCCTGGGCACCTGCTGTCTAACTCAGTTGCTGGTCTCTAAGCCTCTTAGGGTGGAGGCAGCTTCCTGTCTGCCCTGTCCTTTAAAGAGCTGACAACAGCAGCTTGCTTTACAATGCAAATTTCTTGTACTAACAAAAAATAATAGGTGATTCTTAATTTCCTCCCCTCCTGCAGAATAGAAAATTTTCTTAAGGACTTGATTTTCTCTTTAACAGAGAGAAAAGAGTTGTGGTACATACTGCTTTGAAAGAATTACAGTGGTTTAACAAAAACATTAAATTATGGCCTGTTGTTTCCCATCTCCAAAAACATATTTCTGAAGCATGACGTGATAAAGATTCTCTGCATGCTTAAGAGACAGTTGACCTTCAAACAGCACAGCAGTCGTTGCTGTGAAGGGACTTTCTTGTTTCTTTTGTCTAGTGACATTACTGTGCACCATACAAGGTATCTATTTAACATAAGTCGACTGCCAGTTAAAAAAAAAAAAAAATCTCCAAGAGATGAAACATTTAGAACACTTTAAATTATTGATTGATATACATTGTTACTAATATAAATAATCATTGTCTAAAGCCAAGGATCATAATATTATGATTCTGTTTTGTTAATGTGATTCTTTTTTTTTTTTTCCTGACCTTGTTTCATATGGTTAATTTCTCTTTCTATAATTTGGAAATTTTTAAAGAAATAGATATAAATGATATAATCCTAGCACTCAAAACAAATGTGTCTACTGACTTAGTGGGGGTTAAAACAAGATGTCAGATGAAACTCAGAAATCTAATCTGATTAAAAAACTGCCAAAGGTGTTATAAAAAGAATATTAGGATCACTAGGGATCTCATGGAAATGCCTCTAGAAGTATTGCCAATGTGTTCCTGACATCCATGTCTTTCCTTCTCATTTGGAAATTTTTAAAGAAATAGATATAAATGATATAATCCTAGCACTCAAAACAAATGTGTCTACTGACTTAGTGGGGGTTAAAACAAGATGTCAGATGAAACTCAGAAATCTAATCTGATTAAAAAACTGCCAAAGGTGTTATAAAAAGAATATTAGGATCACTAGGGATCTCATGGAAATGCCTCTAGAAGTATTGCCAATGTGTTCCTGACATCCATGTCTTTCCTTCTCATAAATTCTGAATCCGCAATCCAGTAACTACTCTTCTCATCCAAATTTGGTTAACACATTTAATGTCCCAGTTTCTGTGAGAGAATAATTTTTCAGCTTCAGTAATAGGCTCAGACGGTAAAGCGTCTTCCTGCAATGCAGGAGACCCGGGTTCGATCCCTGAGTCAGGAAGATCCCCTGGAGAAGGAAATGGCAACCCACTCTAGTACTCTTGCGTGAAAAATTCCGTGGATGAGGAGCCTGGTAGGCTACAGTCCATGGGGTTGCAAAGAGTCAGACACGACTGAGCGACTTCACTTCTTCTTCAGTGATAAACTTCAGTAATGAAGTTTATTAGTAATTACTTCAGCATCAGTCTACATTGATAGAAGATTTTTATAGTTTTGAAAGTATTTGAGGGGACTTATCTGATGGTACAGTGGAGGAGAATCCACCCACCAATACAGGAAACGACTCCATTACTGGTACAAGAAGATTCCACATGCCCGCGGGACGACTAAGCCCACGTGCGACAACTACTGGGCATGCGTGTCACTGCGGCAAGGGAAGCCCCCGCAGTGAGAGGCCCGTGCACTACACCGAGGATAGCCTCCTGTTCTCTACAACTAGAAATCTGCCTGCCGATGGTCCAAAGAGTCCATATGCCGCAGGGCAACTACTGAGCTGGCGCTCCAGAGCCCACGATGCAACTACTGAAGCCCACGCGGCTAGAGCCTGCGCCTGTACTCTGCAACAAGGGAAGCCACCGCAATGAGAAGCCTGCACACGGCCCGGGACAGTAGCTCCCTCTCAGGACTAGAGAAAGCCCACACAGCAACGAAGACCCAGCACAGCCACAAGTAAAAGAAATGAATAGTTAATTTAAAAAACGTTTTTCATGTAAATTATCATATGTAAAACGAATCACCAGCCCAGGTTCTATGCATGATACAAGGTGCTTGGGGCTGGTGCACTGGGATGAGGAGGGAGGGGGGTTCAGGATGGGGAACACGTGTAGACCCGTGGTGGATTCATGTCAATGAATGGCAAAACCAATACAATATTATAAAGCAAATAAAAAAGAAGTTTTTGAACACTAGCCTTTTTATGGTTAGCTACACACTAATAAAAGTTTAATATTCAAAATCATATGCCACATTCAAAATGGCCTTTAATTCCCAACTTATAAAAATGAAAAGTGAGGTTAACTGACTTTGCCTGCAAATAAAGGATCACCTCTCAAACCCAAGTTTTGTGAATCCAAGATTAGACCTTTTTCATTATACCCAAACTGTCTTCCTATCTTTTCCTGCTCACTTTCCTCCAAAATTTTTGTACCATTACTAGTACTAACTAGTATAAAAATCTTCCCTTCAAAACTCTTTTCCAATATTCTTTTCTTTTCCAATATTCTTTTCTTTCTCTTTTCCAATATTAAAAAAACAAAACTCAATATCTGCACTTACATATACCTAGCATTATATTTCTTTGTTAAATACTGGCTATGTACCAAGCATTATGATAATTTTTTTAGATCTCTTATCTTTTCACGTCAGGTGGCCAAAGTAGTGGAGCTTGATGCTGGGAAAGATTGAAGGCAGGAGGGGAAGGGGACAATAGAGGATGAGACTGTTGGATGGCATCACTGACTCAATGGACATGAGTCTGAGCAAGCTCTGGGAGTTGGTGATGGACAGGGAGGCCTGGTGTGCTGCAGTCCATGGGGTCCCAGAGTCAGACATGACTGAACAACTGAACTGATCTTTTAATTTAATACATAGAATAACCTAATAAGGTAGGTAATAGTTTCTTGAGAATTAAAAGTCAAGTAACTTGGTTGGGATTAAAGAGCTTGAACCAAAGTCCAGATCTGAATCTAGATTTGTCTCTTTCTAAAGCTCATGTCCTTGCAAGCCACACTGTGCTCTCTCCCCAGCTTACAGATACAGACATCTATGTTTAATGCCACGATAAACTTTTCACACAGTTAATGTGTATGTGTGTGTGTGGGGGTTGTTTTGTGGTTAGGGAGTTTTTTTTTTTTTTTGCAATAACAATAGTGTTCCCCATTCTTCCTTATAAAACAAAAGCAGAAACAAAAATTCTTCTTTCTTAACCTCTACTTGGTTTTGTTTGTTAGCATCATTTTCTCTCTACCCTGTTTCTTAAGTTGCCCAATTGTATATTAGAAATTGGCATGTTTGAGCTCTTTAGATCAGTGATTATATTTATGTAATAAATGTAGCCACACACCCTTGCCTACTTCCTCCACCCCTTTAATGTATGTCTTACTCCAAATTTGTCTTACTAACAAATTGTTTACAAACATAAGTTCTGCTATCTGTTTTCAGTATTGGTGTGGTAAAAGGTAGTTGCACCCTTGATCTGCTCCTGATTTCCTTGGGTAACTTAGGGTTCATCCCCACCAAAGAGGAAAGCTGACAGGTGGAAAGAGTGCCACCTATTGAAATTGTCATAGGACATATGGATATTTGAGGATAAAATACTCAGAATGGGACGGCACCAAATCTTTCCACTGGGAAAATGAACGAGGATCCCCTCTGGAGCACTTGAAAAATACACATAACTAGATTCCACTTTTATACTCCCCCAGCAGCATCTTGGAAGATTCTGATTAACATCTGGGATGGGGCTGGAGTAACAATATTTTTCAAAAGATTCACAGAAATCAGATGTATAGCTTTGCTTTAAAATCACTGGTATAGCCTAGTGTGTAAAAATATGATAAAAATGATTAATGCTTACACGCAATATTAATAGTTAATAGGTACACACTGTTGTTATTCATGGAGCATCCCATGACAAATAGCAAACAGTGTGTATCTTTCTGCATTCTGGTGAAGGCCTCATACCTTTGCAAAAATCCAGCAAATCTGCCTGTGACTTCCTTTCTGTATTTCAGGTTGGTTAATTCCTTCTAAGATGAGAGGGAAATGGCAACCCACTCCAGCATTCTTGCCTAGAGAATCCCATGGATGGAGGAGCCTGGTGGGCTGCTGTCCATGGGGTCGCACAGAGTTGGACACCACTGAAGCCCCTTAACATGCATGCATGCATGCGTTGGAGAAGGAAATGACAACCCAGGGACAAAGGAGCCTGGTGGGCTGACATCTATAGGGTTGCATAGAGTCAACACAACTGAAGTGACTTAGCAGCAGCAGCAAATCCTTCTAAGTTCTCTTATAGCAGGTTAAAAATAAAGACTCCTTTGAGAAAAAGATAAGTAATTAGCTGCCAAAGAATGATCCCAACTATCAATCATGAAAAGGAAGAAGCAGGGGAAAATGCAAATGATAGGACTGGTAGCTTGGTGCAGAGCAGAGGAAGTGTTGAAGGTTGCCTGAGTTCAACTGGTGAAGACTATTTGGGATTTTTGTTCTAATAAGAAAAATCTATTGGTTTAGTTTTATGACAGTTTTCTTTAAAAATGTAAACAAATCTTTAATACGGGCAATTAGACAAATTGATTGACTTCTTTCTTTTTCCAAAATAATAGGCAGTAGTTTATGAATATATTATAAAGCACCATGCTATTATTGCAGCTCTTCCTGAAAGGAAGAGCTTTACAGATTAAACTAATTTTAGGCCCCCATGAGTTAGATTCTTTCCTTTCTTATGATACTCTGTATGGAAAAGAAAGAAAAATTAAGAGCATCACTACTTGACATTCAGTTTTCTTCAAATATTTTAAGTGTGTTTTCATACTTTCAAGAGATGTGTGAAAAGTGTAATGAGATCTGTCTCATGCCAACTCAGAGCCTGTGGGAAGGCGAAGTAGTTTCCTGCAAAGATCTAAACCACCAACCTCTGTTTAACTTGTTTTCTTATTTTATATCTTAGAATAGAATACTATTACTATTTGGCAGAAAATCTCCTTGATCTGTCAGTAATTAGGCATGCCTCTAAGTTGAACGTGGGTTGATTGCCAAGCAATTGTTCTGCATTTCACAATGACTTTAATCCCCAAGAGAATAAATTATATTTTAGCACTGACCACAAAATAGGTGTTCTTGAAAGAGCAGTTTGAGTAGAAGGTGAAAAGAAATACACACACACATTAAATCAGAACATCAAAAACAGATGCTATTTTGGACTCAGTCGGAGGAGAGGGCCGGATGACCTGGGAGAATAGCATTGAAACATAAACATTACCATATGTAAAATAGATAACCAGTTCAAGTTCAATGCATGAGGCAGGGCACCCAAAACCAGTGCTCTGTGACAACCTAGAGGGATTGGTGGGGAGGGAGGTGGGAGGGGAATTCAGAATGGAGGGGACACATGTATACCTATGGCCAATTCAAATTGATGTATGGCAAAAACCATCCCAATATTGTAATTATCCTTCAATTAGAATAAATCAATCTTTAAAAAAGAGTAAAAAAAATAAGAAAGAATGCTAAAGAAGCATTTGCTTGGTGGTCCCTAACATTTATTTATCTGAAATCTTATGATCACTGACCCTAGTTAGACTGGGTAGAGAGAGAGAAGGAAGAGAGAACTGTTGGAGAATGGTATGCTTAGCATGGGGCTGGAAGATGTCAGGTAGGTGTAATCCTAGTGATAATACTAATGTAGTTTAATAAAAGAGACATTCCTGATTCTCCTTAAATCTTAGAACATTAATAACTACTGTCAAGAATCAAGAGTCTCTCTAAATTTCAAATTTAAAGAAAAGGGGAAAAAGGGGGGGGGGTAAAATCATAATTTTGGTGGATAAGGCCCACTGTTAAAGGTAAAGGCCCACTGTTAGCAACTCACAAAATAGATATTCAAAAAATTTAAAAAGAGAAACTAATAAAAACGGTTATTGGAAGTGTTAAACTCAATCTGATATGAGTAAATAACACCGTGTAGGTCTGTAGTTTAAACCTACCCCAAATATTTAATATGTATTATCTCATTTAGTATTTATAACAATCTTTAAAATAGATGAGACGTTTATGAATCCCATTTTATCTTATTTTTTAACACTAGGGGACATGTGTTCAATATATAAGGGGACATGTCAGAAAGATAAGTAACTTGCCCAGGGTCACACAGCAGATGATACCTTCTCAGACTTAAGTGTTCTTCAGTACTTTTCCACAACCAAAGGGAAACATATAAAACAACTTTAATTCCTTCTTGGGAGCAGAAAAAAATGTTCTGGCCAACTTGTGACATTGTATCCAAGGCTGATATATTTGTATTCTTTGCTGGTGGTCACACAGGCAGAGCAGAAAGCTACAGTAATGGAAACATTTACTGTGTTCAGTGTTTTCATTCGTTTATTTATTTGTTTATATTTTCATGTAGCCCAGCCAGTGTGGTAGGCATTCTGTTCACTCAAAAGTGCTGCTGCTGCTGCTAAGTTGCTTCAATTGTGTCCGACTCTGTGCGACCCCATAGACGGCAGCCCACCAGGCTCCCCCATCCCTGGGATTCTCCAGGCAAGAACACTGGAGTGGGTTGCCATTTCCTTCTCCAATGCAGGAAAGTGAAAAGTGAAAGTGAAGTCACTCAGTCGTGCCCAACTCTTTGCGACCCCATGGACAGCAGCCTACCAGGCTCCTCTGTCCATGGGATTTTCCAGGCAAGAATGGCAGTGGGTTGCCATTGTCTTCTCACCACTCAAATATGAGGGGATAGTTAATCTATTACCTAAAAACATTTCTTAAGTGAAAGAATAACAATTTACTCAAAGGTATGAAAGATAGAAACACTGGAGTTCTTCCTTGCAGTCTTTCCTCTCAGAGCATAGAGAAAGATTTTGGATATAGGTGTGTGGGTGGGTGTGGGTGTGAGTTTAATGGAGCAAAATCATTAGATGAGAAGACATAGACTTACATTTACATAAAAAGCAATTTAAAAGAATCTGAAATTTATCGAAATAATCCCCTACAACCCTAGGGGTTGTAGAGGGTGGGGTTTAGTAGATTTAGTTTAAGTTAGTTACGAACTCACAGATTTTCTAATGAAACTAAAACTCAAAATGAAACTTCATACACACAATTTGGAATGAGTAAAACATTTTGCTTTAAACTATTTCATGAAAAGGCAAGTTTCATACAACTGTAGCAAATGAGAGTGCTCTCCAGGACGGCTGCTTACCAAACAAGAGCACTTCATTACGTGCCCTGTATTTTTAGGGGGAAAGAAAAGCACTGACGTTTAATAAATTTACTATAGAATTGTTAGTTCTTGGTGACAATAATTATTTTATTTGCTGACATATATTTCTACTTTTGGTCTTTTTAGACTTCCTGCCTGACATGGAGGGTACAGATCTGCGGAGAATGCATACAATTCAAAAGCATAGCTTTATTGACCTTAGCACTAAATTGTAGGCCCCACCTTTTGAACTGCTTTGCTCATGAAAGGGTTGTGCTGTAAATGCAAAGATTTTGGAGTAGCTTACCAAATGATTTGAAGTGATTGAAAACTAACCTAGGCAAGATGCTTTCTCAGAAATTTTTTTTTTTTTTTAAAGCTTTAGAAGTGAAGTCTTACTAGTCTCATTTTCCATTGCCGAATGGTTAATCTGAAGTTTCTAAACTGTCATGGGTTATGGTGGTGCTTGAGATACTGATGTGTCATCTGTGTTTCAATTTCATATTCCTGAGAGGCAGCTTAATCAGCACATGACCATCACCAGAGTCAAATGGCGCCATTATGAAGTTCTGCCCAGGAGATCCTCAGATCACAGCAGGATCAGAAAGGAATAGAAATACCATTGCAACAACATCCATTAAAGATGTAGTAATAATGACATAGCTGGAAGGGGACGACCGAGGATGAGATGGCTGGATGGCATCACGGACTCGATGGATGTGAGTCTGAGTGAACTCCGAGAGATGGTAATGAACAGGGAGGCCTGGCGTGCTGCGATTCATGGGGTCGCAAAGAGTCGGACACGACTGAGCAACTGAACAGAACTGAACTGAACGGAAGTGGTGGCATTTCCCAGGCTCTGCTCTCTCAGCCTAATTCTGTAATTAAAATTGAACTTACGTGATGATGTTTCACTGCATTATTCTCACTTCAATATATTTATTCTCTCATTCAGTGATATAACAGTGAGCAAGATGTGTTGCCTACCTGCCAAGAGCTTATTGTCAAGTGGGAAAACAGGCATGTAAATTGTTGTTCAGATGATCAGTCAGGTCTGACTCTGTGATCCTGCGGGCTGTTGCATGCCAGGTTTCCCTGTCTTTCACCATCTCCCAGAGTTTGCTCAAACTCATGTCTGTTGAGTGGGTGATGCCATCCAACCAGCTGGTCCTCTGTTTTCTCCTTCTTCTCCTGCCTTCGATCTTTCCCAGCATCCCGGTGTTTTCCAGTGAGTCAGCTCTTTGCATCAGGTGGCCAGAGTACTGAAATTTCAGCTTCAGTACCAGTCCTTCATATGAATATTCAGGGTTGATTTCTTTTAGGATTGACTGGTTTGATCTCCTAGCTGTCCAAGTGACTCTTAAGAATCTTCTCCAACACCACAGTTCGAAGCCATCAATTCTTCAGCGCTGTTTTTTTTTTTTTTTTTTTTATTGTCCAGCTCTCATATCTGTACCTGACTACCAGAAAAACAATAGCTTTGTCTATGTGGACCTTTGTTGGTAAAGTAAAGTTTCTGCTTTTTAATAAACTGTCTAGGTTTGTCATAGCTATTCTTCCAAGGAGTAAGTGTCTTTTAATTTCAGGGCCACAGTCACCATCTGCAGTGATTTTGGAGCCCAAGAAAATAAAGTCTGTCACTGTTTCCATTGTTTCCCTATCTATTTGCTATGAAGTGATGGGACCAGATACCATGATCTTTGCTTTTGACATGTATATAGGCAATGATAAAACACTCTATGTTGTGTGCTAGAGTACAGTCAGAAGGGTGCTTACCTCATACTTGCAAGCTCAGAGCAAACTTTCCATGAAAGTAACATGATACTGAGATATGAGGGCTTAAAGATGGATAGGAATTATTCAAGCCAAGTAGAAAGTCAGAGAAGACCGCTTGGTGGAGATCAAAGAATATATGAAGAACAGGGACAGGAGAGAGCATGATGCATTTGAGAGAAAAAGCACATTCCAGATGACTTGTATAGGAAGTGAAGAGGAAGAAGGTGACTGCTTAGGCTGTGGCAGCGTGTGGGGACCAGTTCTTGAGTTAGTGATAATCATGATAAGGGATTCGGGTTGTGGCCTTAAGTGCAGTAGGAAATCAATGGTTGGTTTTAAGAGGGAGGAAAATGATCAGCTGTGGATGTTGGAAGTACATCCCTAGTAGCACTGGGGAGAGTGAATTGAGAGAACACAATAGCGGGGGCTAGGGCACCCATGGGGAGACTGGGGTAGTGACTTAGGAAAAATTAGAGTGGTCTTGAATTAGAGATTAGGCAATAAGAAGGAGAGAAATGGACAGCTCCATGGGTATCACAGAGGCAGAACAAATAGAGCTAAGTAAACTGCTTGGAAGGAAGATGAAGCAGAGGCAGGGCTCCAGAATGTCACCTGGGTTTCTGAGCTGGCCAAGGGTAATTGGTGGTAAAATTCACTGGAGACAGAAATAAGAAAAGAGGACCTGGGGCGGAGGGGTGGGGGGTGGATGGGCTGGTGGTGGTTGAGAGCTGTGGGAGAAAAAAGAAACCAGTGATCAAAAAATCAAGTTTGAGTCACCCAAGGGAGATCCATGTGGAGAGGTGCAGTAAGCAGTTGGGTAACTGAGCCTCAAACCTGGATTCAGACTGGAGTTAGAAATTTGCAAACCATCTGCATAAAGGTGGCAGTTGAGGGAGATAGCCTTACACTCTGAGTGAGAAGAAAAGCAGTTCTCTAGCACAGAACCAGAGGGACACCCGCTGTGAGGTTTGAGAGAAAGAAGAGGGACCCCCAAAGAAGGAAGCCAGAGGTGTGTGCTGTCGCGGGAGCCAGGTTAAGGACAAACCTCATGAAAGAGGTCTGACCTGGTTAGCAGCTGTCACCTGAGACAAGTAATGAGAAGTCCCTTGGATATAACAGTGGGGCATTCATTGGAATCCTTGGCAAAGTGAGTTTCAGGAGAAGAGTCCTGTGATAGAAGCCAGATTGCCTGAGGTTGAAGGATAAACAGGAAGCGAGGATGTGGAGATAGGGAGAGCCAATGTTTAAAGAAGGTTGGCTGCAAAGACGAGGAAGCAGATAGCAAAGCAGCTGCGGGGTGGGGGGGTGGGGTGGGGGCATGGGGTTGAGGAAAGAATATTTTAAGATGGAAGAGACTCAAGCACGTTTACTGATGGGCGAGAGCAGATTGAGGGGGGTGGTTAAAGATACAGAAAGTGAAAAAGACTTACTGAGCAAGGTCCCTGAAAGGTAGGGTCTGTTAAGAGAATATTCTGCTGATAAATGGAGGAAGAGGATAGGCCTTGTAAAGGGGTTGAGGCAGGTGGGAATTGGTTTAAAGATGTCTTTCCATTTTTTGTGGTTCAGGTTGTATAGTCCATAGTTGCCGATGGGCTAAAAGAGTTCATTTCACTTTGCCTTTCCTCTACCATCCCCTTAGAGGGCTCTGTAGATTTTCTTCATAAAGTTTCATCATTGCTTTGGCGACAAAGAGGAACGGTGTCTGTGAAATGTATTATGGATTAAAGGCTGGTGCTTGGACAAGGCTGAGGTGGTGTCTCTAATATAATAAGAATTTCTAGAAATCAGAGTTTCCTTCAAAACACAAGGCTGTATTACAAAACACTCCATGGACAGAGGAGCCAGGTGGGCGACAGCCCATGTGGTCACAAAGAGTTGGACAGGACTGAGGACTCATATACACACACAGGTAATAAATAGTAAAGGGATCATATGGTGGCAAAAGAATCTCCATCAGGGTGATGTGTAGTGATGGCCATGGTTTCTAATGCATGCTTCCTACTATATTGACAGCCCTGTGATTCATGAAATATCATAAGAATATATACCAAATGCTGACTGCTTACTAAGTACTAAGCACAAAGTACATGCTATTTTTATGTTCCTATGAGAATCCTGCATGGTAGATTGCTATTTTCAGTTTACAGATAAGTAAAGGCTCAGAGAGAATAAATGTTTACAATCAAAGAACTGGTTAATGGCTCAACTAGTAGTAGAACCCAAGTTTATCTGTTTTAGCATGCAAGCACTTTGCATTAAATAACATGATGTATCTTGCATAAATACCTAATTGAAAATTTTTCTTTTTGCCCTCAATTTCCCTCACAGTCACATGTTATGCAACTAAGATATCTTCTTTTTTAGATATTAGTGAACAATCAGCCTAGGGAAAAACTAGTATTGGTGTACAAGGAAGAGAGAGTTGGAGAAAAACAAGATCCAGACATATAGAGATTAATGAGAGAAAAAAGAACTATCTTTGCCACCACTTATTCCTTCAGCTGGCTTATTTGTTCATACACTTTATTTATTCATTTCATGAATAATATTCTAAAATTTACAGAGGTATTGTGTTCTCCTAGAGCTACAGTAATTACACAACTAAATACTTAATTGTAATTATGACAGGTGCTACAAAGGAGAAGTTTAGTGGCTGTGGGGGAAGATAAAAGGACACTGCTCAGTTTAGAAGCCCACTTAAGCTTTTGTTGAGGAAGTGATAATTGTGCTGACTTGAAAAATAACTAGAAATGAACCAATCAAATCGGGCATGAGAAGAGGAGTCTTGTTTCAGGCAGAGGAATTGCACAGGGGGAAGGCCAAAAGCAGGGCTTCCCTTGTGGCTCAGATGATAAAGAATCTGCCTTCAATGCAAGAGACCCAGGTTCAATTCCTGGTTGGGAAGATTCCTTGGAGAAGGGAATGGCAACTCACTCTAGTATTCTTGCCTGAAGAATTCCATGGTCAGAGGAGACTTGTGGGCTACAGTCCATGGAGTTGCAAAGAATCAGACATGACTGAGCGACTAACACTTCCGCTTCTAAGGCCAAAAGCAGAGATGCATGTGGCATAAGGCAAGTGCAGCTGCAGCTCGAAAAGTTAATAGAATACAATCAGATGAGACTGGAAAGATAGGCAGGGATCCGGACATACAGGTCCTTGTAGGTCATATTGAGTCTGTTACTGTCATTTCCTATTGATTTAACCTGCTCAGGATCCATCCTCCCTTTTCTCATATACTGATACTGTGATATACTGGTACTGTGATATTATCCTTGGGAAACTGTAAGTAGATAGGGGAGATAAAGAACCAGGCATGACTTTCTTAACAGAAGAGAGGCCATCTTTGACCAATGCCATTTTGTGAACTAAGCCTGGGCACAATGCTTGCCCTTGAACGTGGAGTGCCAAGTCACTTCAGTCGTGTCTGACCCTTTGCAACACTATGGACTATAGCCTGTCGGGCTCCTCTGTCCATGGGATTCTCTAGGCAAGAATACTGAAGGGTTGCCAGGCCCTTCTCCAGGGGATCTTCTCGACTCAGGAAATGAACCTGGGTCTCTTACATTGGCAGGCAGGTTCTTTACCACTAGCGCCACCTGGGAAGTCTGCCCTTGAACAGGTCTCAGTAATAATTCTCAACTTCTCAGGCAAGAGAAGTAACCATAGCAAAACAATATATCAGTTGTGAAGACTCCCAGTTCTATTTCAGTGGTAAAGATCAGCCTGAAACATTCAACTGCCAGATCATCCTGAACCTAAAGAAGGATGATGTTGACATTTTCTGACCCTTATGACTTCAATCAACAAAAGCCTGGATTCTGCCAATGGTCCATGTCAACTGCCCAAGTGCCTGCATGAATGGCCATGTACTCTTAGCTTAAAATTCCCCCAGTTTTGCTGTTCAGGGAGACACTGCTTTAGGAAAGATCCCCAGTGTTCTCTTTACTCACTGCAAGAGATAATAAAGCCTTCTTTTTGAAACAGGAAGGAAGGGGGTCAGGGTACAACATTTAAAACAATGACATAGCCCAAGGACACAACATAAACCAATTAGAACAAATCAGGCCCAAGATGGTAGACCAGTCACTAGACGCCCACTAGACCTTGAGGATCAGTATACACGCACTGTAACACACAGCAAACTACATGATGCCCCACAGGTGCCAAGAAAAGAAAATCTGTCACTGCTTCCACTTTTCCCCCTTCTGTTTGCTTCTATAAATGATAGGATCAAATGCCATGATCTTAGTTTTTTGAATGCTGAATTTCAAGCCAGCTTTTTAACTCCCTTCTTTCACCTTCATTAAGAGGCTCTTTAGTTCCTCTTCACTTTCTGCCATTAAACTGGTATCATCTCTATATCTGAGATTGTTGATATTTGTGGTCTCATCTCTGTATTGTTGACATTTCTCCTGGCAATCTGGACTCCAGCTTGTGATTCATCTAGCCTGGCATTTCACATGATGTACTCTGCATAGAAATTAAATAAGCAGGGTGACAGTATACAGCCTTGAACTTTCCCAATTTGGAACCAGTCAGTTGTTTTCTGTCTGGTTCTAACTGTTGCTCCTTGACCTGCATATAGGTTTCTCAGGAGGAAGGCAAGGTGGTCTGGTATTCCCATCTCTTTAAGAATTTTTTCAGTTTGTTGTGATTCACACAGTCAAAGGATTTAGCATAGTCAATAAGGCATAAGAAAATGTTTTTCTGGAATAGCCTTGCTTTCTCCTTGATCTAACGGATGTTGGCAATTTGATCTCTGGTTCTTTTGTCTTTTCTAAACCCAGCCTGTACATCTGAAAGTTCTTGGTTCACATACTGCTGAAGCCTAACTTTGAAATAGCAGGGCACAACTTCTGAAAGAATGACATAGCCTGAGGACACAGCATAAACAAATTAGAATCAAATGTGTCCAAGATGACAGATGAGTCAACTTCAGACTAGACCATGATCCTCAATCAGCAAGCTAAATGACACAGCCAGAGGCACCGTGGCAGTTCCAAGCCACTGTCAAAAAAAGGTAAAAAAAAAAAAAAAAAAGTGGGCAATAGCCCAATTCCTGGAAATCTCCACCCTTTCCCCAAAATAGTTGGAATAATCCTCCCACTCATTAGCCTATGAAATTACCCAGCCCATAAAGGCTAACCATGCCACATTTCTATCACTTACTCTCCGTGATGGCCTACATTCTGTCTGGGGCATGTCTTTCTGTCTAAATTAATCCACTTCTTACCAATCACTTTGTCTCTCATTGAGTTCTTTCTGAGATGAGACATCAGTCTGAGCTTCATTAGGTCCTGAAACCAGATACGATAGGTTTGGGTTGTGTTTGAGTCCTGGCCACGTAGGTTCATGTTCCAATCTAAGGTAAATGGTTACAGCTTGAAGGCTTTTGAGTCTAACTTTGCTAGCATGTGAAATGAGCACAACTGTATGGTAGCTTGAACATTCTTTGGCACTCGCCTTCTTTTGGACTGGAATGAAAACTGACCTTTTCCAGTCCTGTGGCCACTGCTGAGTTTTCCAAATTTGCTGGCATGTTGAGTGCAGTGTTTTAACAGCATCATCTCTTAGGATTTTAAATAGCTCAGCTGGAATTACATTCAGTAGCTTTGTTCCATCAGAAGACCTCAAAGATATTATGTATACTCCTCGAGGAGGAACCAGGCCCCTACCCCAAGTGCTCCTCCGTCCATGGGGTTTACCAAGCAAGAGTACTGGAGTGGGGTGCCATTGTCTTCTCCTCTGACCCTGTTACCTCATGGCAAATAGAAGGGGAAACAATGGAAACAGTGATAGACTTTATTGTTTTGGGCTCCAAAATCACTGTGGATTTTGACTGCAGCCATGAAATTAAAAGACCCTTGCTCCTTGGAAGAAAAGCTATGACAAACCTAGACAGTATGTTAAAAAGCAGAGACATTACTTTGCTGGCAAAGGTCCATATAGTCAAAGCTATGGTTTTTCTAGTAGTCATGTATGGATTTAAGAGTCAGACCATAAAGAAGGCTGAGTGCTGAAAAATTGATGTTTTCAAGCTGTGGTGTTGGAGAAGATTCTTGAGCGTTCCTTGGACTGCAAGGAGATCCAACCAGTCCATCCTGGAGGAAATCAATCCCAAATATTCATTGGAATGACTGATGCTGAAGCTAATGCTGGGAAAGATTGAAGGCAGGAGGAGAAGGGGATAATAGAGGATGAGATAGTTGGATGGCATCACTGACTCAATGGACATGAGTTTGAGCAAACTCCAGGAGATGGTGAAGGACAGGGAAGCCTGGTGTGCTGCAGTCTATGGGGTCACAAAGAGTCAGACACAACTGAGTGCCTGAACAACAACAACAGTTTGAACTTGCCCTTTGGGATTCAGGGAAAGTCAAGGAGGCTGAATGAACTCTATTGCCTACAAACAAGAAAGAGGGATATGAAAAAGACTTTTCCCTGGGAGGCCTGCACAGGGTCCTGCTGCATTTCAGCTTCTTGGAGGATATTAAACCGAAAGACACAACCAAGCCAAAGATCAGGAGAAGGAAGGATTTATTACTTGCAGCCAGACTCCTCAAACTGACACATGAGTAAAGAGGGCAGAGCACAACGGTTGAAAGGATAACATAACCCGAGGACTATGAACACTACAAAAACTGATTTGAACCAAAGAGATTCAAAATGGTCAGCAGACTCAGCAACTTCCATTAGACCTTAAGCCTCAGTATATGCTCTATACAACACATCAACAAACTAAACGACACTCAATTTCACAGGCTAATGAGTGGGAGGATTATTCAAGCTATTTGGGGAAAGGGGCAGAGATTTCCAGGAATTGGGCCCCACCTACATTTTTGTTCTTTGATGGTCATTCTTAGAACTAACCTACAAGGCCAGGATAGTTCTAGGAATGACCATCAAAGAACAAAAAATAGCTTGAAAATAGCTTGAATAATCCTTCCACTCATTAGCCTGTGAAATTACCCAGCCCATAAAAACTAACCATGCCATATTTTGAGGCCACTTTGCCTTATGAGATGGCTTACATTCTGTCTGTGGAGTGCATTTCACTCTAAAATCTGTCACTGAGCTTCATTAATTCCTGAAACCAGGTGTGTGATTTTAGTTAAAAGTTTGTGGATGTTGGCTGGGTTTGAGTCTGGGGCCATGTGGATTCAAGTCCCAGTCAGAGTTACAAGGTTTCAGAACAGCAAAATTGGGGAAGTTTTAAGCTAAGAATACATGTCAATTCATGCAGAGAGGAGAGTTCAGCATAGAATTGGGACAAAGATTAACAGAGCCCAAGCTTTAGTTAATTGAAGTCATGAGGATCAGAAAAGATCAGCATCACCACTCCTTAGATTCCAATTGACCTAGTAGTTGAGCACCAGAGTGGGGGGATTTAAATTCTGCAAAACAGCTCAAGACAGTGCTTTAGGCTTGTCTTTACCCCTGAAATAGAGCTGGGATTCTTTACAACTGGTTTGATATCTTTGTTATTGTTACTTTTCTTGCCTGCTAAGTTTGTCCTTCTGTTCTCTTCAGATCAGTATTACTGAGGCCTCTCCAAGGGCAAGCATTGTGGGCAGGTTTAGATTAAAAAAAAAAAAAAAATGCTAAACTGTGCAAAGAGATCCTGGGCTAATGCTTTCACAGTGTGGCTTATCATCAACATTGCCAAAAGGGATTTTGTAAATTGGCTTTCTGGAAATCAAAGACTGTCTGGAGTGAGTTACCAAGAACTCTTAGCAATTGAAATTCTTTCTGGTACATATTTTAGGGTTGCTCTGTTGCTATAGCTATCAAATGATCCAAAGCCCCAATTTAAAAATATCCCTTATAACCACTTCCCATCTTATTTGTTTTCCCAACAAGCATTTCTCCTTCTTCCAGGGCAACATCTACATTTTTCTGTGGCAAATCGATCACAAAGTTAATCATCCACACTGGTACACTTTTGCAAGTTTAATGGGACACTTATCATTATACCAAGACATAGCCAAAAATTGAAATTGTTGTGATAACCAGGACATAAGTCATCTTAACCTTTGAAGAATCTCTCTTCCATTGTCTTTATTTTCTATTCTCTAATCTTCAGTAATGCTTTGATTTTGTTTCCTACCCTGGTTCTTCTGCTTTTCCTTTGATTAAAGTAACTCCTTCCTATTACCTTCATGAAAGTGAACTAGTGAGGTTGTTCAAAATTTTTTCAAAAATTTCTAATCATTCACTTATTTATCCAGTTAAATATTAAAAGGCTTCTCATTTAACTCTGCCAGTTATCAGGATCTAATTCTGGGCAAGTTCAATTCCTGCTTTAAGGCACTCATGAAGTAGATAAAACACACACACACTGTAATTTCATGAGATGTCAATAGAGGTAAAAATAATATATCATGAAAATTGAGAGGAAAGCAAATAATCTCAATTGCAGAAGCTAAGTTCAGATTTCTAAAGCAAATGAACTCTATTATATTAATCAAAGATAAGAAATATGGGGTCACAAAGAGTCAGACACAACTGAGTGCCTGAACAACAACAACAGTTTGAACTTGCCCTTTGGGATTCAGGGAAAGTCAAGGAGGCTGAATGAACTCTATTGCCTACAAACAAGAAAGAGGGATATGAAAAAGACTTTTCCCTGGGAGGCCTGCACAGGGTCCTGCTGCATTTCAGCTTCTTGGAGGATATTAAACCGAAAGACACAACCAAGCCAAAGATCAGGAGAAGGAAGGATTTATTACTTGCAGCCAGACTCCTCAAACTGACACATGAGTAAAGAGGGCAGAGCACAACGGTTGAAAGGATAACATAACCCGAGGACTATGAACACTACAAAAACTGATTTGAACCAAAGAGATTCAAAATGGTCAGCAGACTCAGCAACTTCCATTAGACCTTAAGCCTCAGTATATGCTCTATACAACACATCAACAAACTAAACGACACTCAATTTCACAGGCTAATGAGTGGGAGGATTATTCAAGCTATTTGGGGAAAGGGGCAGAGATTTCCAGGAATTGGGCCCCACCTACATTTTTGTTCTTTGATGGTCATTCTTAGAACTAACCTACAAGGCCAGGATAGTTCTAGGAATGACCATCAAAGAACAAAAAATAGCTTGAAAATAGCTTGAATAATCCTTCCACTCATTAGCCTGTGAAATTACCCAGCCCATAAAAACTAACCATGCCATATTTTGAGGCCACTTTGCCTTATGAGATGGCTTACATTCTGTCTGTGGAGTGCATTTCACTCTAAAATCTGTCACTGAGCTTCATTAATTCCTGAAACCAGGTGTGTGATTTTAGTTAAAAGTTTGTGGATGTTGGCTGGGTTTGAGTCTGGGGCCATGTGGATTCAAGTCCCAGTCAGAGTTACAAGGTTTCAGAACAGCAAAATTGGGGAAGTTTTAAGCTAAGAATACATGTCAATTCATGCAGAGAGGAGAGTTCAGCATAGAATTGGGACAAAGATTAACAGAGCCCAAGCTTTAGTTAATTGAAGTCATGAGGATCAGAAAAGATCAGCATCACCACTCCTTAGATTCCAATTGACCTAGTAGTTGAGCACCAGAGTGGGGGGATTTAAATTCTGCAAAACAGCTCAAGACAGTGCTTTAGGCTTGTCTTTACCCCTGAAATAGAGCTGGGATTCTTTACAACTGGTTTGATATCTTTGTTATTGTTACTTTTCTTGCCTGCTAAGTTTGTCCTTCTGTTCTCTTCAGATCAGTATTACTGAGGCCTCTCCAAGGGCAAGCATTGTGGGCAGGTTTAGATTAAAAAAAAAAAAAAAAGGCTTAGGCCAAAATGGCCTCTCTTCTGTCAAGAAAACCATACCTGGTTCTCATTTACCAGGGATCCCCTACCCTATCTGCTTACATTGCTTTAGCTGAGAAACGAAACACAACAATTGATTATCTATCTGTAGTATCTTGGGACTCAGAGCATGGGTCTACTGAGACTGGAGATTTGAGGATGTGCTTTTTAAAAAAATCGGTAAAGTACTGGTTCCTTTTTGTGAGGTTTAGTGAGGTCCTTCAAGAAAGGACAAGCTGCAGTTAACACTGGCTTGTCTGAAAGCAGTGAAAACACTAACAGCAGCCCCTTTAGCCCTTATCCTGAAAGACCAACCAACCAGGAGTCAGAAACTTTATAACTGGAGTTTAGAAAGTAAAGCCCTCTGTTCCAGTCTAAATTTAGTGCTGGCAAAAGTGGGGAGGGTAGAATGAAATCAGAAGATAAGACTGAAACCAGGAGCTGCACCCACATCTGTTGACAGAGCACCCAGGTTAATTGTTAGAAGACAGAAACTATCCCTTTAGGATCTGGAGTCAAGGACTGGACTGAAGTTCCAACACTGGCTTTTTTTGCTAACTCCCTGAATTTATAGGAAACAGGGTTGAGTTTACTAAACTCAACATTGGGTTGAGTTTACTAAACTTTTAAGGAACTTGGGTTTCCAGAGAAACTGCAACACCCATAAACTCAAGGCTGTGATTGCTCAACTCCCAAGGCAGTTCTCAGCCAGGATCCTAAACCCACACTAACAGAAATAGCACCAGGAGAAGGCCATGAAGACCAGGAAGTAAACACTCCTCAGTGCCTTTCTCAGCAATGGCCATAGAGAACAGATGACTAGCAAAATCCTCTGAAAAGACAGATCCCGGAGTAGACAAAAGAGGTTCTCAAGAAATTCACTCTAAAGCCAGAACAAGAGATCCCTCTACTCCTGTCCGGCAAATAGTATATTGTAAGGCACGCCTCCTCCCATTTCCTCTTTTTCAAGTAGAGATTCTTATGGTAGCTATTTTGTTTCCTCCTCACAAATGTATGTTTGTTGGAGATGATTAAATATCATTGTGCAACAAGTTTCTGAGCCAGGAGAAATGCACATTAATAAGAGTCTAGACTCAGCCTAGGAGCAGTAAGTGGGTAACAAGTGCCTGGTGCTGTAACATATATTTTTGATTCCACATGATATTATTGCTTAATGTAAGCTTGGGGAATTTTTGAATTTTTAGGTATAAGAAAAAGATGTGTGGATGGTGTGCAGCTAGGAGGTGGACTATAATAAATGTCTGTGTTTTGACAAATCTAGAATCCATTTCTTCTAGGCCTGCTCCCTGATTTTCCCAAAGGAACTACTCTTAACTTTCATTACAGTGAATAGGTGAATCTGATTTCACTTTGAGCTTCAGACATGGCCAATCAAAACATTGTAAACCTCTGACTTCAGTGATTGATTCTGGACATCTGAACTGTATGTTGATATCTAGGCCAGTTAAATCAAAAGAAACAAAACAGTTCTGGAGCTGGGTAAGAGTCGATTTCTTTCTGTTGGGATTGTTGTGAATGTAGAATATAAGCCTGCGGTTTTGAGCACCTATCATAAATGATGAACCTACCTGACAATAAAACTAAGACAAATGGGAGCATTTGACTCATTTGAGTCACTTCCATCTATCTGAACCTAAAAATAATCTGTCCTTGAATTTTTTTCATTATGTGAGTCAATCCCCTGCCTCTACTTCCCACTTTCTTGGGGGATAATCTAGATTATCCAGATTCAGTTCAGTTCAGTTCAGTTGCTCAGTCGTGCCCGACAATTTGCGACCCCATGAATCGCAGCACGCCAGGCCTCCCTGTTCATCACCATCTCTCGGAGTTCACTCAGACTCACATCCATCGAGTCAGTGATGCCATTCAGCCATCTCATCCTTGGTCGTCCCCTTCTCCTCCTGCCCCCAATCCCTCCCAGCATCAGAGTCTTTTCCAATGAGTCAACTCTTCGCATGAGGTGGCCAGAGTACTGGAGTTTCAGCTTTAGCATCATTCCTTCCAAAGAAATCCCAGGGTTGATCTCCTTCAGAATGGACTTGTTGGACCTCCTTGCAGTCCAAGGGACTCTCAAGAGTCTTCTCCAACACCACAGTTCAAAAGCATCAATTCTTCGGCGCTCAGCCTTCTTCACAGTCCAACTCTCACATCCATACATGACCACAGGAAAAACCATAGCCTCTGTCTCTTATACACATCTAGATGTGTATAAGAGACAGCAGTTATAGAGAATTATTTTATTTCTGGTGCCCACAAGCATCCACCTTGCCTTCTATGGGTTTATTTTCTTTCCAACTGAAAGCCTCTTTAACCCAAGTGCAACTGGAAGTCATGAACTGGATTTAATCAGGGATGTGATCATGTTTGGGCTTCCCAGGCAGTGCAAGTGGTAAATAACTTGACTGCAATGCGGGAAACAAGAGACACAGGTTCTATCCTTGGATTGGGAAGATTTCTTGGGGAAGGGAATGGCTACCCACTCCAGTATTCTTGCTTGGAGATTCCTATGGACAGAAGAGCCTGGCCGACTAAAGTCCCTGGGGTCACAAGAGAGTCAGACACAACTCAGCAACTAAACAACAACAACAAAAGTGAAGTATATGACTTGTGAAAAGTGTTAGTTTCTCAGTCATGTCCAACTTTTGCAACCCCATGGACTGTAGCCTGCCAGGCTCCTTTGTCCATGGGAGTTCCCAGGCAAGAATACTGGAGTGAGTAACCATTCCCTTCTCCAGGGGATCTGCTCCTGACCCAGGGATCAAACCTGGGTCTCCTGCATTGCAGACAGTTTCTTTACCATCTGAATCACCAGGGAAGCTACGCAACTTGTAGACCTCATGTTATTGCTCTCCACTTCATCTCCTTTCCCCACTGTGGCTGAATTGTGGACATGATGATAAGGGCCAGTGTTGACCATGAGCCATGAAGATGAGGCCAGCACTCTAGAGGAGGCAGAACAGCAAGGCAGAAGTAACCTGGACCCCTAAGTGACCACCTGGATTGGGGCCACCTACCTACCTGGGATAACCCGTGAGAAACAAACTGTTTTATGTAAAGCATGGGATTTTGGTGGCTCTTTAATACATCAGTTTAGTGTGTACATCCATCAGATAGAATGGATTATCATTTCCAAATAACGTGTGTGTGTGTTTGTGTATAGCAGATTAGGTGACCAAAGCTAATCAAAAATCTAACTTTTTCTTTATTCTCAGGATATAGAGGGAATACCCTCTATGCCAATGTTTGCCAAACTTTAGAATACATAAAAATTTCCTGGGGAGCTTGTTTAGAAAGATGATTTTGGATTCTATTCCCAAAGATTTTCATTTACTAGTGCCGGAGTATGGTCCAATAAGGGTATTTCTAAATTCATAATTTTGAGAGCACAGAAATCTAATTTGATTAATCATTTTACAAATAGTCATCTTATAGACTTATTCTTTTAAAGTTAATTTGAATTTAATTATATCTAAGATATAGACATAACTTGAAACATTTAATTCTGTATAGTCTGAAAATAGACTTGATGGGGGGAAGAAACAGGGTGTTTGGGATAGACATGGTAACCAACAAGGACCTACTGTGTAGCCCATGGAACTCTGCTCACTGTTATGTGGCAGCCTGGATGGGAGGGGAGTTTAGAGGAGAATGGATACATATATATGTATGGCTCAGTCCCTTAGACAATCACCTGCAACGTAATTGTTAATTGGCTACACCCCAATACAAAATAAAGAATTAAAAAAAAAATGGGCTTGAGATATGTTAAAATTATAAATAATGATTCAATTATAGGAAGTGACTTAGAATCTGAAATTTATATCAGAAAGATACAAAACAAGAGACAGACTTTTCACTACAATTTTTAGTTCTGCATGGAAGAAACAGATCTTCTAAACTTTAGCTTAAACCTAAACTTAAGGATAGAATGATAAGCTTCATATTCGATTCTTAGGTGTTTTTGTAACTTTTTGAAACAGCTAGAGGTACGAAAATAGGTGAGAAAAATGAAAGAAAATACTAAATTAGGCCCTTCTTACTTCTAATCCTCAAGTTTAAATAAAGGTTCAAGAAAAAAAAAAATCCATCTAATTATACCTTGGTGGAAAACAAGAGCCAAATTGGGAGGGGAAAAAAGCCCCCAGATTCTACATTGATAAATTATTTCCTTCATTTTTGTTGAATTCTATATCTTTTACCTCTAACATATTTATTATGAAGAAAAGAGGGCCTGCTTTTAAGCTGGGGACTTATTCCACTTCCTCAGCATGCAAGAAAAGTTCAAAAAGAGGAAAGTTATGACCAAGTGTAAAATATCCTTCAAGGCAACTATGTTCATTTCATGGTGGGAAGCAAGCCACACAAGGAGGCTTGAGTTGCAGGAGAGAAGCACATTTCTCTCCCAGCCAGGTAGCTTTAAATGCTTCATATAGAAGGACGAAACAAGTTGGATTTCACATCTATGCAACTTGGACATAAAGAGGTGAAACTTCTCACACATTACTTTTTTCAATAGGTTTTCCAAATGATTAAGTAGTTTGCCTTTAATGAACATTTTAATATGTGCACAGTAAGTGTTCTCATTCCAGAGGAAAGAAATCGCTGGACACTCTGAGTATATACCCTTCTCCCCAAGAGACTGAAAAATTACTTTGTATAGGACTTCATTGGTGGTTCAGTGGCTGAGAATCTGCCTGCCAATGCAGGGCACATGGGTTCAATCCCTGGTCCAGGAAGATTCCACATGCCATGGAGCAATTAAGCCCATGAGTTGCAACTACTGGGCCCATGTGCTCTGGAGACCGTGCTCTGCAACAAGAAAAGTCACAGCAATGAGAAGCTGCCCACTGCAACTAGAGAAAGTTTGTGTGCAGCAAGGAAGACCTAGGACAGCCAGAAAGGAAACTAACTAACTAACTAAAATTACAAAACAATTTCTTTGTATAAACAAAATTCTTTAATTTCTAGAGTGAAGTCTTATTTGGGTATAAATATACATTTAAAAGGAGAAGGCAATGGCACCCCGCTCCAGTACTCTTGCCTGGAAAATCCCACGGACAGAGGAGCCTGGTGGGCTGCAGTCCATGGGGTCGCTAAGAGTCAGGCACGACTGAGCGACTTCACTTTCAATTTTCACTTTCATGCATTGGAGAAGAAAATGGCAACCCACTCCAGTGTTCTTGCTTGGAGAATCCCAGGGACGGGGAGCCTGATGGGCTGCCGTCTATGGGATCACACAGAGTCGGACACGACTGAAGCGGCTTAGCAGCAGCAGCAGCATACATTTAAAAAGTAACCAACAATTAATATCAAATGTCTTGACAACCTATTGTGTATCTGAATTTAGACAAAATACTATTATCTACTTTCAGTTCCAGACTAAAAACTGTAAATTAGATATTTACACAGAGATACTCAGGGTGTGAAACACTATGAGGAATTAATGTGTGACATAATGATAGTAACATGTTCCTTATTGAAAAGTTTTAGGAAAGACAATTTTGAGAAAAGTGAGTCAGCTTTTTAAAATGCCTTTTTGTATGATTTTAAATTCTATTCATATATTTTAAAAGATGTTAACAGAAGCATTTTCCTCCAGGTAATGTTACTACCACATTCAGTTCAGTTCAGTCGCTCAGTCGTGTCCGACTCTTTGCAACCCCATGAATCGCAGCACGCCAGGCCTCCCTGTTCATTACCATCTCTCGGAGTTCACTCAGACTCACATCCATCGAGTCCGTGATGCCATCCAGCCATCTCATCCTCGGTCGTCCCCTTCTCCTCCTGCCCCCAATCCCTCCCAGCATCAGAGTCTTTTCCAATGAGTCAACCCTTCGCATGAGGTGGCCAAAGTACTGGAGTTTCAGCTTTAGCATCATTCCTTCCAAAGAAATCCCAGGGTTGATCGCCTTCAGAATGGACTGGTTGGATCTCCTTGCAGTCCAAGGGACTCTCAAGAGTCTTCTCCAACACCATAGTTCAAAAGCATCATTCTTCGGTGCTCAGCCTTCTTCACAGTCCAACTCTCACATCCATACATGACCACAGGAAAAACCATAGCCTAGACTAGACGGACCTTAGTCGGCAAAGTAATGTCTCTGCTTTTCAATATGCTATCTAGGTTGGCCATAACTTTCCTTCCAAGGAAGATGTGTATAAGAGACAGGAGATATGTTAACAAAACAGACTCATACGAGAGATGATTGAGGTGAAACTGCTTGTTCTGTAGGCAGTGGAGCAAGACGAGGATTTCAGATGAAAGAAATTCAGGGGTATCTTGGCGGATGAGTTTAAAAGAGAGGAAAAAACCAAATTGTTTCCTCATTTTAAAAAATGACAAAATTTTTTTGTCTGAGTCTGTAACCTCATTAAGACGAATGTTTTGAATACTTTCAGGGTGTAGGGGTGTCAGGTCTGGCTTTGGGGACATTTTTGTGGGTATAACCTCATTGTAACTTACATCATAATCTCTCCCTAATGGTACAAACAGGGAGATTTTCTTAGGGTATATTTTTAAAAATTAGTTTCTGCTGTACAGCAAAGTGAATTAGTTATACATATACATGTACCTCCATTTTCAGATTTCCTTCCCATTTAGGTCACCATAGAGCATTGAGTAGAATACCCTGCACCATACGGTAAGTTCTCATTTGCTATCTACTTTATACATAGTGTCAGTAATTGACATATATATGTCAATCCCAATCTCCCAACTCATCCCACCCCCAGCTTCCCTCCTTGGTGTCTGTAAGTTTGTTCTCTACATCCGTGTCTCTATTTCTTCTTCCTTTGTAGAGGATTTCTTTATAGATAAATGGAAATGCTTTCAGCACTACTTTCCAGCCTTGGCCAGCCTAGGAAGTCTATTTATCATTGAGATCTCAGTTCCTGTCCTCTGTCAGCCCTGCTCACCATTCCTCAGCCCCCTGCAGTGGCACCAGCCCCTCCCCATGCCTCCAGCCTAAGCATTTATTAATGCTACAGCATTTTTGATATTTCTTGCTCTTCTAGACAAGTGCAGTTCCTTTGAGGTGTTACTTTTCTGGGGTGCATGGTGAATTTGGGGATTTGTTGGTGGGGAAGAGGTTATTTTTGATTGTCACAGTGATCTGGAGGGTTGGGAGATGTACCTTCTTGTAATGCAAGGAATGAACCCACAAAAAGGATAGTTCCTCATCTCTCAATTTTTTAATGTTCAGCTGGACATTTACATTTGATGAAAGCCCAGTTTAAACTTCTCTGAACTTAAAATCTAACTCCACATTATATACAAGGTAGATTGCCACACCTGCATATATCCTGAATTCTCTAGGAAAAGAGCTACTAGGTAAGTCAAGGAAAGATCATAATTTTCTTTTAAAGAACTAGTTAATTGTTCACTATTTCAGTGACCGTGGTTTTCATGACAATTGATTTAACAACAAAAAATATGAGCCTACCCTTGCAACTATCATGGTCAAGGTGATTCTATACAGAGGGCAGGCATTATTGGGGTTGAGGGTGGGGGGGTCACGGGGGTGGCCGCACTTCCGCTGAGGTGGCCTGGTCATGGGAGCAGGCGGGGAGGCAGAGGGAAGACGGGAGCCCCCAGGACGGAACCGGGCGGCTTTGCTGGAGGAACTGGGGGAAGGCGGGAAGGGTTCAGGGGAGCCCAGGGGCTGGTCGAGGCCAGGCCCCGCAGAGAAACAGCCGGGATACAAGTTGGGCGGCAGGGCGAGCCCCTGCCTGGCCATCGAAGCTCCGGAGCAGTGTGTAGGCTGATTGGCGAGAGCTGGCAGTGCCTCGGGCCAGGATGCTGGCAGTTCGGGCCGACAGTGGGCACGGGCGCTCGGTCCATTCTGGAGCCAGCGTCAGTGTGACTCAGGGATGGGTTATCATCCGAGTGAGGGGCGCTGTCCCTCTCAAGGTGGAGCAGCTCACTGGCTCTCCCCGAAAGAAAAGCTCAGATCTGTGCAACCTGCCAATTCCTATGGCTGAAATATTCCCACCATGGCTGGAGTTGAGTCCAACTTCCTGCTTCCTCGTGGTCTACGTCTTCTTCCTTATCCCCATTACCGTTTGCCTTCATCGTCACTACAGCCACCATCTCCATCATCACCATCGTCTCCACCATCTTCATCGTCACCACCATCACTTTCTTTATCACCGTCCCTTCATCAGCAGCATCGCTGGGTTGGGGGAGAAGAGGACTGCTCCGTTACCCGTAGTTTCAAATCTTCGGCCATGACTGTGTCCTACTTGCCCGTTTTAAACTGGGGGGCAATCCCGTGGTGGAGAAGGAACTGGAAGCCCACTCCAGTATTCTTGCCTCGAGAATCCCATGGACAGAGGAGCCTGGTGGACTACAGTCCCTGGGGTCGCAAAGAGTCGGACATGACTGAGCAACTAACACTAACATGATCCCGTGGTGGCGCCGAGCTGGGAATGAGGAGATGGCTGGGACAAGGGGGTGTCTGAATGGATGAGAGCCCTGCTTGTTCACAGCGCTGCGTCCAGCAGGACCCGACAGGCCCCGGGCTCCTTGGACTCACGGGGGAGCCTGGGCCACCTGCCGCCTGCCCACTGCGGTGCTGGGCCGCCACCCTCGGGCACAAAGTCGGGGCCGGGCCTTGGAGGCTCCATGTGTTTGGTGCCCCGGGGGAGGTAGGGGGCAGCCTGGCTGTCCGGGGTCGGAGGGGAGGGGTGTCTCCCGCACGAGTGGGGCGCCCGGGCCCCCTCACCGTGGGATGATGCCTGCACTGTTGGTGACGACACTCCGGCAGGGGAACCCGAGGCACTGGGGCTAAACCATCAGGGGGCTGGGCCCGGCTCTGTGCTCTCTGCAAGTCTGGGCAGGGACAGGCTTGTCCAGCTGTGGCCGTCAGGGACTCTGGACCTGACCCTGGGGCACGTGGCCTTCTTCCTCCCTCTTTGAAGATGGTGGGCAGACATGTCCCCCCAGCCTGGGGGCAGGAGCACTCTGCTCGGGTGCCTCCTGCCCGGACACGGGGACTCAGGGCTCAGAGGGGGCTGTCCCAGGAGCCCAGCGCCTCACCTCCCAGGGGGAGAAGCCAGGGTCCACGAGGGGAAGGGGTGCCTCAAGGGGCCACCAGGCTGCTTCCTCTACAAAGGCCAGGAAGGAAGACAGACCTCACTCACCCTCCAGGAGACAAAGACCTGCAGGGAGGCGAGCCGACGAGCACGTGAAATAGATTCGCAGGCGCAGAAAACAAACTTATGGTTACCCAGGGGGAAGGGGGAGGGGCAAATTAGGAGTTTGGGGCTAACAGTCACACGCTAAATGGATGGACGATGATGGCCTACTGTACAGCCCAGGGGACTGCACTCCGTATCTTGTAATGATGTGTAGCAGGAGTCTGAAAAAGAGAATCGCTTTGCTGTCCACCTGCAACCAGCACAACGCTGGAAATCAGCGATACTTCAATTAAAGAAAAGGCACGTCCAGGCGGCGGTGGCAGGCCTTAAGCCCAGCGAGAGCCCTTCTGAGCCCTGGAGGCCTGAGCAGCGGCCCCGGTCAGAAGCGCAGCGGGGAGGGCCCTCCAGCCAGTTGTTTTCAGGGTAAGAGACGCCTTACAGCAAAGGAATTTAGCAACGCCTGAGTGTGGTCCTGAGCACTTTCTCTCAGTCGTTCACGCCGTCATCATGCTCTGAGCTCCCACCAGACCCTGCGTCCTACAACAGAGACCCCGCGTCCTACTACAGAGACCCCGTGACTGGAGGCCGGTCCTGCTGCCGGCCTTGGTCGAGCAAGCGCCCCGCACCCCAGGTCTCCATGGACCCTCCTCACCAGGAGCCCACACCCACCAGCCCGGAGCTCCTGGTGGGCTTCTCCTCGGCACAGTCAGGTGCCCGGGGCTGGAGAGCTGGACACACCCCGATCCCTGGGAGGGGTCCCCAGAGCCAGCGGGGCATGGTATCCCGTTGCTTCTCCACCGTCACCCCCCATCTGAGCGTGTCCTCGGGCCCCTCCGTCTCTCGCCTGCATCGCGCTGATCTGCACTCACTGTTCACATCTGTCTCTTATACACATCTAGATGTGTATAAGAGACAGATTTTAGGCCAGAGGCAGGCGGGTGGGGAGGTTACAAAGAGGCAGGAGGAATTCATTGGCTCCTTTGTAGTGTTAGTTTCATGATATAGACATGAGGTAGGAGGTAGATGGACCCCCAAAACCCAGGAAAACCAATTTAAGTTCCTTCCCTGTGGACAGAAACTCCAAACTATCAATAGCAGAACAACTGAGAAGAGGCTGGGCCCTACCCAGGTAAGAAGTAAAAGATCACATATTATTCATTCTTTATCCTTCAGAGGCACAGGTCAGTAGTGGCCTGCCACAGGGACAAGGTTTCAGGCTGCAGCAGACCTGAGAGGTGCAGTATGTGGCGTGAGTCCTCTTCAAGGAGGTCACCATTAGCTCCACTACAGAGCCACCAAGCAGATGACCCACAAACTGGAGGCAACTTATACCAAATAAGTTCTCACACTGTTGCAACAGTTCTAGGGCTCATAACAGATTTCCCAAACTGGGGATGCAGCAAAGGGACTGAGAACTCCCAGGGAATTTGACGTTGAAAGCCAGTGGGATTTGATTACAGAACTTCCCTCTGACTGGGGAAACAGACTCTTGGAGGACACAACAAAACTTTGTGTGCACCAGGACCCAGGAGAAAGGAGCAGTGATCCCACAAGAGACTGAGGCAGACTTGCCTGTGATTGTCTGGAGTCTCTGGTGGAGGCATGGGTCGACAGTGGCCTGCCGCACAGTCAGGGGCACGGGCTACATGTTGAAAGCCAGTGGGATTTGATTACAGAACTTCCCTCTGACTGGGGAAACAGACTCTTGGAGGACACAACAAAACTTTGTGTGCACCAGGACCCAGGAGAAAGGAGCAGTGATCCCACAAGAGACTGAGGCAGACTTGCCTGTGATTGTCTGGAGTCTCTGGTGGAGGCATGGGTCGACAGTGGCCTGCCGCACAGTCAGGGGCACGGGCTACAACAGTCCTGGGAGCTGCGGTGTGCTGGCATAAGTCCTTTTGAAGGAGGTTGCCAATACAGCCATTACCCCTACCATAGCTTGGCCTCAGGACAAACTACAGGTAGGGAACACAGCCCCACCCAACAGCAGAAAATTGGATCAAAGATTTACTGAGCATGGCTTTGCCCAGCAGAGAAAGACCCAGTATTCCACCCAGCTAGTCCCTCCCATCAGGGAGCTTTCACAAGCCTATTATCCTCATCCATCAGAGGGAATGCACAACAAAACCTTGTGTGCACCAGGACCCAGGAGAAAGGAGCAGTGACCCCACAAGAGACTGAGGCAGACTTGCCTGCGAGTGTCTGGAGCCTCTAGTGGAGGCATGGGTCGACAGTGGCCTGCCGCACAGTCAGGGGCATGGACTACAACAGTCCTGGGAGCTATGGTGTGCTGGCATAAGTCCTTTTGAAGGAGGTTGCCATTACAGCCATTACACCTACCATAGCTTGGCCTCAGCACAAACTACAAGTAGGGAACACAGCCCCATCCAGCAGCAGAAAATTGGATTAAAGATTTACTGAGCATGGCTTTGCCCAGCAGAGGAAGACCCAGTATTCCACCCACCTAGTCCCTCCCATCAGGGAGCTTTCACAAGCCTATTATCCTCATCCATCAGAGGGAAGACAATATAGAAACCACAATCACAGAAAACTAATCAAACTGATCATTTGGATCACAGCCTNACCCAGTATTCCACCCAGCTAGTCCCTCCCATCAGGGAGCTTTCACAAGCCTATTATCCTCATCCATCAGAGGGAAGACAATATAGAAACCACAATCACAGAAAACTAATCAAACTGATCATTTGGATCACAGCCTTGTCTAACTGAATGAAACTATGAGCCATGCCGTGTAGAGCCTCATGACAGACAGGTCACGGTGGAGAGTTCTGACAAAACGTGGTCCACTGGAGAAGGCAATGGCAAACCACTTCACTATTCTTGCCTTGAGAACCCCATGAACAGTATGAAAAGGCAAAAAGATATGACACTGAAATTTGAACTCCCCTAGTCAGTACGTGCCCAACATGCTATTGGAAGAAAGTGGAGAAATAGCTCTAGAAGGAAAGAAGAGGATGAGGCAAAGCAGAAAAAATACCCTGTTTTGGATGTGTCCGGTGGTGAAAGTAAAGTCTGATGCTGAAAACACAGTATTGTATAGGCACTGAGAATATGCGGTCCATGAATGAAGGTTAATTGCAAGTGGTCAAACAGGAGATGGCAAGAGTGTTGGGGTTCTCAAGGCAAGAATACTGAAGTGGCTTGCCACATTACCACCTTCTAGTTGGGTAATCTCATGATTCCTTATCATTGCAAAAGTTTAGAAAATTCTGATGGTATAATGCCTGACTTGGCTTCCCATTCTCATATTCCAGTGTCAAGATACCAGCCTATACATACGTTTTGGTTTATATACAATGCCTCAGAGCCACAAGATTTCCTTCTTTATAGCAAGAGATCCTTCTTTCCCCTCTACATTTCTCAAGATATTTTACAGAGGAAGAGTGACCTAAAAATCTAGATCACTCTCTTTTGTAGGTGAAATTTTGCTTAATGGATTGGCTAAGAGATATTTGCATTAATAAGTTGGAGAGTATTTAGGGCAATTCACTGGCCCCTTCCCAGAGAAAAATACTCTGTGATTCTTATTCAACAACTTAACCTACTAATATTCTAAACTAATGTTTTCTTTTGAACAGAAACAGAGGATGGTAAGCATGAAGCTTAATTTACTGTTTGACAGAGTTTGTTATTCAAAACCAAGCTTCTGTGGCCTATTCTAAGTGATCGAGGTTTGGGGTAAACCCTCTTGTGGTTTTACCAGTTATTGTCCTTAAAATCTGAGTTTCTTCAGATGAATCCACATATGCATCAGTGAAGCCCACAGTTTCAGAGTAATCTCCTCACTCCCCGTTCTATTTTAACCAATATTTAAGAGTAGATTTAGCCACAAGAAAATTGGCTGCACCCATAATGTTATGGTGTTAGGGACATCCGCCAACTATTTCAAAACATGGAGGGCATTGGCTGGCATCAGTGAAATAAGTGGAGTTTAGCTTTGAAAACTGATTTTGTAAGTACTTCTCTTTCTAGTATGCTTGCTGGAATCTCATTCAAATATATTTTGCAACAATGTGGTTACTACCTCATTGATCTCAGAAAAAAAACACTTCGCTTTGTAAAGGAGAAAATATTCTCATCCCATTAGGTTATCAATTTATGAACCCCAAGTACTTTTCATTTCAGCATAGATTTTTTTCCATTTTCCCATTTGTCCCACAAACAATGTCTTTGGCCAAGAAAAACATCTACAAAAACAAATATTTTATGTCTAGATTTCACTCGAGAATAACATATAACTGAATTTTCTGTGTTTCAAAAATATTTGAAATTATGACCATAGTTTGTGATAAAGGAGACATGCGTTTCCATAGGTCCAAAAGTGTCTAGAAAATGTTCTCAAATAGCTTACATAAGAGATCACAGTACTCAGTTGAATAGACTTTTTTTTATCCATAAAGGGGCACAGAGTGAGTTTTCTTGTTAGCAGGTGCCAAAGATTTTTTCCTACAATCTATGCATAATGGAGAAGGCAATGACAACCCACTCCAGTACTCTTGCCTGGAAAACCCCATGGGCAGAGGAGCCTGGTAGGCTGTAGTCCGTGAGGTCGCTACGAGTTGGACATGACTGAGCGACTTCACTTTCCACTTTCCTGCATTGGAGAAGGAGATGGCAACCCACTCCAGTGTTCTTGCCTGGAGAATCCCAGGGACGGAGGAGCCTGGTGGGCTGCCGTCTATGGGGTTGCACAGAGTCGGACACGACTGAAGTGACTTAGCAGCATGTATTATTTACCAGTTAGGAAGATTATTTATATATAATTTCCTTCTTGGAACTGATAACAATCCTTAACAAAATAAATCTTAGAAATCAATAATAAAGCTAACCAAATCAATATCTGTGTTACATAAATGGATTTTTTTCTCACATTTTTTTGAAAGAGGATATTTTAATCCATAAAATCTAAGACTTGTAGGACTTCCAGAAGTTTTATTCTTGCTAGAATACTGTGTTCAGAAGTCCTGGAACATGGGAAAATACTGACATTTAAAGTTTCTAGATTGTTTCCACCTTTAAAAATCCAGAAACTTTTCCATGTTGCTAATTTTTTATTGAGCAATAGGTATTGAATACAGAAGGTATACTCCTATTAGGCACCTTTATAATTACATTAAGCAAATTTTACTTTATCAAATTTCAGTGAATTCTACTTATTAGTGAACTTTTTAGGTATACCACCTTATCATTTGACAGGTTCATACTTAGAACTGACCATTCCTAATATAATACTTTCAGGGACATAACCCTTAAACCTTTTAGAAAAATGCCAATAAAAGAGATGAGTCAGAAAGGGTCCCAGCTGGAAATGGAAGGCATACTCAAACAAGGATACTTAGAAAGGGTTTAGTAAAGAGAGATTGCAGATGTTTGGAGAAGGTTTATGCAAAATACAAAGGAGAGCGCTGCTAGCACCCCTAAGCTTGCAGGGCAAGTTGAAGAAGTGGTTACCAGAACCCAGAAGAGGACACTGTGTAGAGAAGGCCACCCTGAGGGGGGCTATGAAGGATGAAGCCAGTCTGTGGCGATCCAACAGGGAAGGAACATCCCCAAATCACTCTTTGCCTCTCTGTGACTCATTGCCATGTTTTCTATGGGCTCAACTGCACTGCTTAATATGGTAGCCTAGTCACAGATGGCTACTGAGCACTTGAGACTAAAGTGTAAAACACATACCAAATTTCGAAAACATAGTATGAAAGAGAATTTGAAACATCATATTACTAAGCTTACATTAATAAAAAATAGGAAGGATAATATTTTAGACATCCCTCTCCTGGGCATATGTCTGGAGAAAACCATAATTTGAAAAGATACATGTATCTCTATGTTCATAGCAGCACTATTTACAATAGCCAAGACAAGGAAGCAACTTAAATGCCCATTAACAGGGAATGAATAAAGAATATCTGTACAATGGAATGTTATTCAGTCATTAACAAAATGAAATAATGCCATCTGCAGCAACATGGATTAACCTAGGAATTATCATACTAAGTGAAATAAGAAAGAAAAACAAATACCATACAATATCATTTATATATGGAATCTGAAAAATGATACAGATCAACTTATTTGAAAAACAGAAAGACTCATAGGCTTAGAAAACAAATTTATGGTTAACAAAGCAGAAATGTAGGGGGAGGGATAAATTAGAAGGTTTGGATTAACATATACCCACTACTATATATATAAAATAGTCCACAAAGACCTACTGTACTCTATAATAACACATACAGGAAAATAATCTGAAAAAGAACAGGTGCCTGTGTATTTTTAACATATATGTTTAAATCACTTTACTGTATACCTGAAAATAACACAGCATTGTAAATCAACCATACTTCAATATAAATTATAAATTTTTAAAAATGCACACTTGGCCAAATTCTAGGATACATATTCTTTCCTCATGTTCCACACTTTGTCTTGGAGATTTATCTTACAAATATAAGATTCTTGTGCTCTCATCTTAATGAGAACAAGATTTATGTTTGAAATCTGTTTTGTTGGTTGCTTTTTTTTTTTACAGTTTTGAATGTAATGATATAGTACTGATTATGGTTTTATAAAGCAGATATAAATATCACAGAAAACAAATATCATAGAAAAGTCTTAAGTTTCCTGATTGTGTAGTCTTTGATTAAAATGAAATTTAGTCCAATTAATACTAAAAAGATTATTTTTGAAAATATTACATAAGCTTGAAGGAAAAATTAAGAATTTTTCTTGCAAGAAAAATGCATGCTTAATCTAGATTTTGAAATTCATTGATGTAAGAGAGTACTTTTTTTTTTTACTTTTGCCACTTGGGCAATTTTTGTCTTTCTTTTCTTCACCCAGTGTGCTGTATCACCTGCATAGAATACTAACAGCTCAGATGTTTGAGGCAATGTACATTTAAAATTGGAGATGCCTCAAAAAATTATAAAGGGAATGCCATTAAAAAAACTCTGAAAGCCTCCGGAAGCATACAGATCAAATTCTAGAAGTCAGTAAACACTATATACATATGTCTATTGTGTAATTGCTGATTTTAAGTATTATTTAATAGCATTTACCAGAGAAGGGTAGACAGTGAACAACCTCATACTTCCCAAAACTTCTATTCTCTTCCTCTTTTTCTAGGCTCCAACCTCTTGCTTATATTCCTCAAGTATCTTGTTCCATCTTCCTCTTCCTTTACTGTCATATAGAATTAGTCACCATATTATGCCTTCACATGACTTCTCAAGTGACCCCACATATCTAGAAAAATCCTATCTTCTATCAACACTCCACCTTTAAGCCAAAGGCCTGCTCTAGGCTGAACCAGAAAAAATTATCCTTCACCATCTTCTAGTCTTTAAGTCCTTGTTTATTTCTTTTTAGCACCTCTACCAACTGTTTACAGATATCAGGCCTTCTTTTCCTTTTCCAAGATTAAAGTTCAGATTCAGCTAGATCATATTGGAAAACTCTCATACATTTATTGAAGTTTAACCAATGAGTAGTTTCCTGTGTGCAAGAAGTATCTGAATTTTAGCATGGGATAGTTGGTTAATTCAGAGGGCTGAAGATTTAATCATAAAATATTCAGAACAATCAGATCAGGTGCCAGTCATGCCCAATGTCCCCATGAATTGCTCTGCTTAGGAAAGCAACACCAGGCTCTACATGCAAAGTCAGAACTAATTTGACCAGAATAGATACTTTATAACCTGTAAGACTGACTGGTTCAAAATATTCTATCCAATAAGGGTGAGATAATTCACTAAACCAATCATCCTATCTCCTTTAGAGTTTTGTATGAAGATTTCAGGAAAAATTTCCCAGGAAGGGTATACAAGAACAGAATGGGTAGGCCAGTCAGGAAAAACAGATTAAAATAGGAGAAGGGACTTCCTTGATGGTCCAGTGGCTAAGACTCCATGCTCCCAATGCAGGGGGCCCAGGCTCCATCCCTGGACAGGGAGCTAGATCCCACGTGCCAGCAACTAAAAAGATCCAGCATGCTCTAACTAAAGATCTGCATGCTGCATCGAAGACTGGATATCCCTTGAGCCACAACTAAGACCCAGCACAGCCAAATAAATAAATAAAAATGTTAAAAATATTAAAATAGGAGAAAACCGACAAAGTAATAAAAGAGAAAATAATTGGTTCCCAAGTGTTTTGGTTATCTATTGCTGTGCAACAGATTACTTCCATACTCAATGCTATCAACAAGAGTTTTGCTTGCTCATGATTGGGTCAGGAATTGAGGCAGAGTTTGGGCAAGTTTTTCTGCTCCACATGGCCTGAGCTGTCTCATTCACTCATCTTGTGGTGGAGCTGGACTGGAAGTTCCAAGCAAGCTCTCCTCATGTCAACGGCACTTCTGTGCTCTGCCGCACGGGGTCTCACCCTATCTAAGGGGCTAGCTTGGGCTCCCTCACTGCTCGGTGATCCCTGGTTAGTTGTACTTCTTAAGTGGTGGCTGGTTTCTAAGGAGCATTCCAGGACGGGTTAAGTAGAATCTACAGATCTTTGAAGACCAGCCTTGAAAGTTATATAGCCACTGCTGCCATATCCCATTCGTCACAGTGTGTGTAAGGGCTAGTTTAGAATCAAGGGGAGGGGAAATAAACCTCACCTCTCAGACTGAACGACTCAGCACGCATGCACACTTGATGAGAGGTGTGGCAAGAATTTGATGATATCCTTCAGTCACCATATCAGGGTTACTTTAGAGACATGTGGTTTTCCAGTTCTGAGTCTTTGTAGCAAATGGAAGGTCCCAACAGACAACTCATTTGGGGTGTTGGTGGTGAGAACGGGGTATGTTCAGGGCCACTTGTCATAAGTTACTGAGAATCACTGTGTTTATTAGCAATGTTTTTCTTAAATCATGCCACATCCATAGTACTTCTCTAGTCTAAGGATATAAATAAAAACTTTTAACTTTCCTGAAAGCTGTACAGGCAATTATTTTCTATGGAATCACCTTTAAAAATACTAAAAAAAAAAAACAACAAAAAACACACAAAACTTATAAAGTTAATAGAGGTGAGGTGAAGTTGCTCAGTCGTGTCCGACTCTTTGCGACCCCGTGGACTGCAGCCTACCAGGCTCCTCCATCCATGGGATTCTCCAGGCAAGAATACTGGAGTGGGTTGCCATTTCCTTCTCCAGAGGATCTTCCCAACCCAGGGATCGAACCCAGGTCTCCCACATTGGAGGCAGACGCTTTAACCTCTGAGCCACCAGGGAAGCCACTAAAAAAAAGTACAAAATAGATCTTTGTGGAAGATTTCTTTTTTTTTTTTTTTGGCTCTGCCGCACAGCTTCTGGAATCTTACTGGGCCCACACCAGGGATCAAATCTGGGTCCTTGGCAGTAAACATAGAGTCCTAACCACTGGACTGCCAGGGGATTCCCTCGACATTTATTTTATTGTGCCCTATTAATCAAGTACACGTGAATGCAATACATAAGGGTAAACTCTTTCCTGAGCTGTCTGAAATGACAATGCTTTTCAGAATAAATGCTGCTTTTACATTTTCATGGACTAGAAGTCTACTCAGAATGTGTACAGCACCTGGCAGAGTCGAGGAGGGGGCAGGAGATGGGCAGGAAGCACATGGTGTAGCCAAACGAGGGTGACCTAGGGTGAAAGAGATGCCCCAGTTAATTTCTGGGAAACAAAACCCGAGGCACTTGAGGGCGAGAGAAAAGTCTCATTAGGGCTAGAAGATATCTACTTTGGCCTTTTCTTTTTTTAAACAAATAATTCTAAGAGCAGTTAAGAAACTTACCTGAAGTGTCATAATTCCTTAGATACAGGCATTTCACTTCGTGTATCTACCACACATCATGTATGAGTAAAATTTTTGACCTTCCGAACCTCACATTTGGTCCTGTTGCCATTTATGAGATTTTCTCCCCTTGTGTCTCCTTTTAAGGCAGGCTTCTGTGTTGATTTTAAAACTGTGTCACCTGTTTTAAATCAGGTTTTTTCAACCTTTATGAAACCCAGGTGGCACTAGTGGTAAAGAACCCACCTGCCAATGCAGGAGACACAGGAGACGCAAGTTCGATCTGTGGGTCAAGAAGATCTCCTGGAGTAGGAAATAGTACCCCACTCCAATCTTCTTGCCTGGAGCCTGACAGGCTACAGTCTAGGGGGGTCACAAAGAGTTGGACATGACTGAGCATGCACGCACGTAACGTGAAGATGCTGGTTCATCAGGCCTGAAATATTGTAGTTTTCATAGGCTTCCAGGTGACATTGATGATGCTTGTCTGTGGGCCAAATTTTGAATCTCAAAGAATTAGAGTATCAAAACATGTCCCTAAAATACCAGTGGAAATTACCAGGAGATTAAGCATAGGCATAAATGCCAAATGGAGTCTACTTTCCTGGGCTAGTCAAAGAGTTATTCATTTATTCAAGAAATACTTATCAAGAGCTTAAAACAGGTTAGATTTGTTCTAGGAAGAAAAAAGATAAACTTTTCAACTGTCATTTCTATTATCATAGTAAAACAAAGTGCCAAGTTTGTGCTTACTTAGAAGTCACTTTTGATATGTCCAAGCAGAGTTGCTTTCTAATGCATTTGGGCTGTAGATTATACATATATTTTGAAAGACTTTTTCCAGGAATAGACTCTCTTACTCTACCAGTATATTTTTCAAACTTCTAGAATTTAGAAATACATTTGGAGACTATTTTTAGTGAAATTTTGCTCCAAAATAAAGTATCTTTATCAATCAAATAAATGGAAGAACAATTTTGCTTTTCGTCCACAGAGGAAAGCCAGCTCATCTTGTGTGGTACTTGAACTTGATAAATGTGCACAGAATGCTTTGTGTGACACATTCTAGCATCACTTGGCTTGCTTCCACAGCTGCCCCATGTGGTCTTTTGTGACTTAACCTGGGTCACATCGACCTGCCAAATAACTAACACTGCCAAGTGCCAACCAGATAGAGCAAACTGAATTATTTGGTAATATTTTCCTTATTTTTAGGGCAACAACCTCAGTGTTTATTAATCCAATGAGATGGTTCCTTTATAATTAACCTGAGGGATGCATCAAATGTCTAATTGTACCTCTGACAGCAAAAGAGTGAACTTTGGTGAGCCTTGAAACTCCCTCAACACATTCTTAGTAGAAGCAGCTTTGCAGCTATCCGTTGGTGGCTGAGAGAGTTAAAAAAAAAAAAATAGCAGTCATGCTATTGCAACACTGATTGCCCCAGCCTCTCCTTTCAGTTAATGAGGTGTTGAAAGTTCAAGACCTAAGTTATTTGTGGAACTAAAAAGAACCTAAAGATTACTACCTGCTGGAATGAAGACTTTAGGATTTAAAGCTCATTCACAATCATGCTGTCAGGACTGTATTTTGGATGCATTTGATAGTTCACCATAATTTGTTTATTCACACATATATTTTGATCACATAAAGTGCAGTTTCCTGCAAGCAAAAATAGTGCCACCTGTTTCTCCACTGTGCTAATACACAGCCTTATTTAAGTGTCCAGAACTGCTTGGTGAGTAATAACAGGATGCAATCTGCAGGTTGATTTTCTATTATTTAGGTATTTTTAGTTAGTGTCAAATTTTCTGCTTATTTTACAGAGAAATTCTTGGTCAGCTTCCCTATTTCTTGATTATGGCTGGATTAGACAATTAGACCAGTTCCTCAAAGAAGTTTGGATGAATCCCCATGATTCTGTAATTGACTTTTCCAGAGAAACAAACGGATGCAGATGATCTAAAATGTCTCAATATCTTCTGGGGTATTCAGATCCTGAATTTGGGTATTATGAATGCAGCAAGAGGCAATAGGAAAATGAACTCTTTCAGAGCTAGTTCCAGGAAGAGCCTAAACTTACTCTTCAGTTTCCTCTCAACTGCACGTATTCTATGGGACTTGAGAATAACATATCTGGACATAACTTTGTAAAGTTTTTCTTTTAAAATCTCCCACAACCCTATATAATTTTATATATTATGTAATATAGCCCAATAATATATTATTTAATGTATCTTATATGGTGATAGAATTATGCCACTGAAGACGTTTTCAAGGAACATTACCCACTGAATACTCTGACTTACTGTTCAGTTCAGTTCAGTCACTCAGTCGTGTCCGACTATTTGTGACCCCATGAATCGCAGCACGCCAGGCCTCCCTGTCCATCACCAACTCCTGGAATTCACTCAGATTCACGTCCATCGAGTCAGTGATGCCATCCAGCCATCTCATCCTCTGTCGTCCCCTTCTCCTCCTGCCCCCAATCCCTCCCAGCATCAAAGTCTTTTCCAGTGAGTCAACTCTTCACATGAGGTGGCCAAAGTACTGGAGTTTCAGCTTTAGCATCATTCCTTCAAAGAAATCCCAGGGCTGATCTCCTTCAGAATGGACTGGTTGCATCTCCTTGCAGTCCAAAGGACTCTCAAGAGTCTTCTCCAACACCACAATTCAAAAGCATCAATTCTTTGGCACTCAGCCTTCTTCACAGTCCAACTCTCACATTGTCAACTCTTCGCATGAGGTGGCCAAAGTACTGGAGTTTCAGCTTTAGCATCATACCTTCCAAAGAAATCCCAGGGCTGATCTCCTTCAGAATGCACTGGTTGGATCTCCTTGCAGTCCATGGGACTCTCAAGAGTCTTCTCCAACACCACAGTTCAAAAGCATCAATTCTTCAGCGCTCAGCCTTCTTCACAGTCCAGCTCTCACACCATACATGACCACAGGAAAAACCATAGCCTTGCCTAGACAGACCTTTGTTGGCAAAGTAATGTCTCTGCTTTTGAATATGTTATCTAGGTTGGTCATAACTTTTCTTCCAAGGAGTAAGTGTCTTTTAATTTCATGGCTGCAGTCACCATCTGCAGTGATTTTGGAGCCCCCCCAAAATAAAGTCTGACACTGTTTCCACTGTTGCCCCATCTATTTCCCATGAAGTGATGGGACCGGATGCCATCTTCGTTTTCTGGATGTTGAGCTTTAAGCCAACTTTTTCACTCTCCTCTTTCACTTTCATCAAGAGGCTTTTTAGTTCCTCTTCACTTTCTGCCGTAAGGGTGGTGCCATCTGCATATCTGAGGTTATTGATATTTCTCCCGGCAATCTTGATTCCAGCTTGTGTTTTTTCCAGTCCAACGTTTCTCATGTTGTACTCTGCATAGAAGTTAAATAAGCAGGGTGACAATATACAGCCTTATGGAAAGCTATAATTATGTACTTTATTATTTAACATCCTTTCAGTCTTGCCCTGGACCTACCTAGTCCCAGATATGGCTTTCTCTTGCTTCTTATTTCCTCTATCCTCTCTTGGGAACTCTTTGGCTGAATTATGAATGGGACCACTTTGATAAACTATAATAGCACTTATAATGAACCTTATATTAGTAATGGAGGACTACCATAGACGCTCTAACACTATATAGATAGTCATCTCTGTAGAGAAGTGAAAAGTGAAGTCGCTCAGTTGTGAGCGACCCCGTGAACTGTAGCCTACCAGGCTTCTCTGTCCATGGGATTCTCTAGGCAAGAATACTGGAGTGGGTTACCGTTTCCTTCTCCAGGGGATCTTCCCAACCCAGGGATCGAACCCGGGTCTCCCACATCGGAGGCAAACGCTTAACCTCTGAGCCACCAGGGCCAAAATCCCATTGTACTGGGCTTCACAGCTCCACAAGCAGCTCATATTTGTTTCAGAAAGACCTGAGACCCAGCTTTTTCATGGTTGCTATTTCTTTACCATCAGTCTGCCTCTCTGCAAGTTACCTTCCCCATTAGGATCAAAGAATGTAAAGAACAGCGGATCTGAAGTCAGAGGACCTGGGTTTGGGTCCATTTATATGCTGTAAACTATAGGCTACTCACTTTTCCTGATGTAATACCTACCTTATCACTAGGTGGTAAGGAGATTTAGATGAGATGTTATAAAGAATTCTTCCCCATTAACAAGTTATCATATTTCAAAAGGTACATCTTTCCAAGGGTAAGAATCAAAGTCATGTTATGGTCTAATGGCACTTCTTCTTATTAGTGTAAGCAATTACCTACACCTCTTGGCACCTTGCTTTCCTCTGCTGTGAGATGGGCAAGAATATTAGTTGTCCAGAGAAGGAACTTATCTGGAGTGGAAAATGTGCAAGGTAGACTTAAGACTGGTGAGTTACCATTATGCTAGTTCTAATACCACCAATTTCATTTCTTCCAGCAGGATTTAGAATGCCACAGTAGTCTTCTTGGCACCATGCTTGAACCTGTTATATCTGATTGAAAGAGTGATTTTGGGCAGCTGCTTGCTATAAGCTAGGCACATTATTGGACTTCCCTGGTGGCTCAGATGGTAAAAAATCTACCTGCAATGCAGGAGACCTGGCTTTGATCCCTGGATTGGGAAGATCCCCTGGAAGATGGCATGTCAACCCATTCCAGTATTCTTGCCTGGAGAATCCCATGGACAGAGGAGCCTGGCAAGCTACAGTCCATGGGGTCTCAAAGAATCAGACATGACTGATTGACTGATTCTCTACAGAGCAACTAAGCACACAGGCACATTATTAAATACGCTTATCCTCAAAATAGAAGAATAATATCATCTATCTCATAAGATTGCAAAGAGGACTGAGGAGTTTATGTAATTAGGATGCTGAGTCGGGTATTTGGCACCCAGTGGGGACACAACCCTAGACTATATATTGCTTTTCAGGTTCTGCCTTCATCAAATAGCATTTATTAAAAATTCCCAATAAGACATGGTACTCGGTGCTTTACTTTAAATAATAGAGGGCTAAGGGAAGGTCAGATTGGGGTGAACGGCGAAGGGGGCCAGTTTATATTTGTTTGTTTGTTCTATAATAAACATTCCCTGATGTTCACCTAGCATCGTCATATGTCAGACATTGTGCTAACCACTTTATATATAGCAACTCATTTCGTCTTCATGATCGCCCTACAACACGTGTAGTTTTTACTCACTTTACAGATAGGGAAGCAAAGGTACAGAAAGTTGCTAACAAATATTCTCAAGGATTTTCAATGTACAAAATGGATTCAGATTTACCCACCTCTAGAGCCCATATTCTAACCTCTGGTGTACTATGTGACCTTCTAAACCAAGTTTCCTGAAAATGACAAATAGATGTGTTGCCAGTATCAGAGTCACATTGTAAAGGTGGAAACCTAAAATAAGTAGTCTCATCAAATTGACATATATTTTTCTAATCTTGTAAATAATATTTTTGTGTCTCTACATTTCTTTATATAAGAACAGGCTGAGGAATCATAGGGGTTTAATATAATTTTATATGGACAGTCTGCAGTAGAGGTGAAGAGAGAATTTATATTTACTGATACCCCCAAATTTATATTCAATTTAGTATACTTTGCTGCATGCATGGGTTTCCCTGGTGCCTTAGTGGCCTACTAATGCAGAAGACATGGGTTTGACCCCTGGGTTAAGAAGATGCCCTAGAGAAAGAAATGGCCTGGGAAATCCCATGACAGAGAAACATAGTGGGCTACCGTCCATGGGGTCACAAAAGAGTTGGACACAACTTAGCAACTAAACAACAACAATAACAAAGCTGCATGCATGCCCTAAACTATTCAGAGACTAATTAAACTCAAGTCTCTTCTCATAACAATAGCAATGGGGATTTTAAAAGGATAAACCCAATTCCTATCCTGGTTATAATCCAACAGATCAATATCTTTGTGCTTCATGACTTTACATAGTTGAATTTAAAATGTAGATGCAATTGTTAATTCTCTGTGCCTGGCACTGTAAGCATTTTTCCTTCTTTCTGTATAGTCTTACAGGCTTCTGAGATGGTGCTAGTGGTAAAGGACCTGCCTACCAGAGCAGGAGATGTAAAAGCCGTGGGTTTGATCGCTGGGTATGGAAGATCCCCTTGAGAAGGCAATGGCAGCCCACTCCAGTATTCTTGCCTGGAGAATCCCATGGACAGTCTGGCTGGCTACAGTCCATGGCACTGCAAATAGTTGAATACGACTGAAGAGACCTAGTATGTATGTATAGTCTTAACATTTGCAAAATATTTTATGTACTTAGTGCTGATGTTTGACGTGACAGTGAATGAATGACAACAACATATGTTGATGTGCATTATGCAAACAGGTCATTAATGAGCATTTTCTTTCTTTTTCCTCCTCTCTTTTTGTTTTTGTAGATATCTGCAATGACCATCTTATTATATATAGCTCACCTTTCCTTCCTCTCTTTTTCACATCTTTCTTTCCCTTCTTTCATTTCTTCTTCCCTCACCTCCTTCTCCCTTACTTTTCTCTCCTTCGTTAAGATACATTGTGAAAAATGATTAAAGGAAAAGAATATTTTTGTAACTCTTGACACTTCTTGTGAAATTATTTACCAAAATTGCTGTACTAATTTATGCTGAAATCAGCAATATATGGGAACACCACTTCTTTTTCTCCTTGCCAGAATTCTTCATTATAATTTTAAATTTAAAATAGTAATAGAATACTTCCTCATTAAGAAAAATTCCACCTTTTGAGGGTTCCTTTAAAGTTTTTTCACCTTTTGTTGTTTTAGACAAGTTGATTTTTTATAATTAAAAAAGGCTCAATAGACTACCAAAATCAGTTTATTTCCCACCACCCATAGCTGCCCAAGAGATGTGAGCCATATGGCTGTATGTATTGAGTTATCCCTTCTTGTTTATTCACTCAAGACTTTATACCACCTCGGTTTAGGGGAAGAAATTCCCCTTGCTAGCTTTATTCTCACCACTGGCTGACTTTACATTCAGAGGTTCCCATTTTTTTTTTCTCTCGATGTTACCCAATAGATACCACAAAATAACTGGCTCTAATTACAAGGAGAGCACTAACCTCCAAAGCCCCTGGTGTTCTGATGTGTGAACCAATCAGCAACTACTGATTCATTTTCAAACACTCCTTCTTTGATAAAGTGCTAGGGGAGGAGGAGAATGGACAAGGGTCAAATACATCTGAAAGCTCATTTGTTTTTTGGTAAACGATAACATTTATTCAAAGGTTATATGTGAATTTTTTAAATTTTGAGAAATCCTTTTAAAAAAAATGTCAAACCTACACTCAAATTACAAGAAAAATACAATGAACACTTGGAGATTGTTCACCTATATTCATGATTGCCAATATTTTGCCACATTTACTGTTTCTTTTTCTTTAACATTTCCCTCCTGAACCAGTTGAGAATAAGTTGCATCTTTTCCCTTTACTTACCCTTAAATACTTGAGCATATATCTTCTAATAAGACATTCTCCTACTTAACCACAATCTTGTTATCACTGAAGAAATTATCATTGACACCACACTGTTGCCTAATGTGTTGTCCATATCCAAATTTCCCTATTGTCCCCCTTTCTTTATAACTTAAAAAAAAAAAATCTTCCTCCTGATCCACATATCTCTTCATTATCCCTCTATTTATCTGGAAAATCCCTTTGTTCTCTTTTATCAGGTTTTTTTCTTAACCAACTTTTCTCTTGAGGCACTCATCTGTTTCCTTGAGATAATGCTATCTTTGAAGATTGTAATTGATTTGTCTATTTTTTCACCTTTTGTTGTTTTAGACAAGTTGATTTTTTATAATTAAAAAAGGCTCAATAGACTACCAAAATCAGTTTATTTCCCACCACCCATAGCTGCCCAAGAGATGTGAGCCATATGGCTGTATGTATTGAGTTATCCCTTCTTGTTTATTCACTCAAGACTTTATACCACCTCGGTTTAGGGGAAGAAATTCCCCTTGCTAGCTTTATTCTCACCACTGGCTGACTTTACATTCAGAGGTTCCCATTTTTTTTTTCTCTCGATGTTACCCAATAGATACCACAAAATAACTGGCTCTAATTACAAGGAGAGCACTAACCTCCAAAGCCCCTGGTGTTCTGATGTGTGAACCAATCAGCAACTACTGATTCATTTTCAAACACTCCTTCTTTGATAAAGTGCTAGGGGAGGAGGAGAATGGACAAGAGTCAAATACATCTGAAAGCTCATTTGTTTTTTGGTAAACGATAACATTTATTCAAAGGTTATATGTGAATTTTTTAAATTTTGAGAAATCCTTTTAAAAAAAATGTCAAACCTACACTCAAATTACAAGAAAAATACAATGAACACTTGGAGATTGTTCACCTATATTCATGATTGCCAATATTTTGCCACATTTACTGTTTCTTTTTCTTTAACATTTCCCTCCTGAACCAGTTGAGAATAAGTTGCATCTTTTCCCTTTACTTACCCTTAAATACTTGAGCATATATCTTCTAATAAGACATTCTCCTACTTAACCACAATCTTGTTATCACTGAAGAAATTATCATTGACACCACACTGTTGCCTAATGTGTTGTCCATATCCAAATTTCCCTATTGTCCCCCTTTCTTTATAACTTAAAAAAAAAAAATCTTCCTCCTGATCCACATATCTCTTCATTATCCCTCTATTTATCTGGAAAATCCCTTTGTTCTCTTTTATCAGGTTTTTTTCTTAACCAACTTTTCTCTTGAGGCACTCATCTGTTTCCTTGAGATAATGCTATCTTTGAAGATTGTAATTGATTTGTCTTCTTTCTGACTCTTTAGCACCTCCCTTCAAGACTATGTGCTCCCTGCAAAGATGACTCTGTTTTAAAAATGCTTTCTAAAAGTGTAATTTAAATTATCCTTTAAGAGTTACAGTTGCTTTCTCTTATCTCCCTGTCTTTCCTTTATATAGCTCTTAATTGAAGTCCTTATTTTCAAAGTTGCCCTAAACTAGAAGTTTATTTTTTAAAAAATTATGTTCATTTAGAGTATAATATGCTATTATTGACTCTGGTATAAAAATGCATTTTGTTGTATTTCTGGTTCAAAATTCATGAAACCCTATTTTAGTTAACACAAACCTTCAATTTAAAGTTTAAAAGAAGGAAAACATCTAAAAGCAAGCATGCAAACATACCTGTTGAAAAATGGTTGTTAAAAAATTGCATCCCAATTGTTTCAAGATAGTCAAGTACTGTCTCTTTTGTAAGATCTGGAGGGACCTTAGAGATATAAATTTTACTCCCTTCAGTCTTCAGATAAGGAAATAGCCCAGATCATTTATGATCACCATCAGTTGGTGGCAAAGACAGTCACTATAACCCTATTCTCAGTTCAGAATGATTTCTTTTGCTCTCATTGCATTCAGTTTACTGAAAATGTGTGAATGAAATGTTAAGAGAGCTAGTCACAACCTCGGAGAAGGCAATGGCACCCCACTCCGGTACTCTTGCCTGGAAAATTCCATGGACGGAAGAGCCTGGTGGGCTGCCGTCTATGGGGTTGCACAGAGTCAGACCCGACTGAAGTGAGTTAGCAGCAGCAGCAGAAGTCACAACCTCATTAGCTGCAGCCACTGAAAGCTTTAAAAATATAGTCTTGCTTTCACAGCTATAGCCATGGACTTAACATTTGTTGAATTATTTTTTTTTGGACCAGGTACTGTTCTAGATGTTTATCCCTAAAATTTGGCTTATTACTATCATCCCCATTTTAAAAATGCAAAAACTGAGACACAAAGACCTTGAGTAACTCGTTTAATGTTATTTATTGTATTGGGCTTCCTAGGTGGCGCTGATGGTAAAGAACCCACCTCCCAGTACAAGAGATGTAAGAGATATAAGTTCGTTTCCTGGGTCAACGGTCCATAGGGTCACAAAGAGATGAACATGACTGAAGCAACTTAGCACGCTCGCATATACATTGATTGTGTAGAATAGGGTGCAAACTCATTCAAGTATGTTCCTGGGGTTATACACCTAACCATTATGATACACTGCCTCTCCTAGTCGTAAGAGCTTCAAACCCAGATGCCACTCGATTTCTTCCACTGAAATGGAAAGAGGCGTACATGTGTAGAATGTTTTATTATTGTTACTCAATGAGATGCCAATAGCTACCCCAAACTACCTTTGCCTCAAATTGGGATTTCCCCAATATCACAAGTGTGCTGAACTTTTCATCCTAAGAGGATTAATGGTGAAACCCTTGGTAAGAAATAGGAATTTTATCTAGAGTTACATTAATTTGTTTGGTTGTTTTTTCTTGCCAATATGGATTAGTGGGATTGTTGTCTGTAATTTGTGTTCTATCACCTCTGGTGATGAGACTTTTTGTCTTTAGCAGAACCAAGTCACTTGAATCTGCTAGAAACCAGATATTTATGACTAATTAACACTCTCCTTTTAAAAAAAGAAAATAACACTTTAGTGAACTAAAACTTTGCATTTATGATTAATTTTAACATTTTCGTTAAAGTGATAACAATGTCAGAGTAGTTATTACTATAAAAGAATTTTTTTTAAGTTATTAAGACTAGAAATAAAGTCGGTAACTAAGTAGATAATAAAAAATTGAATTTTGGGGCAACAGTATGAAGTATGAACTAAATTATCATTTGGAGTCAATCTAACATAAATTTTGAGCCAATGACTTAAGTCTTGAATGTTTCAGACACCTCTGGAAAGGTGAACTGTAGTATACTGTACTTGGTGAATAATGTATGACACCATAGCAACTCTCGCTTAATTCAAGGCAAACAGGAAATGATACTTAACAAGTTGGAAAAACTGGGCTGAATTTCATGAGGTTGTACACCCGTCTGCCTGCTTCTCAGCTATGTGTTGGCCAACAGACAAAGAATATCTCAAGAGAGAAGAGATGTAGGGCCTCCTGAGACTGGCTGGGAACTTGAAAGCTTACATTGAGTTAGGTTTGATGCTAACACATAATTTTTCATGGCAATCCTGGGAATGAGAATGGTCACTAATGACTTAGAATGACTATTTACACAAAACCCACTGGCGTTTCTAATAAAATTCCCCCTGCTGTACTGGGGGACAGTCGACACAGCAGGTAATTACAGCTGCTGGGCCAGAATGTAAGTCAGCCAAGACCTTATCTCAGTAGCATGTCTTGCTTGAAAAATGAAGTGTAAGAATCAAGCTCTGGAAGAGTGCATGGCTGAGCAACTTTCTGGAAAAAAGACTTGAATAGAGAGAGGAAAAGAGGGCAATAGGAGGGGAGAATGACAAATAGAACCTTCTTTTTTGGTCTAGACACTTAAAATCCCAGAATTAATTCTTAATTCAGAATCCCAGAATTTATTATGTCCATCATAAATTCAATAGGGAATTGTAAGTAATGGCTGTATGGTTTCCCTGGTGGCTCAGTGCTAAAGAATCCACCTGCTAATGCAGGAAATGCAAGTTTGATCCCTGGGTCAGGAAGATCCCCTGGAGAAGGAAATGGCAACCCACTCCAGTATTCTTGCCTGGGAAATGCCATGGACAGAGGAGCCTGGTGAATATGTCATTCTGGAACATGTAAGGTAGGGGCATTTTTGGTTGAGAAGATGTATTGTTGAAGAACATTGAAATGTGAGTTTAGTATGCCTGGCAAAGGCTGGAAACACAAACATTAAACAGTTCTCTAAATACAAATGAGCAGTGCTTTCACAAAAGAGCAGGGCAGCGCGCAGCCCTTAGCACCATTACCAGGCAACTGTTTCCACGCGACCACTAACCGGAAGCAGTTAGAGGTTCTGCTCAGTCATTGGTCGACCCTGCAGTGGGCCCCTCCCCCAGCGAACAGAGGCCAATGAGCAACCGGTAGAGGCCTGTTCCGTCTTGGTGGGTGGAGTGGCAGTCTTCAGGCAGAGAGCGAGGTAAGAGGCGGGTACCGGCTTTCTCCTGAGAGCTCTCCAGCTCACCCGGTCTCAGGCCAGCCCGCGGGGCTCCATCGTCCTTGCCAAGGCCACTAAGTGGCCAAGCTGAGGCATTGAGGTGGCCATGAGCCTCTGTCCCATCACCTCTGTGACCTAATGGAAGTGACAGTCTGCGATGGGACACCGTCTGTAAGGCTCGAGCCCTGCTGTTTGGGAGGACCGAGGAACCTGAGGCCTACTTGGCTCCTGGGCTCCTGGCTCCCTCAGTGGTGACTGTTGGGCAGGGTATGGGGCCCTGGCCCTGAGGGAACTGCCAGCTGAGATCTGCCTTGTTCGTCCTGCTGGGCCGACCCAGACTGGGGGCTGGAGGAATACTCCTGGGCAGGGTAACTGGGCCTTGCAGGGACCCCCTCCCCTTAGCCAGGGCCTAGACCTCAGAGGGTGAATGTTGTGCCTGGGGACCTTGCCCTTTCTTTCCAGAACAGAAAATAGTGTTTGTTTGGTAGACATTTATAGGAACATTATTACCTGACCATGATGTCAAGAATAAAGACTCTTGACACCAAGAAATCTGCACCAACCAACCACAGCCCTCCCTCTGCTGCTGCTGCTAAGTCGCTTCAGTCGTGTCCAACTCTATGCGACCCCATCCCTGGGATTCTCCAGGCAAGAACACTGGAGAGGGTTTCCATTTCCTTCTCCACAGCCCTCCCTCACCTTTCCTATAAAAGGGATTTGCTGAAAGCCTTTGGGGAATTTGGGGGTTTTTTAGGCGTGAGCCACCCCTTGCAGGTCCCTACAATAAACTTTTCTCTGCCAAACTAATACATTTTGGTACTGTTAGGTCTCACTGTAAGTCGAGCAAAATGACTGGTGTAAATATGTCATTCTGGAACATGTAAGGTAGGGGCATTTTTGGTTGAGAAGATGTATTGTTGAAGAACATTGAAATGTGAGTTTAGTATGCCTGGCAAAGGCTGGAAACACAAACATTAAACAGTTCTCTAAATACAAATGAGCAGTGCTTTCACAAAAGAGCAGGGCAGCGCGCAGCCCTTAGCACCATTACCAGGCAACTGTTTCCACGCGACCACTAACCGGAAGCAGTTAGAGGTTCTGCTCAGTCATTGGTCGACCCTGCAGTGGGCCCCTCCCCCAGCGAACAGAGGCCAATGAGCAACCGGTAGAGGCCTGTTCCGTCTTGGTGGGTGGAGTGGCAGTCTTCAGGCAGAGAGCGAGGTAAGAGGCGGGTACCGGCTTTCTCCTGAGAGCTCTCCAGCTCACCCGGTCTCAGGCCAGCCCGCGGGGCTCCATCGTCCTTGCCAAGGCCACTAAGTGGCCAAGCTGAGGCATTGAGGTGGCCATGAGCCTCTGTCCCATCACCTCTGTGACCTAATGGAAGTGACAGTCTGCGATGGGACACCGTCTGTAAGGCTCGAGCCCTGCTGTTTGGGAGGACCGAGGAACCTGAGGCCTACTTGGCTCCTGGGCTCCTGGCTCCCTCAGTGGTGACTGTTGGGCAGGGTATGGGGCCCTGGCCCTGAGGGAACTGCCAGCTGAGATCTGCCTTGTTCGTCCTGCTGGGCCGACCCAGACTGGGGGCTGGAGGAATACTCCTGGGCAGGGTAACTGGGCCTTGCAGGGACCCCCTCCCCTTAGCCAGGGCCTAGACCTCAGAGGGTGAATGTTGTGCCTGGGGACCTTGCCCTTTCTTTCCAGAACAGAAAATAGTGTTTGTTTGGTAGACATTTATAGGAACATTATTACCTGACCATGATGTCAAGAATAAAGACTCTTGACACCAAGAAATCTGCACCAACCAACCACAGCCCTCCCTCTGCTGCTGCTGCTAAGTCGCTTCAGTCGTGTCCAACTCTATGCGACCCCATCCCTGGGATTCTCCAGGCAAGAACACTGGAGAGGGTTTCCATTTCCTTCTCCACAGCCCTCCCTCACCTTTCCTATAAAAGGGATTTGCTGAAAGCCTTTGGGGAATTTGGGGGTTTTTTAGGCGTGAGCCACCCCTTGCAGGTCCCTACAATAAACTTTTCTCTGCCAAACTAATACATTTTGGTACTGTTAGGTCTCACTGTAAGTCGAGCAAAATGACTGGTGTTTTTGGCAAGTTTCAATTTGGAAGGAACTGTTTTCTCGAGGCATAAGTGAGAAAGAAGACAGCAATAAAAGCCTCTGTGAGGAGGAGGTAGACAAAGGCTAATGGTTTCTTATGCTTAAAGAGTGACAAGTTATATTACAGGTCTTATCATGGGTCCCTGGAACATGGAGGAATATTACTGGCGAATAAAAGCTCTATATTTTGGTTTTAGAAAGAAAAACATGGATTGAGATAGAAAAAGTGAATGAAACCCCTTATGGTGTAGCAGTTTTATTTTAAAATGGAATGAAAACACTTTTTAATTGATAAATGGAAAGAAATTTAGGTCAAGTTGGGATTTGGATAGAGGGAATATTCTGCTATATATCTTGAAGATTCTTGATGTACGAATGGCAAATGTATACATATGTTTGTTGCCATAGGAACTATCTTCCTGGACTACTATGGACACTGCGTTTCCTCTGATGTCTATCTTTGGTGCTTGCTTAGCTTAGAACTCAAAGAACGTGGGTTGTTGTACTCAACATTTGAATGGTCCGGATTTTCAACTGCTTGATTTTAAGTAATTTTTTGGATTCATCTAAGTGCCTGAACTATGGATTTAGTATTAAATATATATATATATATATGTTCCAATGCCAATCAACTGATTTACAAATGCATCTTGGAATACATTTTATTATGAAACTTTCTTCTGTGTGTTCATGAAAGATAGGTAATATACTGTTCTCTATCAAGTGTAGATGTTTTGGGGACTGCAGATTCTGTGTCTGAGCCTACGGAGGGTGTTTATTTAAAAGCACAAGGCTTCCTCTATTTACTCTTGGTTCATGCCTAAGAAATTATATATTTCACCCCTGGCATTTGACTTAAAATCTCCCTTTGGCTCAAGTGAGATAATCTTCATATTTATGGATTTGCTTAAGATAGATTTTCCAACTACTTACAACTTAATGAAGAGATATATGACTTCAATTTTTAAAAAATTCCCAGAGAAAGTTCCAATAACTCTCGTAGCCCCTTAGGCCTCTCTAGACACTTCTTAACCTGCCACTCCTACCCAGCCCTGCTGGGGCCAGCACTGATTTCCCCACTGCTCTTCCAAGAACAAGAATCAAGGCTCTGCTGGAATCCTGATGGCGAGACAGCATCAGATTTATCCCCTGACACTGGTGACGTCAATTAATTTCCTGGTGTTCCTCCATTTTTTGTTTTTGATTTAGCAATTTAATGTTCTTCTTCCTTCCTTCTTGTATTCATTAGCTAGTTAGCACCAGATACTATATCATTTTTCCAGCAGCCAGCCCTTGAAGAGGAGTTGGAGTCAGCCTCTGGCTAGATTTAGGACACATCAAGAAGTCCATACTCAGTATCAACATTATTACCTTGATGGCATCTTAAGTGGGAAGAAAGATTAAGAAACACAGAGTACATGGATCACCCTGTAGAACAGGCCTATGACAGAAAATAACTCCTTGTTCCTTATATTTTACAAGATGTTTTTGTAAAATTTCTAAAGCAGAGAACTAGTACCATTTCCCTGATTACATAAGTTTACCTGCCAGGACAAATGAAGAACAGATGTGTCATTTTCAGTATTCAGAAAATAAATTCCAGCTTATTTTTAAAACATGCTCTCTCAGTGCCTATGCATGGTACATAGGTGGCTGATGTCATGAGAACCACCTTCCTGGGTCACTATACAAGCTGTTATCCTTCTGGTTTCCCACCTTCAGAGTTCTCAGTAATTTAAGCTTCAAATATACCTGCTAAGTCGCTTCAGTCATGTCTGACTCTTTGCAACCCCATAGACAGTAGCCTGCCAGGCTCCTCTGTCCATGGAATTCTCCAGGCAAGGATACTGGAGTGGGTTGCCATGGGCTTCTCCAGGGGATCTTTCTGACCCAGGAATCGAACCTGGGTCTCCCACATTGCAGGCAGATTCTTTACCATCTGAGCCAAAGATTCAAATATATCTGAGACTTAAAACTTAACTCTTGGATAGTAGGTTTTTAGCTACATCATGGTTTGATTAGAAATTTTGTGATGCACAGAACCTAACCATAGGTATTGTGAAGATACATATACCAAGCTCCAAATAGTTGTATCCACAGATATTGGGCTTGGTTTGGTGATTCCAGGACAAGTGATGGTTCATGTAGTTTACTGTTTCTGATTCAAGAATGTTGAAAACAGAGAATTTGTTTTGGTACTTAGGGCTTGGTTTATGAGGCAAAACTGAAACAAAAAATAGCAGGACCAGAGTAGAAGCTAGTGTGGGAAGAGACTGTGGCAAAAACCCTAGCAGGGCAATTTATAAAGATATATAGCAAAAAAGATGTGAAGACATCTTGAACACCCAAGTCAAAAGAGAAGTTAGATCAAACTCAATAAGGACAGAAAGGGAATCAGAGGAATTATACTGAAAAGGACAAACCATAGAGATGCGTCCTCAGGAAATGACTAATTGAACAAAAGCTCTCTGACTGGGGCCATCTGGTCAAGAAGCTCATTGGATAGAAGGGTCTTGTGGAGACTTTAGCAATGTTCATGTAGCCTCAAACATTAAAAATTTTCACTTTATATGTTTTATAATAGTACATGAAAAAATATAATGCTGATCTATGCTAAACAGTAATTTATACATTCTTCATGGAGTTTTGTAGCATAGACTTGGATGTAGGGTAATAAACTTTGCCTTATTTTTAAAGACTTAAGAATTTGGCTATAAGCCAAATTATCATCTCACAGTAATTTAGTATTGTTGGACTGTGTTTCATATAAAGTAATTAAACCAGACATAAGCCTTAAAACTCAGGAATTTAAGGGACTTCCCTGGTGGCTCAGTGGTAAAGAGTCCATATGTGAATGCAGGAGACATGGGTTTGATCCCTGATCTGGGAAGATCCCACATGACATGGAACAGCTAAGCCCATTCACAGAAACTACTGAGCTTGTGCTCTAGAGCCTGGGAGCTGCAACTACTGAGCCCATGTACTGCAGTGACTGAAGCCCGTGTGCCCTAGAGCCCATGCTCTGCCACGAGAGAAACCCCTGCAATGAGAAGCCTGTGCATCTCTCAACTAGGGAGTAGCCCTTGGTCACAGCAACTAGAGAAAAGCCCATGCAGCAATACTCAGCATAGCCAAAAATAAATAAAAATTTTAAAAGTCTCAGGAATTTAAAATTTGAGTCAGAATATTAGAGCATTTTAGATCTGTTGAATACACAGAATAAGCAAATACATACACAATACAGTCCTGCAACACAGGCTTGAAAGAGGGTTTGTTTTTTTTTCCCCACGAAGAGACTATTAGAGAAAAATTATATACCGACCTAAATCTTGATCTTACTAGCTGAAAACTCTACAAACTCTTACTGAAAGAAAAGATGAGTATTCCAATAAGAGAAATTGTGCCACCATCAAACTTTAAGCACAAATGTGGTGGAACGAGATCAGTGACAGGAATAAAGGGTGACAATAGTATATTCATTTTCTCATTCCTTCATTCAGAGATTGTTAAGTGCTATAGTGGATTGTTTTACTTTGTTTTCTGAGATGGCTGCAACACTATTTGTCACATTAAATGCTCTTTTGCAATATAATTTTCCTACTTATACATCAAGAGGTGGAATCTATTTCTCTTCCCCTTGAATTTTGATTGGCCTATGGCTGCTTTGTTTAACAATATTGATAGAAATGATGCTGTGTAACTTGTAAGGCTGGGCTTTAAAATAACTTCAGTTGCTACTTTCACAATAGCCAAGGCATGGAAACAACCCAATATCCATCAAAAGATAAATGGATAAAGAAGATGTGGAGGGTGTGTGTGTGTATTTATATATATTCTATTGTGAGTTCAGTTCAGTCGCTCAGTCGTGTCCGACTCTTTGCGACCCCATGAATCGCAGCATGCCAGGCCTCCCTGTCCATCACCATCTCTCGGAGTTCACTCAGATTCACGTCCATCGAGTCAGTGATGCCATCCAGCCATCTCATCCTCGGTCGTCCCTTCTCCTCCTGCCCCCAATCCCTCCCAGCATCAGAGTCTTTCCCAATGAGTCAACTCTTCGCATGAGGTGGCCAAAGTACTGGAGTTTCAGCTTTAGCATCATTCCTTCCAAAGAAATCCCAGGGTTGATCTCCTTCAGAATGAACTGGTTGGATCTCCTTGCAGTCCAAAGGACTCTCAAGAGTCTTCTCCAACACCACATTTCAAAAACATCAATTCGTCGGTGCTCAGCCTTCTTCACAGTCCAACTCTCACATCCATACATGACCACAGGAGAAACCATAGCCTTGACTAGACGGACCTTTGTTGGCAAAGTAATGTCTCTGCTTTTGAAAATGCTATCTAGGTTGGACATAACTTTTCTTCCAAGGAGTAAGCGTCTTCTAATTTCATGGCTGCAGTCACCATCAGCAGTGATTTTGGAGCCCAAAAAAATAAAGTCTGGCACTNGGCGATCAGCCTTCTTCACAGTCCAACTCTCACATCCATACATGACCACAGGAAAAACCATAGCCTTGACTAAACGGACCTTAGTCGGCAAAGTAATGTCTCTGCTTTTGAAAATGCTATCTAGGTTGGACATAACTTTTCTTCCAAGGAGTAAGCGTCTTCTAATTTCATGGCTGCAGTCACCATCAGCAGTGATTTTGGAGCCTAAAAAAATAAAGTCTGGCACTGTTTCCACTGTTTCCCCATCTATTTCCCATGAAGTGATGGGACCAGATGCCATGATCTTCGTCTTCTGAATGTTGAGCTTTAAGCCAACTTCTTCACTCTCCTCTTTCACTTTCATCAAGAGGCTTTTTAGCTCCTCTTCACTTTCTGCCATAAGGGTGGTGTCATCTGCATATCTGAGGTTATTGAGATTTCTCCCGGCAATCTTGATTCCAGCTTGTGTTTCTTCCAGTCCAGCATTTCTCATGATGTACTCTGCATATAAGTTAAATAAGCAGGGTGACAATATACAGCCTTGACGTAGTCCTTTTCCTATTTGGAACCAGTCTGTTGTTCCATGTCCAGTTCTAACTGTTGCTTCCTGACCTGCATACAGATTTCTCAAGAGGCAGGTCAGGTCTTCATAGAACCATTCAAATTCAGCTTCCTATACTTTATAAAACTTGAAAACGAACTTCAAAAGGCTCAAGCTGATTTTAAAGTAACTAAACTACCTTTGAGAATTAAAAGTCTAATACCCCTTAAAGAGGGCTTCCCAGGTGGTGCAATGATAAATAATCCATCTGCCAATGCAGAAGATCCAGGAGACACAGGTCCGATCCTTGGGTCAGGAAGTAGGAGTATTACTCCTACCCTGGAGTAGGAAATGGCAACCCACTCCAGTATTCTTGCCTCGATAACCCCCTGGACAGAGTGAAGAAGGAATTCATAGGGCCTGGACTCCATCTGAGGCCTGTTCATGCTGACCATGCTCGGCCACCTTTCCAGTGGACTCTGAACTCTGTGTTTAGTGCCTATGAAAACAACAACAGAGAGATAAGACCTCCTCCAGACAGGGGAACCTTGAAGATCGTATCTAGGTTACTCATTGACTAAGAGAAAACATACACTAATCACCCCTTCCTCCAGACAGGCCTAAATATACAGAAATAAATTTTTCTGTATATTGGAGTGTAACCTCGGGCTTATTGATTATTGGCTAATTGTTTGACTGGTTGAGCACATGAGCACATAGCCCGTGAATGATGGGGTTATTGGGATTGTATTTTCCTTGGTTTATGTAAGTCTCAAGGAATTTGGAGTGGTGGGTTTAGACATGTACACATCGGGTATAATAGATTTTCACAAATGCTGGTCGGGGTCCTTGGCTAAGAGGAGACTCTGCCTGGGGCCCGGCGGTGTAATAAACTGCACTCTGCTCTCGGCATTGTCCTTCTGAGTGAGTTTGTTTCCCGGAATGCTTGGCTACAAGAGGAGCCTGGTGGGCTACAGATCGTGGGGTTGCAAAGAGTTAGACATGACAAAGCGGCTAAGCATACACACTCATTAAAGAAAGACAACAAAGTATGAAACTGAAGTTTCCCTGTATGACTGACGGCAGCCTGTGCCCGTGACAGTGTCTGGCCTCTACGGCTGGACCAGGAAGGCACTGGAGCTGCCACCTGAGGCCCTCGAACTTCTCTGCAAGCAGCTCAGTCACTTCAGTAGTGTCTGACCCTTTGTGACCCCAGGCTCCTCTGTCCATGGGATTCTCCAGGCAGGAATACTAGAGTGGGTTGCCATGCCCTCCTCCAGGGGATCTTTCCCAACCCAGGGATCAAACTCGGGTCTCCTGCATTGCAGGTGGATTCTTTACCACTGAGTTACCGGGGAAGCCCCAAACTTCTCTACGAGAGGCCAAACGCAAGGCTGGGGAAACTCTCAAGCCGCCCTGAGAAGAGGCTGAGCTGGGAAGTGACTGAGGCCTCCCACCGGACCCCAGCCCCAGCAGCGAGCCTGAGGGCGAGCTTCCTGGAAACAGAGCCTCCAAGCCCAGCCATGCTATTGTGTGACTGCAGCGCCAGACGCAGAAACCACGCTCTGGAAAAGCCCTGAGCCAGAGCCGCCGCACCACTGCCGAGGACTCCTGGGCCACAGAATCCAGGAGAGGCGTACCTGATACCGTACTGCTGTTTGTAAGCCACTGCTTTGTGGTAATATTTAAAACCAGTGTTGTTAATCGCTCAGTCGTGTCCGACTCTTTGCGACCCCATGGACTGTAGCCCACCAGGCTCCTCTGTCGGTGGGATTCTCCAGGCAAGAGTACTGGTGTGGGTGGTCATGCCCTTCTTCAGGGGATCTTTTCAACCCAGGCCTCGAACCCAGGTCACCTGCACTGCAGGCAAATTCTTTACCATCTAAGCCACTGGGGAAGCCCAATTCAATAACTAATACAATTAGGAATTTTTTTATGACAGTGAATTTGACAACCTAAATCTAAAAATAGAAATTCCTTAAAAAAATACAAACAACCACATCTGATGCAAGAAAGTTTGGATACCTAACAACCTGCAATTTATTAAAGACATTAAATGTGTATTAAAATGTTCCCACAAAGAAACTTCAGGCACTGATGACTTTACACTGATGAAGTCTCTCAAAGTTTTACAAATTATACCCATTCCACACACACTCTTGCAGAAAAAGAAGAGGAAAAAACACTTCCAGACTCACTTGACAAGGTCAGTATAGCTCAGATACCACATCCAGGAAAGACAGTAAAAGGAAAGTAAGCCATAGACTAATATCCCTCATGAATGGAAATTAAAATATTATTAAGAAAATATTAATATATTGAATCAGGTTATAAATAGAATAATGCATCATAACAAATGGAATTTTTCTCAGGAATGCAAAGTTGAATTAACACTCCAAAATCAATTAACAGAAAATGTTCTGGAATTAGATTTTGCACCATGAAAGGAATAGACTAAAAACTACTGAATAGAATACCTGAAAATGATGAACTTTAATGGTATGTAAATTATTTCTCAATAATGCTAGTATAAAAAGTTCAATTAGTGTAAATCACCAAATTAACTGAAAAGGGAAAGAAAATTCATGTGATTATCATAAAAGATGAATAAAAATTATTATTCAGTAAAAGTAATCTCATGAAAAAAAAATCTCAGAAAACTACAATTAGAAGTTCAACTCGATAAAAAAAAAATCTATGAAAAGAAACTACAGGTAACATTGTGTTGCTGCTAAGTCACTTCAGTCGTTGCCATTTCCTTCTCCAATGCATGAAAGTGAAAAGTGAAAGTGAAGTCACTCAGTCGTGTCCAACTCTCAGCGACCCCCATGGACTACAGCCCACCAGGCTCCTCCGTCCATGGGATTTTCCAGGCAAGAGTACTGGAGTGGGGTTCCATTGCCTTCTCCAGGTAACATTGTACTTGATGGTAAATGCTTAATGCTTTTTTTCTAAGAGCAAGAACAAGGCAAGAGTATCTACTCTCATCATATCTATCCATCATTGTGCTAGAGACCATAGATAAGACAAGAAAAGTAAACAAAAAGAAGGAACATTGTCTTTATTCAGAGTCAACATATGGTCTGTAGAGAAAGCCCCAAAAATCTACCAAAAAAAAGCTTCTACAATCAATGAGTTCAGCAATTTTTCAAAATAAAATGTTAATCCACAAATTAATATATGTTATATATTTATGTACTTGTATATATTAGAAAAAACACTGGGAATTGACATTGAAGTACAAAAGAAACACATTTCTAATAACAGAGGCATTCACTTTCAGCCAAGATGGAATAACAGGAACCAGATTTGACCTTCTGCCTGAAATTTTTTTTTAAAGGACAAAATATGAAACAGAAGTTTTCAAGATGTTAGAGATCAGATAAAGAAGGACGAGGATCCTGAGAGATGGAACAAAGGAGATGACAGTACAGTGGCTCTGTCCTACTGCCAAGAGAGAGTCTGCAGACTGTGGGGAGGAAGAGGGAGAATACAGAGACAGAGGCAGAGCCTGGTGACTCCCGAATCAAGAGGCTCGAGATAAGCATCTGGGAAAACCAAGGCAGCCAGACTCTGCAGGGCTGTGTGCTGGAGAGGAGGAGATGGAAGAGAGCGAGCATGGGATTTCTGCAGAGGGCTTCCCTGGACACACAGTAGACTCCATGCATGTGAGGAAACCACCAGAACCCAGGAAAGACCCACAGGAAGGATTAGAGGCAGCAGTTCTCCACCCTCACCCAGGCCTGGGAGGTGCCAGTCCCCGCCCAGCAGAGTGGAGAACCTCATGATTCCCTGGGCTTTGCGTAGATGCCCTGGGAAAAGCTACGCCTTTAGTCTCCCTGCCCAACACACTTGAAGTCAGGACTCCTACAGATCAAACTGTTTCCAAGTCATTTAATTGCCTCTCACTACAAAGTTTAAGAATATTTAGAGAGATGCAAAAATATCCATGTAAATTTCACAGCACTTAAAAGTTAAAAAAAAATTACCAGATAGGCTGTAATAGACACCTATATGGCTGTGACAAAGATGTACGGTGAGGAAGATCTCATTGAGATAGTGCGGGATGATTTCCAGGATATACTCAAGTGAAAAATGCAAAGCCTGAAATAATTGTCTCTAGTGTGTTAACATTTTATATGAGAAAGGAATAGAAGGCAATATACTGGTACCTGATCATTTGTCTAATAATGATTCTCTATTTTCCTTTGTTCCTAAAGAAGGTGTTTAGGAGAGAGAAACTAGAAACTAAAGAGGTTGGTTACCTCCAGAGGTCTTAGGGGAAGAACTGGGAAAAACAGGATGAGGGAATAAGGCAGCAGGCGTGAAAAATTGGGGTGGGGGGTGGGGTGGGCATGCACTTCCTTGAATGTAACTTTCCATGTAACTGACTCTTAGAACCACACGACTATCCATATATCCTTCCCAAACCTTCAAGTTTCAATTCTTTATTTAAAGCACACAGAACATAAGCGTAACTCAAAATGGAATACAAACACTAGCCAAGGAACCTAACAGGATGACAAATAAATAATGACCACACTAAAAGGTGTGGAGGGAGAAGCGCCATCCAAGCAGCCTTGGAAAACTGCACCTTCCCTGCCTGGATACTGGAAGACTAAGAACAAAAAGAACTGTAAAAATTGTGAAAATTTCACCCAGTTAGTGAAAGTTTTTGGTTTTGTCTTTACATGGGGGTAAAATCTCTTTCTTTAAAGTCTAGCAATTCTGAAACTACTTTCTGTTAATATTAGACTTGAATAAAAAAGTGAATAGACTGTAGAAAATGGGAGGTAGGGTTTCTCAGTGTTAGAAAAAGAATGTATAAATTAGGAAAAAGGAAAGACTTAAATAAACACAATGGTATCATATTAGAACCAGAGAGGGCAGGAATGAATTCAAGAGTTTTTATCTTATCTGTGTAGACATGTGTGTAAGTGTGGATTAGTACAGGCTTCCTAGGTGGTCCTAGGGGTAAAGAATCCGCCTACCAGCGTAGGAGACAAAGAGACACAGGTTTGATCCCTGGGTTGGGAAGATCCCTTGGAGAAGGAAATGGCAGCCCACTCCAGTGTTCTTGCCTGGAGAATTCCATGGAGAGAGGAGCCTGGTGGGTCACAGTCCATGGGGTTGCAAAGAGTCGGACACAACTGAGCATGCACACACGCACACATGTGGATTAGTACACACGCATGAAGTAACCAGCTCTGCCCGAGTGGAGAGCAGAGCAACGGTGCCCCAGTAACAGTGAGCACAGCTAACACTCAGATACTGTCTCTAAGCACTGCATTAAAATGAAAGGGAGCAGGGCTCCTCAGAAAAGTGATTCATTTCACAGCTGGGCCATCACAAATATAAAATGAGCCACACACATCATGTGGGCCAGAAGGAAAGGGGATGCTCAAAAAGTCTTGGCAACAGAACACACCAGTCCACCCAAAGGAGCACTTCATGGCCCAGCTGGAAAAGTGTTAGCACCAGAACTGTAGCAACAAGACTGGACTTTGATTCCGGAATAAACCCCCATGAGTCCAAACTGATGTAGATCAATAGTGGAATAAATACATACGTAGAGACAAAGAGATAGTTCTGCACAGCAATATTTAAGTTAATAAATGTAGAAGAGCAGAATCAGCATTAGGGAAATACCACAGAAATAAAGGATGTAGAAAGATCTTGTAAATATTAGCAGCTACAAGTCCCAGTGTAGTTTGCATACAATAACATGCCCTGGGACTTCCCTGGTGGTCCAGTGATGAAGACTTCGCCCGTCCACTGCAGGAAACATGGGGTCCATCCCTGGTTGGGGAATCTAAGATCCTGCATGCTACACAGAGTGGCCAAAAAAAGAAACTATCTTAAAAAAATAATAAATAGCAAAGTAAAATGCCCTATTTGCATATAAACAATTCAGTGGCTTTTGACAAATATATATTCATATTTAGCCATCATGAAAATCGTGATTTGGAATATTTCTATCACATGAAAAAGCTTCCACCTACCCCTCTGTAGTTAACCTCTCCCATCCATGGCCCAAGACACCCACTGTTTGCTTTCTTTCACTGTAAATTAGTGCTGCTTTTTCTAGGATTTTATATCATATTATTCTAAAAGCTTTCTGACCGACACTGTAAAGTCAACCAACACACTCTAAAGAAAAACCACGAACATATGAAATCGTCACATGTAATTTCTAGGTCTCCACCTGGGCTTCATGTGGAGCTAGACTCTCCCTGGATGAGTCCAGGTCGAGGAAGAAAAATGTTCTCTGTGTCACGTTGTCCATCAGATGAAACTGAACATTGGGAATATTAGCTGCTTCTAGCCCTGGGGTGGGAAGGACAGCAGAGGCGAGGCCAGAGCCACGCTGGATTGAAACTGGATCCAGGGCTGGAGCTGCAGGAGAGGGTCAGGACCAGGCAGGAGAGGACGTGACAGGCCAGAGCTGGGTGACATTGTCCAGCTGCAACCTCTGTGCCTCCTGTGAGTTGATCACAGCCGGAAGCCAGAAGTCTGGAAAGGCAGCTGGGCAGGATCAGCCCTGAGGGGAGGCCGGGGAAGGCCAGGAGGTGGACCTCAGGGCACACAGGCAAGTGGCCAGCCCGCTCCCAGTGGGACGTGCTTCTTTGCCTTTGGTTGTGAGAAACTGAAGGGGACATGGGCTGCTGTGGAAGGTGTGAGGTTCTAAATTTTATACCTTGTTACACGGAAGAGCCAATTCTGACTCCATGATGGATCTGTTTCTTTGATTTTGAAGGTGAAGGTGAAGGTGAATTCGCTCAGTCGTGTCCGACTCTTTGCGACCCCATGGACTGTAACCTACTAGGCTTCTCTGTCCATGGGATTCTCCAGGCAAGAATACTGGAGTGGATTGCCATTTCCTTTTAACCTTTGTTTTTTCATTGCTTTTGTAATTATAGTCATACATAATGACCTGCCTAGGGCCGCCCTCTGCCCCGCCCCCCACCTTGAAGAGATAACATATCCCCTCCATGAGGCTGGGCATTCCAGGAGATATTTGCAAGATAATGCAAGTCTTTACTTCCTCAATTTCTCCCCAACTCTGTCCTATAAAAAGAACTTGGCATCCAGATCCCAACAAAATGAATATTTTGAGATATTAGTCTGCCATCCTCTAGGTCAGCCAGCTTTCTGAATAAAGTCATACTCCCTGCCTCAACACCTCATCTTTCAGTTAATTGGCCTGTCATGGCAAGCAGACTGAGCTTGGACATGGCAATATCCTGACCTTCCTGATCAAGGTAAATGGGGAGGGATCCTTTGGTTTCAAAATACCTCCCCCAGGGTGTTTCATAACAGGATGCAAAGCTGCCAAGAACTTATCTCAGAATCTGTGCCAGGTGAATGTGAAGTAATTTCTGGGCTTCAGATCTTACCTTGGTGGGTCATTCCATTTTGAGTAGAAAATGAAGTCAATCGTAAGTGAAAAAAGAACAAGTATATAAACATCTGAGCATTCCTCTTGGTAACATTAAATAGAGCAGGGAGATGGATAGAAGCCTGGCCAAGGCATTTATCTTTTAGAAATGCTGAAGTATCACTAAGCAAATAATAAGCCAGAAAAAGCAAACATTCATTTTCCTGCCATTTCTGGGTGTGATCCTAATTCCTTCAATTCAGCATATTTGTGAGCTGCCTTGCCCCCTTTCCTGCATTCTCCCAATTCCTGCGTCCTTGAGGGATGCGGTCCTTTCACATGTGTGTTTTTCGTGCTTAATAAAGTCAGAGCTGACCCCGCTTGTGCTCTCCAGGGAGTAATAGCTTGGCTGTTATTATTGATTCTGTTGCTAAGGTCCTAGAATTTGCTGATGCTCCCCTGTGGGAGTGGAGAAACATGTTCTTATACTTTTCCCATAAACCAGATGTTTTCTTTAACTCTTACATCTTTAAAATATTTTCTCTTGAGAAAAGAGAGGGGGTGGGGAAAAAGGATTAGAACAAGCTTGGGATGCCAATTCTTATTTTCTCAGCATACCACAAGCACACGCCCGGAAGAGCGGGCAGAGAATTCAGGCCGCAGGCGCTCCAGTGTGTGCTCCGCCTCTGATAAAGGACACTCAGAATTGAAGGAAAGCGAGTCGCTTCAGTGGGCTTCCCAGTGGTGCTAGTGGGAAAGAACCCGCCTGCCAATGCAGGAGACATTAAGAGATGTGGGTTCGATCCCTGGGTCGGGAAGATCCCCTGGAGAAGGTCAGGGCAACCCACTCCAGTATTCTTGCCTGGAGAATCCGCATGGACAGAGGATCCTGGCAGGCTACAGTCCATAGGGCTGCAGAGTCAGACAAGCCTGAAGCAACTTAGCATGCACGCACGTGTTGCTTTAGTTAATTATATTTTTCCCACCATTCAGTGATTCCATTTCAATTACCATTTCTGTACTAACACTCCACACCAAACTTAGGTAAAACAACAAGAATATTATTTCACAGATTCGGGGGCCAAGATTTTGGGTACGGTTTAGCCAGGGCAGTCACCCAGGCTCAGCCAGGATTGTCATGTATGATGTATACGTGGAGTCTCTCCAGAGGGGCAGCTTCAGGGAGCTGGATTTCCACTGTGGTTGCCTTCTCCCAGAATGAGTGTCCCAAAAGAACCAGGAGAATTCTGAGCAACCTTTTACGATGGCCTGACTTCAGTAGTCTCCAAACCTCACTTCTGCCAGTGCAGTGATTCTCAAACCAGGGCCATGTTTGCCCCCAGGGAACATTGGGCAGTGTCCGAATATACTTTTGGCTTGCACGACTGGGAGGCTCCTACCACTAGTGTGCCTCCAGCCCAGGAAAGCTGCTAAATATCGGGCAGCGCGCAGGACGGTCCTCCACCCCACAGCAGACAGACTCCTTGGCCCAAAACATCAATGATGTTGAGGTGAAGAGACCCAGACAACGGTAGAGATGAACTTATTTGCAAAGCAGAAATAGAGACACAGATATGGATACAAAGGTGGGGAAGAAGGGGTCAGTTCAGTTCAGTCGCTCAGTCGTGTCCGACTCTTTGCGACCCCATGAATCACAGCACACCAGGCCTCCCTGTTCATTACCATCTCTCGGAGTTCACTCAGACTCACGTCCATCGAGTCCGTCATGCCATGCAGGTGGGTGGGATGAATTGGGAGATTGGGACGGACATATATACACTATTGATACTATGTATAAAATAGATAACTAATGAGAACCTACTGTATAAAACGGGGATCCCCACCTCAAGGCTCTGTGGTCTTCTCCTAAAGGAGAAGGAAATCCAAAACAGGGGGGAAATGTGTATACATACAGCTGATTCACTTTGTTGTACACCAGAAACTAACAGAACATTGTAAAGCAGGCATTCTCCAGTAAAAAATAATTAAACAAAAAAGACCCAGCCATAGCTGCCAGATTTAAGAACGGGAACATGGATCCTGATCCTTGATGAGAAAACAGTGAGGAAAAAAAATGTGGACAGTTTATCAAAATCTACCACAAAGTTGTTCATTTACATTTTTTTGTAAATCAAATACCAAGTCTCCTGGTGATTCAATTCACCGGCAGTAAATTAGAGAAAATAAAAGCTGTAACAGTTTCAAAGCCATGTTAAACATAAATGTAAATCCCTGGATCCAGTCACACGGTCGAGCAGGACAGCCAGGCCCAGATATCAGATGTACAATGTGATGTCCCCAAGCCGTCCTGTGCTCTTAATTTTCGTGACTCTACTTCATTTCAGGTATTCCACTGTTGTCCCGCTTTAGATGTATTATTTTTAGATGTTACTGTGATTACATTTAAACAATTTTCAAATCGACCTGCCTGAAATCTACATCCGGAAGCTCCAAGAAGGAAAGCAGCACCCCTGGGAGGCAGAAGGGGATGCTCTGTGCCCAAAGCAGGCTTCGCCAGCCGGACCTCAGCAAGCAGGCACTGTGGACGGTCTCTGCAGCCCCTGCACACTGCCGAGCAGCTGCAGGGAGGACTGGGTGTCCAGACGGTCCCCTGGCCCAGGGCGACGTGTGTGGCAGCAGCCCCTGGAGGCAGCAGTATCAACGAGAAAGCTGGTGGGTTTTACACGGGGAAAGCGCTAATTGCTCCTACACATTCTCTTCTTTCCCAGTTTCCTTTTATTCTTTTCTTTAAATTTTTCTTTTAAATGTTCCTTTATCTGTTCCACGTCTTTCCTATTGTCCTCAGCACTTGCTTTCTTATCGCCTCTTATTCAGTTGATAAGAGGGTACCGATCTGGTTTCATTCCCACATTCATCAGATGTTTCAAGAGCAGCTCTGATACTCCAGCTTCTGCACTGCATGTTAAAGAGTGTAATAGCGACAGACAGACCCGCACGCACTAGAACCCCCTGCGGTCACGGGCTCCATGGGCCTAGTGGGAGACAAGGCCAGCTGATGTTTTTATTACATATTCATACACATTATACATATCCATAAGTATATAATGACGTGGGTTATAAGCAATAGAACAACCATCAACATGTTGAGTCTGGAAGCCTTCCTAGAGGAAGAGACATTGAAATGGAAAGCGAGCACCCAATAAACATGTTTGGAGTGAAGCGAGGAAGAGGGCTTTTCAAGCCAAGAAAGCAGAGTGGATGGAGTCCCTTTTTCAGGCTCAACATCATTGTTGTACTTTCTGTTTGTTACTGGATTCTCTGCCTGCTTGTGTACAGGTTTAAGATGTAGAGACAAATTCTTAAATCGTTGCACAAAAGCAGCAAATAATTTGGAATGAGCTGCTGGCTATTAGCTCTATGTTGTTGTTTAGTCGCTAAGTTGTGTCCGACTCTGTGACCCCATGGACTGCAGCACGCCAGGTTTCCCTGTCACTCACTGTCTCCCAGAGTTTGCTCAAACTCATGTCCATTGAGAAGGTGATGCCATCCAACCATCTCCGCCTCTGTTGCCCCCTTCTCCTGCCCTCAGCATCAGGGTCTTTATCAGGATCTTAGCTCTATAAATCTATTTTTCTGCATGTGCTTACTGGTAAAAAGTATCCTACTTTTTACAACCTCGTGGACTGTAGCCCGCCAGGCTCCTCTGTCCATGGGGATGTTCCAAGCAAGAATACTGAAGCGGGTTGCCATTTCCTTCTCCAGGGGATCGTCCCAACCCAGGACCAAACCCAGGTCTCCTGTATTGCAGGCAGATTCTTTACCATCTGAGCCACCAGAGATATGTGTTATTTCCATCTTATATCTGCACTATTTCTATAACCCAGGAAAAATTCATTTCGTCCCTCTTTGTTTTCAGTGATGTTTTTGATCAGCGATCAGCCTGATGCTCACAGATGATCTAAGATGTCCCTTTGGCCACACCTGAAGCAGATCCCAGGCCCTGAGCTCCCTGAGTTATCCATCACTTCTAACCACTTCATATCCGTATTCAGCAAAGTAGTCACAGAGCTGTTCTATTGTTCTTCTCTGGCTAATCTACTGAATAACACATTTGTTGGTAACGTGAACAATGGCGTCTTAGCTGTCTTCACTTTTCAAAAGCTGCCTTTGTGAACAGGGCTTTGTTTCCGTCACTTCTGTACAGAATAATGGACTTGCTCTTTGCCTCACTTAACAAAATCCTCCAGACTGGTTTGTTTCTAATTCCAGTTATATGGAGCAGCCCTCCAAACCGCAGGACATTCATGCTCTAGGGATCATGATAAAAGGAGGAAGGCTTAAAGTGGGAAGGAAAGATACAGTTTGACAAAAATCTAGGTTTCCAGAAAAGAGCCTTCTTTTTTAATAACCCGAGCAAGTACAGTGAGAACCAGTAAATGCCCAGGTAGAACCATGTTCTTTCTGTAACAGCTCAAGGCTTTTCACCAGTTATGTGGGCGCCCTGGTCCAGCCCTGGGCGATTCCTTACCATTCCCTTTCACACTTCTCTCCATCACAGCCCCTGATCTGAGTCCTGGCTCTCACCCATCCTTCACATCTCACTTCTACCCTCACAGTTATTTTTATCCTCCTGGCTTCTGATCTTGTCTTTGCTCCTCTTTCTGTCCTTACCTCAGGCTTTCAACTTGATATATTATAACATTGCAACTATAGGTTTGACTTAATCACTAACAAATATATCATTCCGATTCCAAAGCATGTGTTTTCAGACTACTTCAGCCCTCATTATTGGACCCCTAGGACTCCCATTCCTAAAACTGCCCCCTGTCAAGGTTAGAGACCTAATATGTGTCATGGAAACCCCAAAGTGGGAATTTATCTGGAAACAATATAAGGCACTCGTTAAGACTGTAGACTCTAGAGTCAGACACTCTGGATTTAAATGTGAGCTCCCTGAATTGCAAGTTATGTGACATTTACAAGTTTAGTTCAAATCCTTTAGATTTAATTTCCTCATAAAGCGTTGATACTTCCAGTATATACCTCCTGGGTTTATCAGAACTAAAGATAAAGAGAGAAGATGATTAGTCTATAGGATTTACTGTTGCTCAGTCATTAAGTCATGTCTGACTTTTTGTGACCCCATAGGCTGCAGCACACCAAGCTTCCCTGTCCTTCACTATCTCTAAGTTTGCTCAAATTCATGTCCATTGTGTCAGTGATGCTATCCAACCATCTCACCCTCTGCAACATCAAATCAGTCAATCCTAAAGGAAATCAACAATGAATATTCATTGGAAGGACTGAAGCTGAAGCTCCAGTACTTTGGCTACCTGATGTGAAGAGTTGACTCACTGGAAAACAGCCTGATGCTGTGAAAAGATTGAGGGCAGGAGGAGGAGGCGGCGACAGAGAATGGATCTATAGGAAACAGAAATAATAATTAATGACACTATTATCATTACTGGAAGTGATCAAACAGGAGATGGCAAGAGTGAAGGTTGACATTTTAGGAATCAGAGAACCAAAATGGACTGGAATGGGTGAATTTAACTCAGATGACCATTATATCTACTACTGTGGGCAAGAATCCCTCAGAAGAAATGGAGTAGCCATCATAGTCAACAAACGAGTCCAAAATGCAGTACTTGGCTGCAGTCTCAAAATGACAGAATGATCTCTGTTCGTCTGCAAGGCAAACCATTCAGTATCATGGTAATCCAAGTCTATGCCCCAACCAGTAATGCTGAAGAAGCTGAAGTTAAATGGTTCTATGAAGACCTACAAGACCTTCTAGAACTAACACCCAAAAAAGATGTCTTCTTCATTATAGGGGACTGGAATGCAAAAGTAGGAAGGCAGGAAACACCTGGAGTAACAGGCAAATTTGGCCTTGGAATGCGGAATGAAGCAGGGCAAAGACTAATAGACGTCTGCCAAGAGAACGGACTGGTCATAGCAAACACCCTCTTCCAACAACACAAGAGAAGACTTTACACATGGACATCACCAGGCGGTCAACACCGAAATCAGATTGATTATATTCTTTGTAGCCAAAGATGGAGACGCTATATACAGTCAACAAAAACAAGACCAGGAGCTGACTGTGGCTCAGATCATGAACTCCTTATTGCCTGTAATGCTGAAGAAGCTGAAGTTAAATGGTTCTATGAAGACCTACAAGACCTTCTAGAACTAACACCCAAAAAAGATGTCTTCTTCATTATAGGGGACTGGAATGCAAAAGTAGGAAGGCAGGAAACACCTGGAGTAACAGGCAAATTTGGCCTTGGAATGCGGAATGAAGCAGGGCAAAGGTTAATAGACGTCTGCCAAGAGAACGGACTGGTCATAGCAAACACCCTCTTCCAACAACACAAGAGAAGACTTTACACATGGACATCACCAGGCGGTCAACACCGAAATCAGATTGATTATATTCTTTGTAGCCAAAGATGGAGACGCTATATACAGTCAACAAAAACAAGACCAGGAGCTGACTGTGGCTCAGATCATGAACTCCTTATTGCCAAATTCAGACTTAAATTGAAGAAAGTAGGGAAGCCATTAGACCATTCAGTTATGACCTAAATCAAATCCCTTATGATTATATGGTGAAAGTGAGAAATAGATTTAAGCGACTAGATCTGATAGAGTGCCTGATGAACTATGGATGGAGGTTCATGACATTGTACAGGATACAAGGATCAAGATCATCCCCAAGAAAAAGAAATGCAAAAGAGCAAAATGATTGTCTGGGGAGGCCTTACAAATAGCTGTGTAAAGAAGAGAAGAAAAAAGCAAAGGAGAAAAGGAAAGATATAACCATTTGAATGCAGAGTTCCAAAGAAGAGCAAGAAGAGATAAGAAAGCCTTCCTCAGTAATCAGTGCAAAGGAATAGAGGAAAACAATAAAATGGGAAAAATTAGAGATCTCTTCAAGAAAATTAGAGATACCAAGGGAACATTTCATGCAAAGATGGGCTCGATAAAGGACAGAAATGGTATGGACCTAACAGAAGCAGAAGATATTAAGAAGAGGTGGCAAGAATATGCAGAAGAACTATACAGAAAAGATCTTCATGACCAAGATAATAACGATGGTGTGATCACTCACCTAGAGCCAGACATTCTGGCATGTGAAGTCAAGTGGGCCGTAAGAAGCATCACTATGAACAAAGCTAGTGGAGGTGATGGAATTCCAGTAGAGCTATTTCAAATCCTAAAAGATGATGCTGTGAAGGTGCTGCACTCAATATGCCAGCAAATTCGGAAAACTCAGTGGTGGCCATAGGACTGGAAGGTCAGTTTTCATTCCAATCCCAAAAAAAGGCAATGCCAAAGAATGCTCAAACTACCACACGATTGCACTCATCTCACACGCTAGTAAAGTAATGTTAAAAATTCTCCAAGCCAGGCTTCAGCAATACGTGAACCGTGAACTTCCTGATGTTCAAGCTGGTTTTAGAAAACGCAGAGGAACCAGAGATAAAATTGCTAACATCTGCTGGATCATCAGAAAAGCAAGAGAGTTCCAGAAAAACATCTATTTCTGCTTTATTGACTATGCCAAAGCCTTTGACTGTGTGAATCACAATAAACTGTGAAAAATTCTGAAAGAGATGGGAATACCAGACCACCTGACCTGCCTCCTGAGAAACCTGTATGCAGGTCAGGAAGCAACAGTTAGAACTGGACATGGAACAACAGACTGGTTCCAAATAGGAAAAGGAGTACATCAAGGCTGTATATTGTCACCCTGCTTATTTAACTTATATGCAGAGTACATCATGAGAAACGCTGGGCTGGAAGAATTACACGCTGGAATCAAGATTGCTGGGAGAAATATCAATAACCTCAGAAATGCAGATGACAACACCATTATGGCAGAAAGTGAAGAAGAGCTAAAGCGCCTCTTGATGAAAGTGAAAGTAGACAGTGTAAAAGTTGGCTTAAAGCTCAACATTCAGAAAACGAAGATCATGGCATTTGGTCCCATCACTTCATAGCAAATAGATGGGGAAACAGTGGAAATAGTGGCTGACTTTATTTTGGGGGGCTTCAAAATCACTGCTTATGGTGATTGCAGCCATGAAATTAAAAGACGCTTACTCCTTGGAAGGAAAGTTATGACCAACCTAGATAGCATATTAAAAAGCAGAGACGTTACTTTGTAAACAAAGGTCCATCTAGTCAAGGCTATGTTTTTTCCAGTGGTCATGTACGGATGTGAGAGTTGGACTGTGAAGAAAGCTGAGCACCAAAGAATTGATGATTTTGAACTGTGGTGTTGGAGAAGACTCTTGAGAGTCCCTCGGACTGCAAGGAGATCTAACCAGTCCATCCTAAAGGCTATCTGTCCTGAAGGTTCATTGGAAGGGCTGATGTTGAAGCTGAAACTCCAAGACTTTGGCCACCTGATGGGAACAGCTGACTCATTTGAAAAGACTCTGATGCTCAGAAAGACTGAAGGCAGGAGGAGAAGGGGATGACAGAGGACGAGGTGGTTGGATGGCATCACCGACTCTGTGAACATGCGTTTGAGTACACTCAGGGAGTTGGCGATGGACAGGGAGGCCTGGCGTGCTGCAGTCTATGGTGTCGCAAAGAGTCGGACACGACTGAGCGAGAACTGAACTGAACTGAATTGATTATCATTCTTGGTAGTAGTGTATAAACAATAATTTATTATAATAAAGTGCTTTTTAAATTATCTTATGTTTCTTTAAAATTCCCATAGTGGTTATTATTACATACCATTTACAGGGTTTACAGTCGAAACAAGTAGGTTGACTTGATATGTTCACAGAGAGTTAGTGAGGGCATTTCAAACTGAGAGAACAATCTGTGATGTTGATACAAGTTGTTGCCATCAAATATTTTACCTCAAGTGGAAACTATATCATTACTTAACTATATCATTATTTAACAAATATTTCATTGAAATGACAAATGAGGGAATCATTATTTAGTAAAAAATTAAAATTTAGTTGTCCATCTTCATAACTACATGCTGCTGCTGCTGCTAAGTCGCTTCAATCGTGTCCGACTACACCTTCCCCTAAACCAGTGAGTCTCAAGCCTCAGTTCGCATCAGGATAGCCTAAGGGTGCCAGAACCTGCCCCGTATAGGTATGTCATGAGTCAAGAGTCTGCATTTTTAACAAGTACTCCCATGTCGTTGTTACTGTGGAGCTGTCTGAACCTCAAACTTCACGATTATTCTGAATAGGAAAGATAAGAAAAAAACCCTTAAAAAATCAGTTTTTAAAAAATTGAGATATAATTGACATATATGCATGCATGCTTAGTTGCTTCAGTCATGTCCGACTCCTTGTGGCCCTGTGGACTGTAGTCCACCTGGATCCTCTGTCCATGGGATTCTCCTGGTAAGAATACTGGAGTGGGGTGCCATGCCGTCCTCCTGACCTGGGGATTGCTGCTGCTGCTGCTAAGTCACTTCAGTCGTGTCCGACTCTGTGCAAGCCCATAGAGGGCAGCCCACCAGGCTCCCCCGTCCCTGGGATTCTCCAGGCAAGAACACTGGAGTGGGTTGCCATTTCCTTCTCCAATGCATGAAAGTGAAAAGTGAAAGGGAAGTCGCTCAGTCGTGTCTGACCGTTAGCGACCGTATGGACTGCAGCCCACCAGGCTCCTCCGTCCGTGGAATCTTCCAAGCAGGAGTACTGGAGTGGGTGCCATCGCCTTCTCCACAAATGCAGCTGCAGTTTCATTAACCAGAGTCACCATGCTGAGCATTACCTCCAATGGCTTATTCATTTTATGATGGGAAGCTTGCATCTTTTAACTCCCTTCATCCATTTTGCTCACTCCGCATGTCCACCTCTGGCAACCGTCAATCCATTCTCTGTACATGTGTAGCTTTTAAAGAGTTTTGATCATTACGTTTTGCAGCTGAGTTATTGTATGAATTGCTTAAGTCTTGCCATTTTGCTCTTGTCCATATAAACAAGCTAAAGGGTTGGCCTGTAGCAGAAAGAGGCTTTTCGTTGCTTTCCCGTTTCCTTAGTTATTCATTAAGCAACAAACAAATGTGTTACTCTGACCTCCCTGGACTTGTTTCGTATCTAGGTTATAGGGCAGAAGCACAGTCCCTGTCACAAACAATAGCCGTCATTTTTTGGTGTTCTCTTGTATCCCAATTGCAGGCCTCAAACTCCAAACCCAGAACTAGGTTATCATCCATAACCCAGCACCATTTTCCATCCACTGGCTTCTCTGTGTAAGAACCTGAAAAACACAGTCTCCACAAATTCAGAGAAAATTTTTATGCTTGGGCAGCTAATAAATTCAAGGAGAAAAAATGAGTAAGTCATTAGTCTGGATCGAGAGCCCATCTTTCAAAAGTTAATTCATTTGTTAGACATTTTATGATAACGCATTCCCTGGAGGCTACCAGATACACTTCCAATACCTGGGCCAGGTCAGTGACCTCCAGGGTTGTCTGGAGCTTTACTGAAAAGCAGGAACCAAATAGAAGCTTTAGTCTGAGATGAATCAGAGATGAATTTAGGAAGAAATTAATCATATTTTTCTTCTTTGGTGTCTCAGTCAAAAAGATGCTTTAAAACCTGAAAAGGGGCAGAGCGCTCGTGGGAGAATGTGGGGAGATGACCTCATCCGGGATCTCCTGGGGCATTCAGGTCCCCTGAGTCACGTTCCAAAGCGCCATGACCTCATATAGCAAACAGGCTGAAACAAAGACACAGGCCATCTCCTGTAGCCGGAGGGCTTGTTCAGAGCTGACTGAAGGAAGATTATAAGAGCAACTGTGATGCAATCCATATATAGGTAAATTCCTACATGTTGACTCGACTACAGATGGAATTAGGTCCTTGCTGGTTGATGTCTCATCATCTGGGTGTCCTTGGTATTATTCGGGTGGTCAGCACAGCCAGGCCTAGAGCTAAGCCACATCCTCTGGATATTTACCTGTCAGAGCTGTAGCAGGAGTTAAATTTTAATGCCTTGCAAGCACCTTAGTCATTGGACTGCTCTCACGACTTTTGTTCTTTTGCCCTTTGAAAAGCAAATCATCTGCTGTGAATCTGACTGTCTTAAGGGACAGGATGTAACAGAGAGACCACCTTAGGAAAGTAAAGCAAATGGTTTGACCAGTGTGCTGGGCAGAAGACTGGCCTCCCAAAGATGTCACCTTCTAGTCTCCAAAACGGTGAATAGGACTTTGTCTATGGGATTAAGTTAAAAACAAAATATGTGAGATTATCCTGCATGATTCAGTTGGGGCTAATGTAACCATGTGGGTCCTAACAAGAGGATCAAGGTCATAGAAAAGACATGTCATGCCTGATGAGCTGTTGAAGATAAAGGACCACAAGCCAAGGAATAGAGGATGCCTCTAGAAGCTAGAAAAAGCAAGGAAACAGAGTCTCCCCAAGAGATCCAAAAGGAACGCACCCCTGCTGACACCTTGATCTTAGGGCCAGAGGACCTATTTTGAACTCCTTACCTCCTGAACTATTAGATAATAAATTACATAGTTTTAAGGCATTATATTTGTGGGAATTTGTTACAGCAGCAACAAGAAATTAATACAGCCAATGTGCCTTCAACGGAGAAACACACGGTGTGGTATGTCATTGCTCCTAAGATAGATGCTGCTTTGGTTAACGAGCCTTAGAAAGAATCACTGTTCTGCAGGTGATGTTAACTGAGGTGTGCTTGTTATTAACATGCAACAACCAAAAGACAAGAAAGAGCCAAGAAGGACAAAAAGTAGGTTAGAAAAACGTTTATTATAAGCATTACTGGTTAGAGGTTCTCAGACAGTCCCAATACGATAAGTTGAGGTACAGAGAAAAGGTGGCTGCTGTTATACAACTGGTAACTGGCAACCAGAATGTGCACCAGGAAGCCAGACTTCAGAGCCCGTGCTCCCAGCCTCTCGGCTCTACAGCCTCCTGTGTGCCTGTGACATCATCTGTAATTGGATGGGCAAGTTCTTCCAACATGTCACAGACTAAAGAACTTTGTGGGGGATCGCTGATGGCATGGGAGTACTTTAGCCAAAGGTGGTAAACATGGGCAGGAGAGACAAGAAGGGCGAGGCAAGAGCAGGAGTGGACCCAAGGAATGCCATCAGTCCATCGGAGGCAACAGGCAGTCCGGTGAGAGAGGTCGGATGAGTCAGATGGCTGAGATCAAGACAGTACAGAGAGTCTGGGTGGCAGGGGAGGTGGGGAGCTCAGAAGAGCAGGAGCACGATTGGGGGGAAGGATGCTTGAAGCCCAGGCCAACCTCTGCCTCAAACAGGATTATCAAGGCAGCCCCCGGGATTGACCCAGGGGCCAATAACTCTAGCATCTCGGAAATCCCTTAGAGCGACCCTGGGAATACAGGAAAGTCAACAGATACGCAGCATTCAACTGTGCACCAGAAGTCATGTCCGAGAATATTTATAGAAACTGTTTATAACAGCTCTACCCTGGAAACTACCCAAATGTGCATTAACATCAGGATCTATAAATAAATTATAGCACTTTCACACAATGAAATACTACTCACCGAAGTTAAGAGAAGACTTCCAACTACACTTGAAAATACGGTTGAACCTTATAAACATATTATACATGAAGGAAATAAGACATAAAAAGTACATACCTTATGATTCCACATATGAAGTTCAAAAACAAGCATAAACAATCAACAGTGTTCAAAGTCATAACAGCTGTTATCCTGGAAGGGGTGGGTGGGTGGGTGAGTGGGGTCTGGAGGGGAACACAGGGAGCATGGCTTCTGAAGTACAAATAACCTGTCTTTAAATCAGGGTAGTCGTTTCATGGGTGTGTTCAAGAATTCCACACTTATGTGCGCACTTTTCTGAATAATAATAATGTTAATAAAAATAGGAAAAAGGTAGAAATATAGATGGATCTCTGGGTGATGGGAAGTGCTAAAAATCATATTTGAATCCAAACCCAGAATTAAACTGGGCTCGGCATCTGTAATTGACTGCTGGAGAAAAATCCGATAGCTATTTGAGAAGAATCAGGACCCCACACAGTTGTCAGCTGGGCTGTATTTAATGCCACTTGGCCTGCACATGGCCACTCACTGTGTCACGGATAAATCCTTGTTGCTCACTATTAACAATTACTAGCCACGGTTCAATTGACTTACCCTACTTCTCACACTGATTACATATGCCTTCTGATGAATAGTTCATTCACATCAGTAGATGGGTCCAAATCATCCACGTCCTAAATACGCATCCATGTTGATGGCAAAAGAGATGGCCGTTTCTCAGCTCTGTGAAATTAGCCAGGTTCTGTGTTCAACCATCCAGTGGCTCAGATCAACTTTCTGTCATCTAGATACACACAATATCATCTAGATCCATTTCCTCTCTTTTTTGAATATTCACTAGTTCCCTGCTGATGAGCATTGAATTTTGATTTGTGCTCAAAATCACTTTGTCTAAGAAAATTTCCTTTAACAAGATGTTACCAAGGTAATCAAGTCAACAGTTTCTTTGTTTTGCTTTAAAATAATGGGGATTATAAGCACAAAATCAACCGGGCAGGATGGGTGAAGACAATGGGAATGGTTTAGGATGTGTCTAAGCTGATACTGTTACAGGCAGTTGTAAGTTTTTGCAGCGTTTACACATAAAAGCAGAAAGTCAAAAATATGAATCATCTAATTTTTAAATTTTGTCAATGAGTTTTGAAGATTTCATTTGGTACAAGCCAAGCAAACTGAAGCTGAAGCTCCAATACTTTGGCCATCTGATGTGAAGAGCTGACTCATTGGAAAAGACCTTGATGCTGCGAAAGATAGAGGGCAGGAGGGGAAGGGGACGACAGAGGACGAGATGGTTGCATGGCATCAGTGACTCAATGGACATGAATATAAGCAAACTCTGGGAGTTAGTGAAGGACTGTCTGGCATGCTGCAGTCCACAGGGTTACAAAGAGTGGGACACATCTTAGCAACTGAACAACAACATTCAACAAGCAAACTGTATCTATGGGTTGGGATTCAGCTCAGCATGGCTAGTGTGGGCTTCCACAGTGTGATTTTATTCACTCTGCAAAAATGCCTTACGATGGGGGCATCCTACAGACAAGGCTCACAGAAGTAAACTGTTTGGGTCAAGTTCACACAGCTATAGAAAGGCCAAGCCAGGACAACACTCAAGTCTAGTTATCCAAATTAGTCTTCCATTCCCCCAGTGAAAGGCTTCCTGGTGGCTCAGACAGTAAAGAATCTCTGCCTGCAATGCGGGAGACACAAGTTTGATCCGTGGGTCGGATCCCCTGGAGAAGTGAATGGCAACCCACTCCAGTATTCTTGCCTGGAGAATCCCATGGACAGAGAAGCCTGGTGGGCTACAGTCCATGGGGTTGCAAACAGTTGGACAGGATTGAGCAACTAAGCAAACACACACACACACCCCAAGCTTTCCACCTGCTTATCCTGAGTGTGGTTTTCCAGAGAGAAGTCTTAAAGTGACCTCAATCAGTCATCCAAGTGTATACCCCTTTTACCTGAAAACCTTCCCTCTTTGACAAATGAAGAAATATTTTTAAAAAATTATTTGGAGAACCAATAGTACAGAATTGCTAGGAAATGCCTCTTGCTTTGTTTGTAATATCCCAAACGGACATTAAATACATCTTGTCTTTGAAGAAAAGTAAAACCATTTGTAAATAGTATGAAATGTGATTGGTGAATTACATGTGAGGAGAAAAGATGGCCTATTTATTTATTTACTTGATTTTGGTTTTCTCTAATATAGAAGGGTGCAAGCCACATCTAGGCTTTATTTTAAATTACTTTAAAGTTTATTTTAAATTATCTTTTTAGTTTTTGTTTTCTCTAACATATAAGGGTGCAAGTCCCATCTAAGGGGTTCCAACTCTTTCAGATCGCAGGGCTGGGACCAGGCCTTGATCATCTCTAAAAATCACAAGATTCCTTTGAAATGAGTTGCTTGTTTGCTTCACACCTCGGTATGGCATTAGCTATTTTAGTTATAAATTTGCATCTGTTAGGCTCTTTGGTTAATATATATGGGAAAGGGGATGTATGCTAACATCATCCTTCATACGTTCACTGTTCAGCAAGCTATGTGGGAATGTGCTGAATGCAAATTTATTTCAACCTGCTAAACCACTGAAATATTGCTGTTTCCTCCTTTTGCTTTTACTGCTTAAGTCTTTTCAACTTTTCACATGTATTTGCATAAAGATCTTACCACATATAGCATCTTCCTTCCCAGGACAGTGACTCAGACCTTGACACTAAACCAAGAAAGTTAATTTTGTTCCCCTCATACTGTTGATCACATGAACTGGCTTAGACTTGAACACAAAAATACTCACTGTAAGTATGAATACTTACTCTAGACACTACAGTTTCATGGGCAGAGAATATCAGGTACTTAATCTTAAAAAATAAAATACTAAGGCCCTAAAAGGAGCTTCTATTTGGTTAGTGTTTTTCCCTGAAGGAAATCAGCCAATTTATTCACCAGTTCTAAGATCATTACTACCTTGGGAGCTGAAGGAGAAAAAAGAAAGAAATGTATATGTTATTTACATATAGTTTAATATTTAGTAATGTATATTATTATATATAGCAATTCTTATAATTTAATGATTTATAGTATATATATTAACATACATGGCTTCCCTGGTGGCTCAGAGGTTAAATCATCTGCCTCCAATGTGGGAGACCTTGGGTTCGATCCCTGGGTTGGGAAGATCCCCTGGAGAAGGAAATGGCAATCCACTCCAGTATTCTTGCCTAGAGAATCCCATGGACAGAGAAGCCTAGTAGGTTACAGACCACGGGGTCGCAGTCGGATACGACTGAGCGACTTCACCTTCACCTTCATATATACATATTAACGTAACATTCTATCTTGAGATGGCTTACAATCTATTAAACAGTTGAAATTTTAAAAGTATAAGACTATTTCAAATGCAAATATATCTTGCTTGTGTTTTTATTTAAGATAGCCCATGATAATATTAATACACCCTTACACAGCTTTGGACACTAAATAAATATAAAGCAGGTGGTACTTCAGATTATTGTTACATGTCTATTTCACGTAGTTTTTAACCTTGTATAGATTAATTTAAAGAGAAAAAAAAAAACAACAGTGGACTAGGGAATGTTTATACTTAAGGGCAAATTGCAAAAAAATTTCTTTCGTTGATAAGAGTAGTATAGAATAACTACAGAATCAAAGGCCATTTTAAAGAGCTTTTGTCTTTATCTTTTGCCAATACTGAATTTTGTTGTTTTTCAAATGATTGTTACACACAAAACCAAATACTAAGCCAGGCTCCTGGGAGAATTAAAATTGTAAACGGTAGTCCCCCCCCAATGGAATCCCTCATCCGAATGGATGACATGAAAGTAAAATCTAAGTGGATGCCTGGCGGTGAGGAGCGCCACGTGCTGGTCTTTGCAATCCAGTTTAGACCCCCTGCCGTGGTGGCTGCTGCTGCTGCTGAGTCCCTTCAGTCGTGTCCGACTCTGTGTGACCCCATGGACGGCAGCCCACCAGGCTCCCCCGTCCCAGGGATTTTCCAGGCAAGAACACTGGAGTAGGTTGCCATTTCCTTCTCCAATGCAGGAAAGTAAAAAGTGAAAGTGAAGTCGCTCAGTCGTGTCAGACTTTTAGCGACCCCATGGACTGCAGCCCACCAGGCTCCTCTGTCCATGGGATTTTCCAGGCAAGAGTACTGGAGTGGGGTGCCATCGCCATGGTGGAGCTGCTCTCAAATCCTGTCTCAGCAGCACATGCTGTGAGGAAACAGCTGCAAACATCAATCATGAAAATATCCACACACCGACTACATGTCAGCGTTTCAAGACAAATTACATTGATGCCTCTAGGTTCCACTGTTCTTGGCTTTTGCCCCAAACGCAAAGCTCTCTTCCAATACTGTGTCCTTATTGACCCTCTCTGGGCACTTGATGATTCTAATTTTTCTGCTCACACCTCTGCTAGTGTTTCTTCCTCCTACTGATTAGAGCTGTTCTTTATATATTCCAGCCATTAACTGTCATTATTTTTGCAAACATCACCCAGTGTGTCATCTGTCAACTTTGTTTATGGTGTCCCTCATTGAAGACAAGCTTTCAGTTTTGAAAGTCAAATTCACTGATGTTTCCATTTTGGTTTGTGATAGAGGGAGAAGAGCTTATTTATAAAATTCTTTCCCACTAGAGTGTCACAAAGACCTTCCTCAGAAGAACCCTTACTATTTACTCTTTATATTTCAAATCAACTGGGCCTCAATTCTTCTGTATATATTCAAAATCAGCTTGTCATTTTCTTCAAAACAATCTTGCTGGAACTTTATTGAATTTCTAGACCAATCTGAGTTGTTGTTCAGTCACTCAGTTGTGTCCAGCTCTTTGTGACCCCATGGACTGCAGCATGCCAGGCTTCCCTGTCCTTCACTATCTCCTAGAGCTTGCTCAAACTCATGTCTATTGAGTCGATGATGCCATCCTCTATTGTCCCCTTCTCTTCCTGCTCTCATTCTTTCCCAGTATCACCAATTTGGGTAGCACTGACATCTTTAAAGTATTATTAGCTCATTGCAAATATAAACAATATATAGCTCTCTATTCATTCAATTCCTCATCAGTTCAGTTCAGTTCAGTTCAGTCGCTCAGTCGTGTCCGACTCTTTGCGACCCCGTGAATCACAGCACGCCAGGCCTCCCTGTTCATCACCATCTCCCAGAGTTCACTCAGACTCACATCCATCGAGTCCGTGATGCCATCCAGCCATCTCATCCTCAGTCATCCCCTTCTCCTCCTGCCCCTAATCCCTCCCAGCATCAGAGTCTTTTCCAATGAGTCAACTCTTCACATGAGGTGGCCAAAGTACTGGAGTTTCAGCTTTAGCATCATTCCTTCCAAAGAAATCCCAGGGTTGATCTCCTTCAGAATGGACTGGTTGGATCTTCTTGCAGTCCAAGGGACTCTCAAGAGTCTTCTCCAACACCACAGTTCAAAAGCATCAATTCTTTGGTGCTCAGCCTTCTTCACAGTCCAACTCTCACATCCATACATGACCACAGGAAAAACCATAGCCTTGACTAGATGGACCTTAGTTGGCAAAGTAATGTCTCTGCTTTTGAATATGCTATCTAGGTTGGTCATAACTTTTCTTCCAAGGAGTAAGCGTCTTCTAATTTCATGGCTGCAGTCACCATCAGCAGTGATTTTGGAGCCCCCCAAAATAAAGTCTGACACTGTTTCCACTATCCTACAATAGACTTTACAAATATCCTTTCTACAGTTTTTTTATTGTCTTTGTTAAGTTAGTTCCTGAATAGTGTAGCACTTTTGTTAGTTTCAGGAATATCTTATTTTTGTTTATAATTTCTTAATTACTGTGAAACTACTACTACCACTACTACTAAGTCGCTTCAGTCGTGTCCGACTCTGTGCGACCCCACAGACCGCAGCCCACCAGGCTCCCCCGTCCCTGGGATTCTCCAGGCAAGAACACTGGAGTGGGTTGCCATTTCCTTCTCCAGTGCATGAAAGTGAAAAGTGAAAGTGAAGTCGCTCAGTCGTGTCCGACTCTTAGCGACCCCATGGACTGCAGCCCACCAGGCTCCTCCGTCCATGGGATTTCCCAGGCAAGAGTACTGGAGTGGGGTGCCATTGCCTTCTCCGAATTACTGTGAAAAGAGCACTATAAATTTATATTTATCTCATCTTCCCCATGCTCTTTTATTAATTCTAATAATGTCTTGATTTTGTATGACTCTTTGTAGATAATTAACACATCTGCAAATAATATTTTTGTCTATCTGTCTTCTATGCTTATAACTGGACAAAACCTCCAAACATGTTGAACAGTAGCAGTGATGAAAGGGTTTCTTGGTCTTTTTCTGGTCTTAAAGAAAATGCATCTAAATGTTTTCTGTTATGTTTAATGTTTGTCTAAGTTTTAAATATACAGTTTTAATGATTGAAAGATATTTCCCTTTTGATCATCATTTTCTGAGAGTTTCTCCTATAAACAAGTATTGAAATTTAGGCTGTTTATGCAGCAGAAGAGATATCCATGTGAATTTTTTCAATACAAGCCAACTTTTCCAATCATGGTGTGGCCCAGATTTCAGAATAACTTCAGATCTCAGGAGCTGCCTGAGAATTAAGTGAGAGAGTGCTGGATCCCAAAGAACTCGGCTGTAGGGTTGGAGCCTGGTTACCAGGAATAACCCTGGAAGGAACAGCTCAGATCAGCCCCTAAAGACCCAAGAACAAGGATGCCTTGGGTGGTCCAGCATGCAGGGTTGTGGCCCAGGCTGCCTGCTTCCCCCCAGGGATCTGACACGGCCATAAAGCCCACCAGAACTTAGATGCCACTCCAGGAAACAGGCAAGGGAAGGAAATCAGAACTGACTGCCCGAAAGTTTTCATCCACTGGCCAACTGAAGGAGTTATAGTAAAAATGGCGTTCTCTGTGGAAACCTGAAGTGATGTTTCTTGCACACTGAGTTTGTGAAATGAACTTTCTACCTGCCATACACTTTATATCTCCCAACTGAAAAGAGTACTTGTCAAAGATGTGGTACATGGTCCGCTGGAACATAACAACCAGGGGTCGTGACCTCTGGCAAATGATTCATCCTCTCACTGCCTCAGTCTCCCCATCTATGGTGGGGGCTTTATTGCAACTTGTTTAATAACGAAATGAAGTACTGCATGTTTCCCAGCACAGAGGGTCTAATTAGTATTCAGCGTTTATCTTTGCGTTTCCTAAGTCTAACTCCAGAGATAAAACATGGAGAAAGTGGCTACAGGGATTTTAAAAAAAACGAAGAGCTGGGGGAAGGTATCAGCCAGAAGAATACTAATGCTGTTATTGCTAATTATGAGGCTGGGTGTGCAGCTCCCGGACAGGGACCTCGACTGGCAAAATTTGCAATTGCGGGCTCACTCCAGTTAGTGAGGCCAGGTTTGCGGGTTAGCTGGGACTCCAAGTTCTTATCAGCCTTTTTCATATCCGCTTGCAACACCTTGTGCATCAGCTGTGCAAGACGGGGCCCAGAGGACACCCATGATACCTGCTCACCCGAAGGGAAGCAGACAGCCTTCCAGGTCTGCACTGTGACAACAGGGAGTTCCGTCAATGTCTACACTGAACTAGCCCACATGGAAGCGAGAGCTGGTTTTGTGTGCTCACTGTCTTAGTCCTTCTGATCCTGAACAGACAAAGGTATGGGTAGCCCTCCTGACTCTGTTTTCTGCTACTTGCCGCATGACCTACCCAACTCAGCCATGTGCCTGTAATTAAACAGCACGTGGTTTCCCCCTTCCTTGTGTTCACAACTTCACCCTTAGAGATGTATCCTTCTAAGTCCTGTATGATCTTCCAGTGTAAGGAGTTCCCCCTGGAAATGTGGTGGAGAAACTATTTGCTCTTCCCTGCCTCAAGTTTCAGGCAGATTTGTGAGTGACAGCCTGGAAGATTGTTTCGGAATTCCTTGGCACTGGGGCTTTGGGCCATATCTGAGGGCTTTGCCTTTCTCGTTGATAAAAAGAAGTGTGAAGTTGAGTCATCTGTGGTTACATGGAACATATATCGTACATTTTCTGAAACAGACTCCATTTCAAAGATCTCTTCCTTTGTTCTCACCAGTAGATTCATTTCTTTTAGACCCACAGTTCAAAAAAGCATCTCAATTTACTTTCAAGATTATAGCTGATCAAAGTTTCTATGATTCTGTTGGAGAACAAAATATAAAACACCTTGGGAGAAGGAAATAGAGTGAGCAAGAGAGGAGGCTGGAAGGCGCCACGTTTCAGAAGGGAAGAAGTGGGCTCGGAAAGGGAAGCTGGGAATGGACCGAAGTGACTTCAACTTCTTCACAGATTTGCTCAGACTTTCCTGCGACCCTACAGCAGACATGAGCATGTTGACTTCAAGATCACAGCAACAGGTCCCTTCTGTGTAATTGTTTTCTTGTAAGTTAAAAACTAAACATTTTGGTACATGCTTTAAATACGAATGGGGGTGTGGAGTGCTCTCAGAATCAGAACTGAGCTGCAAGTGATAAAGAACAGACACGAGTCACTCACTGGAATGATGTCTACAGACAGCAATGGCACCTCAGATGCGGTGCCCATCAGTGGGAGAACAGGGATGAGCAAAGCCCTCTCTCTGTCCTCAAAGACCTCAGAGTCTAGAGAAAGAAGCAGATGCATCTAAGGATAGCAGAAATATAAACACGCATCAAAGGTAGCTCAGAGCAGATGAGTGACTCCTACGGGGAAATATTAAAGAAGTGACTCCAGCAGAAGTGGAGATCTGAGTTGGCTTCAAAGGACAAAGAGCACTTCCTCTGGTGATAGTGGAGAGCACCGAGGGAGACAGAAGGCAGAGGATCCTTTACCCTCTGAGCCACCAGGGAAACCCCACAGTCCATTTAGAAGACAGTGTAAGACTCTGAGATACTCTAAGAGGCTTGATATTTTTAGAGCAGCAGGTGTAAGACGGGGCAGTGTGGAGGGAGGCCAGAAGAAACATAAGCTTAGGGAGACTGTGACTTCAAGGCCAGGAACCCCTTAGAGCATTTCAGCCAGAGCTACATGCCCAGGAGGAGCTGGTGAAGCACCTGAAACAGCGGAAAACATGGCCGAGTTTGCCAGCAGGGCTGCAAGCAAATGAGAAGGCGCTGAATGGCAGCTGCCAGGAGGTGCTCCTGAGCACACAGAAACGGCACGGGGGAAGTCAAGACGGCTTCATCAAGGACGGCAGCACTGGGAAGGGAAACGCTGTCTTATTGGGGGGACAGTCACGACTCTCAGCAGAATCTGATGCCCGATGTGAGGGGTGAGAGTGCCCGCAGTCCTCAGGCCCACTGGATTGAGCGGGGTTTGGTGTCATCAATTGAAAAGCAAAATGAGAAAGGGGCATGTTGAATGAATCTGAGGGGCCAGAGGTCAATCCAGACCCCAGGAGATGACGGGGAAGGGCTCCAAGGAGACTGCTGGTGTCCAGCTCTGGAGGGCACCACCCACCATCACTTATGTACCTGACGCCCATCACACAGGAGTCACCAAGCTAGACCCGGGGCACATGCGGAAATGGCCCCAGCCCCACATGGAGTGGCCTCTAGGGGATTTACAAAGAAGACAGTGTGGCAGAGGGTTTCAGTGCTGTTAGAGGAAAGGCAAGGGCTGTTGACAACACACACAGAGGGTTCACAGCGAAGATCTGGCCTGGAGGTGGCGTGGGGGTGTGGGCATGGGACAGGCAGCCTGGAAAATACAGAAAATGAAGAAGAAAACGAAAGAGTTAGAAATCACAGAGTTAGTGAAAAAGAGGAAGCAAAGAACTTGCCAAGCAGTGGAGGCTGCAGGCCCAACGACCACAAGCAAGCATGAGGGTGGCCTCCGAGGACAGGGAGAAGCCCTGTGGGCTGGAAGTGGCCAGTACTGGAGGAGAAGGGCCAGAGGCGAGGATGTGAAAGCCAGCCCAGGCAAGAGGCAGCAGAGAGCGCTTTGCAGAGCTGAAACTTCACCAACCCTGTAAGAGAAAGCCACTCAAGGGTTTTTAGCAGGGGACTGAAACAATCATAAGCCTCTTATCCTTATCCATCAGAGGCCAGAGAGAATGAAAACCACAGTCACTGATCACATGGACCACAGCCTTGTCTAACTCAATGAAACCATAAGCCATGTAGGGCCACCCAAGACAGATGGGTCAAGGTGGATAGGTCTGACAGAATGCGGTCCACTGGAGAAGGGAATGGCAAACCACTTCAGTATTCTTGCCTTAAGAATCCCATGAACAGTATGAAAAGGCAAAAAGATAGGACACCCCAGGTCGGTAGGTGCCCAATATCCTACTGGAGATCAGTGGAGAAATAACTCAGAAAGAAGAGTTATTTCTTTCAAATGAAGAGATGGAGCCCAAGCAAAAGCACCAGCCAGATGTGGATGTGACTGGTTACGGGCAGTAAAAAAATACTGCATAGGAACCTGGAATGTTAGTTCCATGAATCAAGGTAAATTGGAAGTGGTCAAACAGGAGATGGCAAGAGTGAACATTGACAGTTGAGAATCAGTGAACTAAAATGGAATGGGTGAATTTAACTCAGATGACCATTATATCTACTACTGTGGGCAAGAATCCCTTAGAAGAAATGGAGTAGCCATCATAGTCAACAAAACAGTCCAAAATGCAGTACCTGGGTGCAATCTCAAAAACAACAGAATAATCTCAGTTCATTTTCAAGGCAAACCATTCAATATCATGGTAATCCAAGTCTACACCCCAACCAGCAATGCTGAAGAAGCTGAAGTTGAACTGTTCTATGAAGACCTACAAGACCTTCTAGAACTAACACCGAAAAAAGATGTTCTTTTCATTATAGGGGACTGGAATGCAAAATTAGGAAATCAAGAGATATCTGGAGTAACAGGCAAATTTGGCCCTTCAAATACAAAATGAAGCAGGGCAAAGGCTAATGGAGTTTTGCCAAGAGAACGCACTGGTCACAGCAAACACCCTCTCCCAACAACACAAGACAAGACTCTACACACGGACATCACCAGATGGTCAGTACCAAAATCAGTTCAGTTCAGTTCAGTTCAGTCGCTCAGTCGTGTCCGACTCTTTGCGACCCCATGAATTGCAGCACGCCAGGCCTCCCTGTTCATCACCATCTCCCGGAGGTCACTCAGACTCACATCCATCGAGTCCGTGATGCCATCCAGCCATCTCATCCTCGGTCGTCCCCTTCTCCTCCTGCCCCCAATCCCTCTCAGCATCAGAGTCTTTTCCAGTGAGTCAGCTCTTCACATGAGGTGGCCAAAGTACTGGAGTTTCAGCTTTAGCATCATTCCTTCCAAAGAAATCTCCTTCAGAACCAAAATCAGATTGATTATATTCTTTTCAGCTGAAAATGGAGACACTCTATAGAGTGAGAAAACAAGACTGGGAGCTGACTGTGTCTCTGATCATGAATGCCTTATTGCCAAATTTAGACTTAAATTGAAGAAAGTAGGGAAAACCACTAGACCATTCAGGTATGATCTAAATCAAATTCCTTACGATTATAGAGTGGAAGTAATAAATAGATTCAAGGGATTAGATCTCATAGACAGAGTGCCTGAAGAACTATGGCTGGAGGTTTGTGACATTGTACAGGAGGCAGTGATCAAGACCATCCCCAAGAAAAAGAAATGCGAAGATGCAGAATGGTTGCCTGAGGAGGCCTTCCAAATACCTGTGAAAAGAAGAGAAGCGAAAAGCAAAGGAGAAAAGGAAAGATATACTCATTTGAATGTAGAGTTCCAAAGAATAGCAAGGAGAGATAACAAAGCCTTCCTCAGGGATCAATGCAAAGAAATAGAGGAAAACAATAGAATGGGAGACTAGAGATCTCTTCAAGAAAATTAGGGATAACAAGGAAACATCTTATGGAAAGATGGGCACAATAAAGGACAGAAATTGTATGGACCTAACAGAAGCAGAAGATATTAAGAAAAGGTGGCAAGAATACACAGAAGAAGTATACAAAAAAAGATCTTCATTACCTAGATAACCATGATGGTGTGATCACTCACCTAGAGCCAGACATCCTGGAATGTGAAATCAAGTAGGCCTTACAAACCGTTACTATGAACAAAGCTAGTGGAAGTAATGGAATTCTAGTTGAGCTATTTCAAATCCTAAAAGATGATGCTGTGAAAGTGCTGCACTCAATATGCCAGCAAATTTGGAAAACTCAGCAGTGGCCATAGGATTGAAAAAGGTCAGTTTTCATACCAATCCCAAAGAAGGGTAATGCCAAAGAATGCTCCAACTACTGCACAATTGCACTCATCTCACACACTAGCAAAGCACTTCTCCAAGCCAGGCTTCAACAGTACATGAACTGTGAACTTCCAGATGTTCAAGGTGGATTTAGAAAAAGCAGAGGAACCAGAGATCAAATTGTTAACATTCGTTGGATCATCGAAAAACCAAGAGAGTTCCAGAGAAACATCTACTTCTGCTTTATTGACTATGCCAAACCCTTTGACTGTGTGGATCACAATAAACTGTGGAAAATTCTTAAAGAGATGGGAACACCAGACCACCTGACCTGCCTCTTGAGAAACCTATATGCAGGTCAGGAAGCAACAGTTAGAACTGGACATGGAACAACAGACTGGTTCCAAATAGGAAAAGGAGTATGTCAAGGCTGTATATTGTCACCCTGCTTGTTTAACTTATATACAGTGTACATCATGAGAAATGCTGGGCTGGATGAGGCACAAGCTGGAATCAAGATTGCCGGGAGAAATATCAATAACCTCAGATATGAAGATGACACCTCCTTTATGGCAGAAAGTGAAGAGGAACTAAAAAGCCTCTTGACGAAAGTGAAAGAGGAGAGTGAAAAAGCTGGCTTAAAGCTCAACATTCAGAAAACGAACATTATGGCATCTGGTCAAAGCACTTCATGGCAAATAGATGGGGGAACAATAAAAATAGTGAGAGACTTTATTTCTGAGGTTCCAAAATCACTGCAGGTGGTGACTGCAGCCATGAAATTAAAAGACACTTGCTCCTTGGAAGAAAAGTTATGACCAACCTAGACAGCATATTAAAAAGCAGAGATATTACTCTGCCAACAAAGGTTCATATAGTCAAAGCTATGGTTTTTCCAGTAGTCACGTATGGATGTGAGAGTTGGACCATAAAGAAAGCTGAGTGCCGAAGAATTGATGCTTTTGACCTGTGGTGTTGGAGAAGACTCTTGAGAGTCCCTTGGACTGCAAGAAGATCCAACCAGTCCATTCTAAAGGAGATCAGTCCTCGATGTTCATTGGAAGGACTGATGTTGAAGCTGAAACTCCAATACTTTGGCCACCTTTTGCAAGGAACTGACTCACTGGCAAAGACCCTGTTGCTGGGAAAGATTGAAGGCAGAAGGCGAAGTGGATGACAGAAGATGAGATGGTTGGATGGCATCGCTGACTGGATGGACATGAATTTGAGCAAGCTCCAGAAGTTGGTGATGGACAGGGAAGCCTGGCGTGCTGCAGTCCATGGGGTTACAAAGAGTCAGACATGACTGAGTGACTGAACTGAATTGAACTAAGACAATCACACCTGTATTTTAAAAGCTCACTCCAGGCATTGTGTGGAGGAGAGATTAATTAAAATAGGGAGCCAGGGATGGACCACCATTCCATTCAACATGCTAATGTGCTCTACCCTGTGGACTGCTTTTAAAATTCTCATTCTGAATTAGTTGTGGGCATCGAACAATTGGAAGCTCTCATATACACTTACAGGCTTCTTTTGAAACTTAGGTGACCTGGCAATGCTGGGGACATATTCCTGACCTTTGAAAACTGCCCAGAGCATGAGCCTTCTAAACAGCGATGCTTTTTGGTCAAAGTGGGTGCTCTCCGGTATGCCATGGTCTGACGGATATTCTTGTTTCAGTTTTCTGGCTCCTGCCTTACCAGGAGAACATGAAGATCAAGGATGAGGGAACATGGTGTGCACCTTGGTTAAACCGATGTTGGGAGCCATGTCCCATGCCCAGGCCCGAGTCAGCACAGACTTCATTCCAACAGTTCTCTCCTTTCTCATCAGATTTTCCCTTTCTCCAGGATCATTCTCATTGACATAAGAATCTGTTGTCATTTCTTCCATCTTAAAAGTAACTTCTCCTATTCTGCTTTTTTAGAGCAAGAGGGATTGCACCCAAACAAAGCTCCCCTTCACGTTGTCAGGAATTGGCAGCTGGCGAGTTTTAGCAGGCATCACTGTCCTAGGCTCAGACTGCCTGATGCGTCCAAGGGCTGTTTATCCTCACTAGCAAGGCTGTGCTCACTCCTGCCCCATAGAAGGGAAAGTAAGAAGGGAGCACGTCCTTCCCTTAGAGTTCATCTAGCTGCTTCCGGCTCCAAGCACATTCCTTCAAGACAGCAGTGAACTGCGTTCCTGATGGCCATCTGTCACTGATGTCACCAGAACTCTGTGAACACCCCGCTTGGCCTTTCTTTTTCCTGTATCTCACATCCTCCTGACTCTTTTCTCAAGGCTGTAGCTGACCATTTCCATCACCTCCAGTGATACTCCCTGATTGAAGCCTTGATCTTCTCTGGATTAACAATATCCACTGTATTAGTTATCTATTGCTACCTGTCAGTTATCTATCGCTGTATATCACACGTCCCCCAAACTTCCTGGCCTGAAACAGCAACATCCATGTTCTCAAAACTTGTGGGGATCAGGAGTGCACGTGGGGCTTAGCAGGCTCCTCTGCTTTAGAACCTGCCGTGGTCTCTAGGTATCTGCTGGGCTGCCCAGTCGGCTCCAGCCACACCGGCCTCCTCTCTGTTCTTCAAACATGCTGGTCATGCCGCTGCCCAGGCTCTGAACTGGCTCTTCCCTCCTCAGGAAAGTTCTTCCTCCAGGTTTCCGTATTGTTGAGCACTGGGCTTTCCCAATGGCTCAGCTGCTAAAGAGCCTGCCTGCCAATGCAGGAGACCCAAGAGTCACAAGTTTGAAGCACTAGCCGCCTTTAAGGCTTTGCTCAAATATCATGTCCTTCTTGCAGTCTACCCTGGCAAAATCACCCCATCCCCAGAAGCCCTGATTTCTTTTATATTCTTTTGTTTTTCAATAACAGTTCTAATATACTAGTTAAATTACTTACTTATTCATAACATATAATGTTAAACCCATAAGGACCGAAAGTCTTTTTCTGTGGTTTATGGTTGAATCCCAAGTGCCTGGAAAAGAATAGTGCCTGTTCAAGAAAAGTTTCCTAAATGAATAAATGAAGATGGCTGAGGACCAGTCTTGGGAAACACCATATTTAAGTGACTGGTAGAGGAAAAGGACCCAGGAAGAAAATGGAATACTGAGCATCTCCTGTGCCCTATTTCATATCCTACTAGCCCCCTTTTTCTCTCTTTTTTTAAAGTCATAATTCTTTCAGTTTTACTAATTTAATTTTTGTCTACATCCTTCAGCAATATGTGACTCTAGTTCCCTGACTAGGGACCAAACCTGCACCCCCTGCATTGGAAAGCAGAGTCTTAACCACTGGACCACCAGGGAAGTTTCCTCCTTTCTTAATCTTGCTGTTTTTGGAGGTGCATCCAGCTGAGCTCACACACAACCTGAAAGTATCTCATCACAGCTGTACCAAATGAGCAGGGGTTTTGCTACAAGGGTTTGCTGCCATTGGCAGGAAGGGCACCTTCAGGGACCCCCTGGACTTTTCCCCCACTCACACAAATGGGGGAGTGAAATGCTTTTAACAGCCTTGACCAGTGGGGGATGGGAACTGATGCGTGAAGCCTCCCCTCTACTGAACCTCACGAGGAACATTCCCAAGTGCATCTGCGTAGCACCCTATACAGTCCCTAGCAAGATAGAATCTGCTGGCCGTGGTGGTGATATTCTCAGCCCAGGGTAATACCGGAAAATCAGCTTGTTTTCCTTCTCTGCTTTACTGTTCCAACTCCCTCTCAACTCATGTTTAGGCAGAAATCACTTTCAAAAATTAATTCCTGGCTTACAAGCCTTTGTTTCATCATCTGCAGAGAAGCTATGTTGAGACATGTCAAAGTGAGACTGTTATTTAAAAAATGAACCCATAGATAATCAAAAAAGCATGAATGAAAATACTTTCAAATGCTATACAGAGTCGAGTGAGATGAGGAAATCTGGAGACCGCACTGAGTGCACCAGAGAGGTGGGTGGGGAAGCAGAATCGAAAAACTACAGTGAGGTATCAACTCACACCGGTCAGAATGGCCATCATCAAAAAGTCTACAAATAACAAATGCTGGAGAGGGTCTGGAGATAAGGCAAGCCTCCTACACTGTTGCTGGGACTGTAAATTGGTGTAGCCACTAGGGAGAACCATATGGAAGTTCCTTAAAAAAAAAACTAAAAATAGAGCTACAATATGACCCAGCAATCCAACTCCTGCGTGTACATCCAGAGAAAACTCTAATTCATAAAGAAACTCTAATTCAAAAACTCTAATTTGAAAAGCACTCCAATGGTCACAGAAGCACTGTTAACAATAGCCAAGGCCTGGAAGCAACCTGAAGCAACCTGATGCCCACTGATAGATGACTGAATCAAGAACATGTGGTATAGACATAAGACAGAACATTACTCAGCCGTAAAAGCAATGAAGCAATGCCATCTACAACAGCATGGGTGGACCCAGGGATGACCATACTAAGTACATGAAGTCAGGTAGAGAAAGGCAAACATTACATGCTAAGACTTACTCATCTCACATGCTAGTAAAGTGATGCTCAAAATTCTCCAAGCCAGGCTTCAGCAATACGTGAACCGTGAACTCCCTGATGTTCAAGCTGGCTTTAGAAAAGGCAGAGGAACCAGAGATCAAATTGCCAACATCCGCTGGATCATGGAAAAAGTAAGAGAGTTCCAGAAAAACATCTGCTTCTGCTTTATTGACTATGCCAAAGCCTTTGACTGTGTGGATCACAATCAACTGTGGAAAATTCTGAAAGAGATGGGAATACCAGACCACCTAACCTGCCTCTTGAGAAATCTGTATGCAGGTCAGGAAGCAACAGTTAGAACTGGACATGGAACAACAGACTGGTTCCAAATAGGAAAAGGA